>JARLTB010000232.1:1870000-2295000 GCA_030141615.1 Unio pictorum | reverse complement strand
ATTTGCTGTGACACGTGCAGTCGATATAAGCAAAACGTTTCAGGTAAGCATTGTGATGCTATTATTATTTGTGGCACAATTCAGATCATCAGTTGTATATGCTTTTATCTTCAACTTAAATATTGATGTCGGATCTTTACTACGTTTTGCATTTCGCACTTTAGAAAATATATCACCCCCTACATCCTTTAAGGCTGTAAAACATACCACTTTAAAGAACTAACTGACTGGCAAAGTCTTTCATATAATTGGCTCTTTTTTAAAATGAGTTTCGTTTGTTTTAGAGGTTGGCCCAAGAAACCAACAAAACAACCGTTATGGAGATTTTCAATATATATGTACCGAGCTGGTAGACATTGATCTTGGCTGGATATTTCTGATAAGTTTGCTGGCGTTTTCCGTTTATTTGCCAACGTCACAACGAAATCCTTTATACGTTATTTTCTATACATAGTCAATGTTGATAAAGTTATGTTTTCAACCTTAAAAAGAAATAGTAATAAAATCTCACATACACATGAGTCAAGCAGTTGAATCTACCGAAATTAATATTTTATTAAATCCTAAATCCTTTATTCCATTTTATCGTAAATTGTGTATTCCATTTAACTTTGTTTCTGTATCGTAATCTCCTTGTATATTTCCGCTAACATTACCTGATACTGGCACATGACACCGTCGCATACGTTTATATAATTATACTTACAGTGGAAAGTAAGTTCGTTGTGTATTAAAAATGATTCGGCTGATGCTTACAGAACATTCAAAAGATAAATAATAGATAAATAAATCTAAATAATAGATAAATAAAGATAAATACTAGATAAATAAATCTAAATAATAGATAAATAAAGATAAATAATAGATAAATTAAGATAAATAATAGATAAATAAAGGTAAGTAATAGAAAACATTAAATCATCCAACAAATAACTATTAAGTTCTCGTCATAATTTGATTTTCTGGATTTCTGAATTCATCATACGTATTTAAATATTTTTCTCAATGCTACAAGAATATTTGTCTCAAAATAATCTTAATCATCACTGAACGCTAACGGTCCAACTGACGTGCCGTTTTTATTTACATAAATAAATTCATTTGCATCTGATATTACAGTTTACTTTCGTAGGGCGACACAGCTTTATTTCCGACAAAGCAAATTATTTTTACCAAGCAAAATGTATGCATTGGTTTATAGCATTATTGCTAGCTAACTCTAAATGATACTGTCACGTGATCCATCAATTTACCTACATCGAAGTTAATGCATTAATTTATGAAAAAGCCATTATAATGTTTAGAATGACATTCTTAAACCAAATATGATCCAGACAAATATGGTCATGATTGTGAGATTAAGAATACTCTTCAGCTCTAGTGGTTTTATTAAGAGATCGTTTTATTGAGAGATTGTACTTAACAGGTTGTGAATTCGGTGATAGTAAAGACTGCTCTCAAGTTCTACATATTTCTGAGTGTGCTGATGATATAACCCTTCACATGTGTTGCTCGACATGCGCGACACTTGCTGCAAGTAAGAACTCTTTGGTACTCTCTTCTCGACTAATAATACATACATACATACATACATACATACATACATACATACATACATACATACATACATACATACATACATACATACATACATACATACATAGCATTAATTGCAAGGAATGCCTTCATAGAACATATACACCTCAGCGAAACCAACATAATTTTAAGACTTGCAGAAATCCGAATACCATGATGTAGTCGTTATGCAGTTATCTCCCTTCGGACACTTATCAACCGGAGTTTTCGGGTATAAACTGCATACTGTTTACAAGTATATATTCATTAACTGATAATGATGGGAAAGTCTAAATCACACACACACACACACACACACACACACACACACATTAATGCTTTGTGAGATGAAAACTGAAAAAGTGATTTCAAATCTGGTGGTTGTTTTGTGGCTTGATCGCCATTTTGTTTTAACATAGTATCAATTACAAAGCCTTTGAAATGTTAATTTGCCAACCGTCCTCGTCCCAGTCTTATCGCGATCAGCCTCATAATTAAGTTTTAACCTTCGATTACCACCCGGTTTGTCTGTAATATACTGGTTTGAAAGTATATCTTCTGAGGAATTTTAAAATTAATTTAAATCGTTGCAAGGCAAAATTTATTTTATCTTTCAAATTTTAATTTTATTTATCTTTCAAACACAAAATATTATTGAACAAAATATTCAGATTGGATTCTATTTTACATCTACGTCATCGCTTTAAAGATGAAAGTGACCAATAGAGCAGGTATAGAGTACGTTCAATTATTATTATTATTAATATTATTATTATTAGTCTCTTAAATTAGGCATACAATGTTCATATAGTACATGTTTTCTACCAGTAATATTTTTTTAAAAAAAAACTATAAAGAAACACCATTTTGTAGTTAAATCGTCTATTTCATGACATAACAGATAAAGATAATGACACGATTTCAAAAGTTGACAACTGTGCAATACGATTTAAAAAATATTGTACAATTTATCAAACCAACTATATATTGTTCTGCCTTCTTCCGTAATACGAGTGGCAGTTAACACGCCTTAACAAACCTCCCAGCCGTGTTCTCTATTATTTGTCTAACCTGCGAATGCAATAACCAGATCAAATCAATCTCTCAAAATGGGCGATTAACGAATACAGCTGAGTTTGAGAGATTAACTTAAGCAATTTTTAAAGTGAAACCTGTTTGTTTTCTATATTATACTGTCAAGTGTACTGACACTGTTGACTGTTTCTCTCTTTGTCCCACTCTTTCTCAGCAGCTTCCAAAAGAAAATTAAAATTCCTTTCACAGATTGGGTTAGTAATTGGTAGATTGGGCTTGTAATTGTACTTTAATCTAAGATACTATAGTTACAAGCCTAGCCAGATTGTTATATGAGGCTATGAGTGGAACAATCTTTGTCTATGTCGCGATGCAGATTGAACAATCGCGGATATCACAATGCATATTTAACTACCGCGCAAATCACTGATTCGCCCTATGTCCCCCTTTCTACAAATACGTACACATGTTTAAATGTTCGTCAAAGTGCTTTATTGTATTCTTTTTGTATTTGTTTGGTTTGTTATATACGACATACGAAGTTTATTTAAACATGGCAAACTTGTATTAATTCTTGTTCATTAATAGGTGCTTGCCCAGCTGGATTTTTCCGCAGCACAGAGGGAAATTGTCTGACGTGTAATAAAGGAACTTACCAGCCGTACTTGGAACAGTCATCATGTATTACTTGCCCTAGAGGCACAACAACACTTACTACTGGCTCAAATTCTTCCACACAGTGTGTCGGTAAAGTTTCTGTACCCTACTACACGTCCCACCACACAGTGTCTCGGTAAGGTTTCTGTACCTTACTACACGTCCCATCACACAGTGTGTCGGTAAGGTTTCTGTACCTTACTACACGTCCCATCACACAGTGTGTCGGTAAGGTTTCTGTACCCTACTACACGTCCCACCACACAGTGTCTCGGTAAGGTTTCTGTACCTTACTACACGTCCCATCACACAGTGTCTCGGTAAAGTTTCTGTACCCTACTACATGTTCCATCTCGCATACTGTGACATTGTATATCGGGTGCGCGGAAAAAAAGTCACAGGAAAAAAAGTCACGGAAAAAAGTCACAATTTCGGCTAGGAAAAAAAAGTCACAGGAAAAAAAGTCACACTCTGCGGAAACAAAGTCACAGTTTTGGGTAGGAAAAAACGTTCCAAAAGGAATCAAGTCCGAAATTGAAACTCTTGTTAATCAAAATTCTGTATAAAAATTAAATGGAAAATGGAATTGTATCTTTACCTATAAAGAGTAGTGTGTGTGTGTGTGTGTGTGTGTGTGTGTGTGAGAGAGAGAGAGGTTTATGACTCCCCTTAAAGATCACTCACCAGTCATTATTATTATTATTATTATTATTATTATTATTATTATTATTATTATAATCCAGGAAAAAAGCCAAATGAAAAAAGTTACGGAAAAATGTCGCAAGAAAAAAAGTCACAAGAATTAAGAGTTATAGAAAAAAATCACAGGTTAAAAACGGGAATATAACACAAATTTTGGTACAGTACATACTATATTACTATAGAGAAAACTTTACCTAATGTGAACAAATAATGAAATAAACATTGCATTTGCTTCATTGAATACAATATGGAATAGATGAATATAGGTCTGAAGCCAAGTAAGACACTAATTTGTTACATTGGCAGAACAAAAGATTTTTATGATGTAATGTCCCTTTGTAGCCTGGGATTGTTAAACAATTCAACATACTGGTTACAGCCAAACGTTTAATGTTATTATAAGCTAGATAATTGTTCTATTGGATTTAGTTTTCATTACAAGTTGAAATTTTTCGGAGTGTATATATTTGAATTTTATTTAAAATTATCTCCATCGTAATATATTATTTATGGTTTCTAAATTTGTGTGATATTCTCACTTATTTTTATCCTGTGACTTTTTTCCTAGGGCTCTTTTTCATTGTGACTTTTTTTCCTGTGACTTTTTTCTGTGACTTTTTTTCCTGTGTGACTTTTTTTCCTGGATTCGTATATCGCACCCATTTCATAATGTTGCATGATATTTAAATGAGTTTCCGATTTCGAGACAAAACGAAATAATTGCTCGTAAAAATATCACAATCGAAGGATTGATAAAGGGTTTTATCTATTTAATAAAAATTTAATAAAATGTTTTTAATTAAATGCGAGACCAGGGAGAGTACTTTGCTTCTGTCGTCAATGCTTTAACGTATTGATGAATATTAAAATTTCGTATATCATCACGTTTATATTGGATATTCATCCTGTTAAAACATATTTGGCGACTTTTAAATTTGCTTTAATTCGTTTGAGGTCTACATATATTTAAATATCAAGATGGACACCCAAAGCCGTAACTTTATCGCCAGACTTTAAACATTATCATCCAATCGACCTTGACCTTATTGGCCGTCAGTATATTCGTTTCTTTGCCACATATTTTATACTGGAATTACTCATATGAACATACACACATAGAAAACCTTTTCCTTTAAATATTTTCTTATTATGCAATTGGAAAACTGGAGTTACAAATGATGCAAATTTTCTCAATCAAGCTATTGTCATTCATAAGGTTTAATTATATTTTGTCATTCATCTGATAAATGTTTGTGATTTAATAATTTCTTTTCTTTTATAGCCGTTTGTTCATCGGGATTTTTCCTAAACATCTCGGGTAGTTGTGAAGCCTGTACTAGAGGAACGTACCAGACCTCGGCTGGACAAGTGTCTTGTATTGCATGCCCGACCGAAACAGTAACACTTCAGACTGGTTCTATGTCGATTACACAATGTGTGGGTAAGTTATTTCTACCATAGTCAATGGTGTATATATAGTAACACTTCAGAGTGCTTCTGTATCGTTTACACAATGTGTCGGTAAGATATCTCTACCCAGGATCATAGTGTATGTTACTCTTGAAATATTTCATTCACAAAGTTTACCCAAAGTCCACTACGTTTCCAGTTCCTGGACTAATGAGACAATCACTCGCATACTTAACCTTCAGTTACTTCACGTTTATATGGAATATTTTGTGAGAACGACATAGTTTGAAGATTTCTAAATGTAATCTAATTCACTCCAAGGTATCTTTTAAAATATTTTAACAGGCAAGCCTAAGAAATACTTGTTTAGACAGCTAGAATGAGCTGAATGGACGGACGGACGGACGGGCGGGCGGGCGAACGGACGGACGGACATACAGACAGACAGATAGATAGATAGATAGATAGATAGATAGATAGATAGATAGATAGATAGATAGATAGATTGTTTAGTATCTAACACAGTCATCAGTGTAAGACACTTTTATTATAGAGACCCTATCGATATATGTAAATCTGCAGTGAATATATGACTTTTGAAACATTTAGAAAAGTTCTTGTCCAGGAATTTCACCTTTTTATTCCAAAGCTTCTGCAACCAATCTTTCACATGAATGACATTTATTTTTTTTGGTCGATTTGTTTCGGGCTGGTTGTCGATTTGTTTCGGGGCGGTTGTCGGTGTCAAACTCTTGCAGCGTGTTATGTCGTGAAGGTATTCTCAGTCGAAAGGGCCCAGGATGTGGATAGACAATGTAAATTCATTTATCGTTACATAATGCTCAAACATCTTTTCCCCAATATTAGTGTCGCGATTGCAAAGGTTGGGATGGGGTACTTCCACTATATTAATTAAAATATTATGGAAGTTGCACCCTGGCTCGTGAAGTTGTAAATTTTAATTACTCACGAAATAGATGTACAGCTCTGAGCCCCCAGTCAGCACTGCCGACGGTTAAATTATATAGAACACCAAGATGAAATTCAAAAAAATAACAATTTAATAAAGTCGATAATTTTAAATGATAAACTCAATTACTCGTCCTCCAAGTGACAGCCTACTTCATCTCGTGATTTTCAGTGCGAGTTCGATTTTCCCCTGGCCTTTGGTTCTACTCATCTCTTTATTTCGTTCCTCCCACTCCTCCTGGACTTCACCTCTCCCGACTTCTCACCTTCCTTATCCTTTCTTCCGTCTCTCTATCAGAGACTACTGGGACTACTGTCACTGGTCTGTCCCTCGAAGCTTCCTTTAGAAGCTGCACTTAGAATCCTGTCCTAAGATTATTCTCTGCCAATAACGCATGGCTGATCGGAGTTGCTATCTTATGGCAATCTTTCTAACGAACTATAACGATCTAACTCTTGCTGGAAGGTCTAAGGATATCATACTTAGCCAAATTAGTGTCCCGTCCCTATCTCAATTGTGATTGAGTAGCGCTGTGGCCCTGTCCAATCGAAAAAGCAACCAATTCAACCTGACGCTCAGTCTGCGGAACAAGAAGATAAGGCACGTATACTCCTTTATACTCCCTTCGGACAACTTCTTTGATCTGCACAAGCGCTTCCACACCAAGGTGATAATTGCGCTTCTGACGGCCTTGGTCGGGCTTCCCACCATAGCCAGGGTGAACTTACGTAAGGGATAGTGTTAGCCTGCGGTCATGTTTAACATTAAACAATGGTTTGTCCTAATTACTTTGATTATACATGTTTCTATAATATTTTGGGTCGGGCAAAACGCGACAATTAGTATACCCTTCAATATTTCTCTACATTGCAATAACAATATCTTAATTTTCTTTAGAGTGAATATAGCTGAGATATGTTGTCATCCGTTATCCATTTTATAATATCTTTGACGTTTTAAATTTGTCTTTGCATTATTATAAGTTGTGAGAAAAATAGGTTTTCTGTTCGTTGTTTTTATAATCGTCTGTATCATCGTCCGTATTGTTGATATATTGTTGATTCGTATCAATTTAAGTCAGTTTGATCAATGGGCTCTTTCTTCAATATCCCGGGCATGCTTCAACCTTGTCATGTATGTTCTTTCCAAGTGTTGATGGGATAGACGTATTGTATTTCATATAAAGCTGGTTTAATCACACATAAACGTCTTTTAATTGCATGACGGAGTGTATAGATAAGGTTATTATATCATATTCCATCATATATACTGTATTATCAAACTCCACTGAATATTGAAGTCACACATTTTAGTAACATACATTTGTTTTTTTAATACAGAGACAAAATGAATTAAGTCTTATAATAATAAAATATAATAAGATATAATTCGATTGTATTCTGTATTTACTCCCTAAGACTTCGCATTTGAAAGATAGTTATTATAACATCTGGTATTTAGATGATCATAAATGTATTTGATCGAGAACATATCAGCAGCCAAACAATGTTAGCAATAATTAATTAATTTCTTTTTTTGCGACTGGTATACGCTAAACGAGATCCAGACATATTTGGGAATTTAGTCGTCGACAACTCAATATTAGTCCTAGGAATGATTTTATAAAATGAGGATGATGAAGAATAAACATATTTGTTGCAAATTGTCTCAATGCAGTTGCATGCAGTTCTGGTTTCTTCCGAACAACGAATGGCAGTTGTCAAGCCTGCCCAGTCGGTACTTACCAGGAGAGTATTGAGCAGTCATCCTGTTTGCCGTGTCCTACTGGAACATCAACCAACCAAACCGCAACCACGTCTCGAGCACAGTGTGTTGGTGAGTAAACAAAACGTAGATTGATTAATGTTTTCAAATCATCAAATGTAACCCATTTATTTGTAGGCAGTGTAGATACAGCTATATTGTCATAGTTTCCATTTTGTTTTAAAATGTTATTATAGACTGTTTGGTTTTATAAATAAATACAGCCTAACAAGTCGAGGAGAATATGATAACATAACTAGCATTCAGTTTTGTACTAATCATTCCTATTAGCCATTCAATATAGCTTGTCTTGCTGTAATATAAAATGCTAGAAACAAAATCTCCTAAAACCTCATCATAAATGAAAAGTTACCAATTGTAAATCTAATACAATTCTTAAAGAGTTGAGACTGAGTCGGATCTTTACTACGTTTTTGCATTTCACATTTTAGAGAATATAACACCCATACATAATAATAATAATAATAATAATAATAATAATAATAATAATAATAATAATAATAATGAGGACTTTGTATAGCGCCTAATCTTTCAAAGATCTAAGCGCTTTACACCATCAATAATGATATGACTACACTACAGAACAACACATGACTAAAACAGTGAAATTGGAAAACATAAAAAACATGCTGAAAATATATAAGATAAAAAAATACGATTAGGTCGCTAAGTTTGTTCCTGAAGTCGAAACAGGTGAGTCTTGAGAGCACTCTTAAAAGGGACCACTTTGTCTTTGTGTCTTATTTCAAAGGGCAATTCGTTCCACGTCGCCGGGCCCTGGTATGCAAACGAACGTTGTCCATATGACTTTGTTTTCACCTTGGGAACAATGAGTATACGATTATCAGATGAAGAGCGCAAGGATCTAGCTAGTGTATACACATGGGTGAGGCTGGATAGGTATGTTGGGCCGGAGTCTGTCATTGAAATATAGCACAAAGAGCAAATTTTGTGTTTGATTCTGTATTGAATTGATAGCCAGTTAGGGTATTGAGCAGTGGTGAGGTGTGCTCTGATCGAGGTACTCTAAAGATGATCCGTGCAGCTGTGTTTTGAACTTTTTGAAGTTTCTGAAGTAAATATTGTGATGAACCAGACAGAATTGAGTTACAATAGTCCAGTCCTTTAGGGCTGTAAAACATAGCACTTTAAAGAACTAACTAACTGGCAAAGTCTTTCAAATAATTGGTTCTTTTTTAAAATAAAACATAGCACTTTCAAGAACAAACGGACTGGCAAAGTCTTTCACATAATTGGTTCTTTTTTTAAAATAAAACAGCACTTTAAAGATCTAACTGACTGGCAAAGTCTTTCACATGATTGATTCTTTTTTAAAATAAAACATAGCACTTTAAAGAACTAACTGACTGGCAAAGTCTTTCACATTATTGGTTCTTTTTTAAAATGAGTTTCGTTTGTTTTAGAGGTTGGCCCAAGAAACCCACAAAACAACCGTTATGGAGATTTTCAATATATATGTACCGAGCTGGTAGACATTGATCTTGGCTGGATATTTCTGATAAGTTTGCTGGCGTTTTCCGTTTATTTGCCAACGTCACAACGAAATCCTTTATACGTTATTTTCTATACATAGTCAATGTTGATAAAGTTATGTTTTCAACCTTAAAAAGAAATAGTAATAAAATCTCACATACACATGAGTCAAGCAGTTGAATCTACCGAAATTAATATTTTATTAAATCCTAAATCCTTTATTCCATTTTATCGTAAATTGTGTATTCCATTTAACTTTGTTTCTGTATCGTAATCTCCTTGTATATTTCCGCTAACATTGCCTGATACTGGCACATGACACCGTCGCATACGTTTATATAATTATACTTACAGTGGAAAGTAAGTTCGTTGTGTATTAAAAATGATTCGGCTGATGCTTACAGAACATTCAAAAGATAAATAATAGGTAAATAAAGGTAAGTAATAGCTAACATTAAATCATCCAACAAATGGCTATTAAATTCTCGTTGCGTTCATAATTTGAAAAGGAAGCTGGATTTCTGAATTCATCACACGTATTTAAATATTTTTCTCAATGCTACAAGAATATTTGTCTCAAAATAATCTTAATCATCATTGAACGCTAACGGTCCAACTGACGTGCCGTTTTTATTTACATAAATAAATTCATTTACATCTGATATTACAGTTTACTTTCGTAGGGCGACACAACTTTTTTTCCGACAATGCAAATTATTTTTACCAAGCAAAATGTATGCATTGGTTTATAGCATTATTGCTAGCTAATTCGAGATGATACTGTCACGTGATCCATCAATTTACCTACATCGAAGGTAATGCATTAATTTATGAAAAAGCCATTCAAATTACAATAATAAAATTCTTAAACAAAATATGATCCAGACAAATATGATCATAATTGTGAGATCAAGAATACTCTCCCAGCTAACAATTCCACGTTGCTACAACGTTGTAGTAAGGTTGTGGCAACGTTGTCAAATGATGTTGTGACAATGTGATGTGGTGAACAAGTGGGAACGTCGCTAAAACTTTGCTGTCTAACGTTATTAAATAACCTTTCTACAACATTCTTGCAACATTGAAATCCACTCTGGAAATCTGATGAAACCGGCTTGTGCTTCTGAAACACATATTCCGCACTTTTGGTAAGAATGTCAAACAAAACGAGATTGAAAAATATGCCAATATTACCATCCAGCCAGGAGTTGCGATCGCAGGAATGTCAAAACTGCCGTTGTGACAGCATTCATTAAGTGTCAGTTCTGCACCATTTTCATTCATGACAAACCAAACATCGCCAGTCATTTGACCATAATAATAATACTTCAAGAATAGCACTCTGCATTCGTTGATGCTTGACAACTCTCACAAATCAGTTCAAAGTCGCACATATAATAATGCACTCTTCACAATACGGAATTTTTATTTATCATTTCATGCGCTTAAGAAGAATCTTAGATGAAAAAGTAATGATAAATATTTATAAAAATTGATACGTCCATTCTGAAGTTTGCAATCAGTTTCAGTGCTGGTGTTCTAACACGGTTTATATGCAAACACTGCTTTCTGTTCACTGTATGAAATCCTCTTTCTAGGTAGTTTTTCTAGCAGACTTTACAGCAGCACCTTTCATTCGATTTAAAATCGACATGTGAGTTCACCAAGTAGGCAGGGGTTTAGGGAGATCTACTACAATGGGGATATATATAACAAAAATTAGGTAACATGGTGTAAAGTGAAAGTAGATGGGTAAACCACACTGTTTTTGTCTGATAAGGAATCCTCTGAATCTGCATACTGAAGGTTCAAACATTTGTTTTTAAAAGACAAAATGGAAAAAGCAACAACAAAACATATATTTTAAGATAAATTTTTGTTTATTTTCTATATTTAATTAAGATTATCACTCATAATTAGTCTCCTCCTGCACTATCTCTTTCTTCTTCTGCTTTGGGACCTGCAAATTAAAATATAATTTAAAAGTCACATACCATCTCAGCACAGCTTACATATGCAGAAGTCATAATAACTAACATTATTAAACTTTATGAAACTTTCTTCACTGCACATATGCTTCGCTTATTATTGTTAAGCCAAGTTACAAGATAACTTTGTACTTATGTGTCATTTCAGGCAAGTGGATGGTGAAATCAATTTGCGCAAAGATGAATTTATTTTTTCCAAATATTACATGTGAATAAAAAATTCCAAGTTGAAGTACTTGTCATTTCATACAAGATGGATGAAAATTGCAGACAGCTTTACTCCAGCTTTAATAGTCCTGGAAACTGTGATAAGCTGATAAGCTTTAAAAAACTGAATCCAATATTGATGAAACAAGAGTCAAATGGCCAACCTTGTATTTTATCCCTCCACTTTGGTTGCTGGCAAATTTAAAGGTCTCCGATATGGCCTCTTCAATTTCAATTTCTTTCGCTTTGCCATTATTTTTCATGCAAGCTTCTGCAAGAGAAACACAATATTTTAAAATAAGTTTAACAACAAAGCATGCACTGCAGTTTTCTAAATGTTAACAATAATCAATGGATTATTTATAAAATATGTACTTTGAAATGTGATGCCAGGTTCTTTCATATAGATGTAATTGCAGTATGCGTGAAGAAACATGTAGTACCTAATACATTCATGGAAAAATCTCTGGAGAGTAATTAAAAAAAAAGACAATTGAAATCAAGTCATACTTACTGATCAAAACTCGGCATATCACAAGGTCTTTAAATGCTTTTCTTTCCCTTTACGTCCCTTTATACTATACTCTGACCAGAGTCTTTTGTTCGTAGCCGTTTCGTCATCCTGCGGACACTATCCCTCATATTACACCCGCCTAAGGAGCTCAAGTAGTGTATCTGAAAATAATAATAATAACAATAATAATAATAATGTGACATAAAATGCTTTAATATAGTTTTTTTTTGTCATGAGTTTGCATGCCAGTTTGTTTGCTTTAACTTTAAACAATTTGCTAACACCAAGTATGCAACACAATGTACTAACAGCAATTATATAACAAATTACCACCGTGAATCATTTAACTTCATAAATGACATTCACTCTAAGATGTAATTAAAACAGCCAGAAAATATGAAATGGCGTATATGTAGTAAAACATCTATAAATGTTCATCTCTATACATATTTTGACCTACATCCATGAAATATAACAGCTAACCAACCACTACATCTTATCCACCCCACCCCCATGTTTGCAATAATCAAAAAAATTATTCTTTTCTCGCATCTATATAAATCAGCATATTTATACATATGTCTAAAAATACATTTATTTGAATTTCACTTGTGATTGAAATCAATTTAAATTACTTGGTATTTTTTTATATATACTATATATAAATTTTGTCAAGAACGATAAATCTTACGCTCTTGAGCTAAACGCGCCTAATTCGAAATATCTGCCTAATGGACGGCATTTGATCATGGTAACATATCCTATTCTCGATTTTTTCGTTCCAAAAATGTAACAGTATAATTTACTTAATACGAGTCGGATAAAAGTCACAGAAATATGCCAAGCAGTTAGGTCATTTTCACAAGATGAACATGCTGGTCGATATATATGTATCCCATTTTCTTTGTTTGAAAATGCGATTGAGCCTTTGAGTCAATGGCAGTGCCTCGCGCCTAGCTCGAAGCAGTTTACAAGTGCTTGATTGCATCAGCAGACATCGACCAATAAAACAAAACCCATTATTTTCTGCAACTAAATATGCGAATATACCTTAACTATTTAATGCTCTTACCTTGGTGGTTCAAAATAGCGGGAAACAGGAGATTCGTCTCTGGTCTTAATTGTGTAATTCGGTCAGTACAGGATGAGTTAGTCGTTGGTTCGTAGATACGTAAAATATTGTTAAGGCAATGGCAGTACCTCATGTTTGTAATAAAGAAAAGATGACGAGTAAAAAATTTTTCTACAAAAATTGCAACCTCCTTTTAGTTATTGGTTTTGAAAATAAAAATGGATGAACTACGAAACTATGAGTGTTCTCTTTGATAATGTAAAGTTAACCACAACACTGGTACAACGTTGTAAAAACGTTATATGATTTCTTTGGAATAATTATGTTAATTCTTGTCCATAGTATTAGGATCAGTGCAAGTACATACCTTTTGTAATTAGCTATATATTTTAGATCAGAGGACTATTTAATTTCATTTTCATGTGTAACGTTTTAGCAATGTTGCCAAAACGTTATTGTTCCACGTAACCAAACCATAAAAAATATAGCAACGTTGTGAAAATGTTGTGTCTTAGCTGGGCTTCAGCTCTAGTGGTTTTATTAAGAGATCGTTTCATTGAGAGATTGTACTTAACAGGTTGTGAATTCGGTGATAGTAAAGACTGCTCTCAAGTTCTACATATTTCTGAGTGTGCTGATGATATAACCCTTCACATGTGTTGCTCGACATGCGCGACACTTGCTGCAAGTAAGAACTCTTTGGTACTCTCTTCTCGACTAATAATACATACATACATACATACCTACCTACCTACCTACCTACCTACCTACCTACCTACCTACATACATACATACATACATACATACATACATACATTTTTTAAACATAGTGTGTTATAAATTGCGGTCAGTATATTTGGTGAAAGAAAAACGGGAAGAAAACACCAATGGACTGGTAATTACTCGCAAGCTTTCTTACATACCTGTGTCAGCCGGCATGACTAAAAGCCACGATGTCAGAGACACATATGGTAAAAACTAGTTAAATTCGATCAAATTATATCCAATGGCTCAGCCTTGTTTTTCGTGACCACCCTGGTCATTCACAAAGCCTTTGAAATATTAACTTGCCAGCCGTCCTCGTCCCAGTCTTATCGCGAGCAACCTCATAATTAAGTTCCAACCTTCGATTATCATCCGGTTTGTCTGTAACATACTGGTTTGAAAGTATATCTTCTGAGGAATTTTAATATTAATTTAAATCGTTGCAAGGCAAAATTTATTTATCTTTCAAACACAAAAAATATTATTGAACAAAATATTCAAATTGGATTCTATTTTACATCTACGTCATCGCTTTAAAGATGAAAGTGACAAATATAGCAGGTATAGAGTACGTTCAATTATTATTATTATTATTAGTCTCTTAAATTAGGCATACAATGTTTATATAGTACATGTTTTCTACCAGTAATTTTTTTTTAAAAATTATAAAGAAACACCATGTTGTAGTTAAATCGTCTATTTCAAGACATAACAGATAACGATATTGACACGATTTCAAAGTTGACAACTGTACAATAAGATTTTAAAAATATTGTACAATTTATCAATCCAACTATATATTGTTCTGCCTCCTTCCGTAATACAAGTGGCAGTTAACACGCCTTAACAAACCTCCCAGCCGTGTTCTCTATTATTTGTCTAACTAACGATTGGAATAACCAGATCAAATCAATCTCACAAAATGGGCAATTAACGAATACAGCTGAGTTTGAGAAATTAACTTAAGCAAGTCAAACCTGTTTATTTTCAATATTGTACTGTCATGTGTACTGACACAGTTGACTGTTTTTCTTTTTGTCCCACTCTTTCTCAGCAACTTCCAAAAGAAAAGTAAAATTCCTTTCACAGATTGGGCTTTAATCTAAGATAATATAGTTACAAACCTAGCCAGATTGTGATATGAGGCTATGAGTGGAACAATCTTTGTCTATGTCGTGATGCAGATTGAACAATCGCGGATATCACAATGCATATTTAACTACCGCGCAAATCGCTGATTCGCCCTATGTCCCCCTTTCTACAAATACATACACATGTTTAAATGTTCGTCAAAGTGCTTTATTGTATTCTTCATTTAAAGCCAGTTGCTCAGCAGGATTTTTCCTAAACAATCTGGGTAGATGTCAGGCCTGTCTTCAAGGAACGTACCAGCCCTCGGCTGGACAAGCGTTTTGTATTTCATGCCAGACCGGTACAGTAACACTTCAGGCTGGATCCACATCGTCTACACAATGTGTCGGTAAGATATCTCTACCGTAGTCAATGATATATTTTATTTATTATCAAAATGGGATAATATTTCATTAACAATGTTTAGAGACAGTAAAGCGCCTTTATAGGTGCTAAAGAAATGAGACAAGCAGTCGTGTAACATCTCACGATCTGAAAATTAATGGATTTCAAACCTTCAGATATGTCGTCTTTCTATGAAACATTTTGCGTGATATATATTTCATAAAATATTCCATTTAATCTTAGTCTTTTCAACACTCTATGTTAAACGTCAACACTAAAACCTATTTAAACTATTTTACCGAATTTGTACATTTGCCCAATCCAGCAACATGTAGTTCTGGTTTCTTCCGCACACCAAATGGTAGTTGTCAAGCCTGCTCTGTTGGCACCTATCAGTTGAATATTGAGCAGTCCTCGTGTTTATCGTGCCCCACTGGAACTACAACGCTTGAAATCGCATCCACGTCGCAAACACAGTGTGTTGGTGAGTAAAATTGAAGTGAAAAGACTAGCCCATGCAGTTTAACAATCAATCATATCGTTATAGTATAGAATCCTATCGAGCCAAGATTTTGTTTATTTTAGGACAAATTGTTATCATCTACGTCGTTACTTTCTGTTTCATATATGGCGATTTCTGAATGTTACATTTGCTCCATTGGGCAATAAATATTTTATTAAAGATTTCGAATCTCTCTTGCTTCATTTCTCCATATATATATATATATTGTTAGTCATCTAGTTTAATTATATTTTGTCATTCATCTGATAAATGTTTGTGATTTAATTTCTTTTCTTTTATAGCCGTTTGTTCATCGGGATTTTTCCTAAACATCTCGGGTAGTTGTGAAGCCTGTACTAGAGGAACGTACCAGCCCTCGGCTGGACAAGTGTCTTGTATTGCATGCCCGACCGAAACAGTAACACTTCAGACTGGTTCTATGTCGATTATACAATGTGTCGGTAAGATATTTCTACCCAGGATCATAGTGTATGTTACTCTTGAAATATTTCATTCACAATGTTTACCGAAAGTCCACTACGTTTCCAGCTCCTGGACAAATGAGACAATCACTCGCATAACTTCTGACAATCAAGCGACAAATGGATTTAAACCTTCAGTTACTTCACATTTATATGGAATATTTTGTGAGAACGACATAGTTTCAAGATTTCTAAATTTAATCAAATTCACTCCAAGCTATCTTTTAAAATATTTTAACAGGCAAGCCTAAGAAATACTTGTTTGGACAGCTAGAATGAGCTATCAGAAAGTATATGATGGTTAGTCTGACTTACATATACATTTTTTTTTTGGTAACGTATTTCCAAATATTAATATTCATAAATAAATTTAAAAATAGAAGAGGAAGTTGCTGCTACTATTTTATCTCATCCTCCTATTTAAAGATTTCGAAATTCGTAAACTAAAATTTACTGCATACGATCTCAATCCAGCTACATGCAGACCCGGGTTCTTCCGCTCAATGAATGGCAGTTGTCAAGCCTGCCCAGTTGGTACCTATCAGCCAAGTACTGATCAGTCCTCGTGTATATCGTGTCCAAGTGGAACCACGGCCATTCAAATAGCATCCACCTCGTCAACACTATGTATTGGTGAGTGAAACGGAAGTAGGATGTTCACATCGTTCAGTTTATCAAGTCAAGCCTATATCTACTTTTCTCAGTAGTATTGGGTGCACCAACAACTAAGGTTTCGTTTCTTGTTTTAACGTTTTCGCTATACCTAATTCCATATTCTATATAGTGTATTGGCGATGCCTGAAAGTTATATTTGCTTAAAATGGAAAAAAACAACAATATTGGATCAATTAATATAAATTTAGATCTTTCTATGTGTAGATTGATAGACAGACATACAGATGGATGGATGGATAGATGGATGGATGGATGGATGGATGGATGGATGGGTGGGTGTGTGGATGGACGGACTGGCGGGCGGGCGGGCGGATGGGGAGATAGATAGATAGATAGATAGATAGATAGATAGATAGATAGATAGATTGTTTAGTATCTAACACAGTCATCAGTGTAGGACACTTTTATTATAGAGACCCTATCGATATATGTAAATTTGCAGTGAATATATGACTTTTGAAACATTTAGAAAAGTTCTTGTCCAGGAATTTCACCTTTTTATTCCAACGCTTCTTCAACCAATCTTCCACATGAATGAAATTTATTTTTTCTGGTCGATTTGTTTCGGGCTGGTTGTCGATTTTTTTCGGGGTGGTTGTAAGTGTCAAACTCTTGCAGTCGAAAGGGCCCAGGATGTGGATAGACAATGTAAATTCATTTATCGTTACATAATGCTCAAACATCTTTCCACAAATAGTGTAGCGATTGCAAAGGTTAGGGTGGGGTACTTCCAATATATTAATTAAAATATTATGGAAGATCCACCCTGGCTCGTGATGTTATAAAGTTAAATTACTGACGAAATATATGTACAGATCTGTGCCCCCAGTCAGCACTGCCCACGGTTATATTATATAGAACACGAAGATGAAATTAAAAATAATAACAATTTAATAAAGTCGATAATTTTAAATGAGAAACTCAATCACTCGTTCTCCAAGTGACAGCCTACTTCATCTCGTGATTTTAAGTGTGAGTTCGATTTTCCCCTGGCCTTTGGTTCTACTCGTCTCTTTATTTCGTTCCTCCCACTCCTCCTGGACTTCACCTCTCCCGGCTTCTTTCCTTCCTTCTCCTTCCTTCCGTCTCTCTATCAGAGACTACTGGGACCACTGTCACTGGTCTGTCCCTCGAAGCTTCCTTTAGAAGCTGCACTTAGAATCTTGTCCTAAGATTTTTCTCCGCCAATAACGCATGGTTGATAGGTGTTGCTATCTTCCAGCACTCTTTCTAACGAACTATAGCGAACTAAATCTTGCTGGCAGGTCTAAGGATATCATACTTAGCCAAATTAGGGTCCCGTCCCTATCTCGATTCTGACTGGGTAGCGCTCTGGCCCTGTCCAATCGACTAAGCAACCAATTCAACCTGGCTGTCAGTCTGCGGAACAAAAAGATAAGGCACGTCCACTCCTTCGGGCAACTTCTTTGATCTGCACAAGCGCTTCCACACCAAGGTGATAACTGCGCTTCTGACGGGATAGTGTTATCCTGCGGTCATGTTTAACATTAAACAATGACGTGTCCCAATTACTTTGATTATACATGTTTCTATACTATTTTGGGTCGGTCAAAACGCGACAATTAGTATACCCTTCAATATCTCTTTACATTGTAATGACAATATCTTAATTTTCTTTAGAGTGAATATAGCTGAGATATGTTGTCATCCGTTATCCATTTTATAATATCTTTGACGTTTAAAATTAAGTCTTTGTATTATTATAAGTTGTGAGAAAAATAGATAGTGTGTACGTTTTTGTAGCATCGTATGTATCATTGTCTGTATTGTTGATATATTGTTGATTCGTGTCATTTAAAGTCAGTTTGATCATTCGGCTCTTTCTTCAGTATACCGGGCATGCTTCAACCTTGTCACGTATGTTCTTGCCAAGTGCTGATGGGATAGACGTATTGTATTTCATATAAAGCTGGTTTAATCACACATAAACGTCTTTCAATTGCATGACGGAGTGTATAGATAAGGTTATTATATCATATTCCATCATATATACTGTATTATCAAACTACACTGAATATTGAAGTCACACATTTTAGTAACATACATTTGTTTTTTTAATACAGAGACAAAATGAATTAAGTCTTATAATAATATAATATAATAAGATATAATTCGATTGTATTCTGTATTTACTCCCTAAGACTTCGCATTTGAAAGATAGTTATTATAACATCTGGTATTTAGATGATCATAAATGTATTTGATCGAGAACATATCAGCAGCCAAACAATGTTAGCAATAATTAATTAATTTCTTTTTTTGCGACTGGTATACGCTAAACGAGATCCAGACATATTTGGGAATTTAGTCGTCGACAACTCAATATTAGTCCTAGGAATGATTTTATAAAATGAGGATGATGAAGAAAAACACATATTTGTTGCAAATTGTCTCAATGCAGTTGCATGCAGTTCTGGTTTCTTCCGAACAACGAATGGCAGTTGTCAAGCCTGCCCAGTCGGTACTTACCAGGAGAGTATTGAGCAGTCATCCTGTTTGCCGTGTCCTACTGGAACATCTACCAATCAATCCGCATCGACATCTCGAACACAGTGTGTTGGTGAGTAAACAAAACGTAGATTGATTAACGTTTTCAAATCATCAAATGTAACCCATTTATTAGAAGGCAGTGTAGATACAGCTATATTGTCGTAGTTTCCATTTTGTTTTAAAATGTTATTATAGTCTGTTTGGTTTTATAAATAAATACAGCCTAACAAGTCGAGGAGAATATGATAACATAACTAGCATTCAGTTTTGTACTAATCATTCCTATTAGCCATTCAATATAGCTTGCCTTGCTGTAATATAAAATGCTACAAACAAAATCTCCTAAAACCTCATCATAAATGAAAAGTTACCAATTGTAAATCTAATACAATTCTTAAAGAGTTGAGAATGGTTACATTATATACCATTAAAAGAAAAGACACCTTGACGTCTCAGCCAGCGAGTATTGCTGTTATTTGTTAGCAATAAAATTTCAAAAATACCAACAAAAGCTTGTATTGTATGATTATGAGTCTCGAAGAGTCTTTATTGTTTCCTATGCAAGGCCACCTAACATATTGAATCTTTTGGTCGTTACACATTTTAATTTCATTAAAGTTTTTCAACAAATTGTTCTTATATTGATAATGATCTATTACTTTGACGTGCAACATCCAAATTGCACACCTTCAAAATACCAGCCTATATCAATGATGTATGTTTACAGTAAACAATTGTCCCGCTGGTACTTATCAAGATTTTCCTGGATCTCCATGCATACCGTGTGCTGCTGGAAGCTACCAACCTCAGCCAAGACAATCTGCATGCATCCAGTGTCCGACTGGCAAGTACCAACCAAATATCACTTCAACAGAATGTATCCAGTGTAGTCCTGGTTCATATCAAAACACAACTGGCTCGTCTTCTTGTAGATCATGTAATTCTGGAGCGTATCAGCCAGACTTTGGCCAAAAGTATTGCATACAATGTACTGCAGGAACATACCAACCTAATATTGGAACATCCACAATATGTAATAAATGCGACCCTGGGTCATATCAAAACGAAATAGGCTCATCTTCGTGTGTATTATGTGAAGCTGGAACATACCAACCAAGCCCTGGAAACTCGTCTTGTACTGCCTGTCCTAAAGGTAAATATCAAGGGCGGAGAGGCTCGACAATGTGTGAAGTATGTAAAGCTGGAAACTATCAACCGGAAGTCGGAAAAGCTACGTGTATTGCCTGCCCTAGCGGTACCTATCAAAGGCAAAACGACTTTACAAGCTGTGTCAAGTGCGATCCTGGCTTTTATCAAAATAACACTGGAGGATCATCCTGCAATCCATGCGAGGAAGGCTACTATAATT
Organism: Unio pictorum; assembly: GCA_030141615.1. Lineage (NCBI taxonomy): Eukaryota > Metazoa > Mollusca > Bivalvia > Unionida > Unionidae > Unio > Unio pictorum. Next base: position 2,273,811 of record JARLTB010000232.1, on the reverse strand, counting down.
CCTTCAGTGGAGACGAATCATGCAGACCATGTGAAATTGGGACATATCAGAATTCAACTGGTCAGTCATTTTGTTTTCCCTGTCCGAATAAATATACTACGCAAAAAGATGGGGAACGGTCTGTTCGGGCATGCTTTCAAGGTAACACCTTCAAAATAAGATCTAAAATGATGTATCATGATACGGCTTTCTAGCATGTATTTAGGCTAATATTATCAGCATAAAATTAAAAATGATTTTATGGACACGTCAAAGTCATTTCTACTATGCCCTCAAGTTTAAAGTAAAATTACAAAACTATTACGTTTTTGAGAAATAATCAGAACACATATTTGTTTTTCTCTTTGTATATATATATATATATATATATATATATATATATATATATATATATATATATATATATATATATATATCCTACATCATTTCAAATAGATTCGATTAATTCCCTCTTGTTATAGGATAAAGTTAATGTCGCTATTGATTAATTGTATGCCATACATTTCCGATCTGGATTGAAGTGATAAGGTAGTAAGCGTATATAGTTTGACCATTTTATCGCAAAGAAAATATTTTCCCCTTAATATATTTTGCATTGTGCTAGATTAGTACATATTTTGTATCATTGATCCAGTGATCGAGAATCCAATGATTGTGATTTAAATCTGTCATCTTCAAATTGGGATTTTACTATTTGCAGGTTATTGTCCAGAGTACAGATATACTATATATGTCTCAGCGTATAATATCAGTGTCATCATTCCCTCAACAAAAATAAACCAAACAGGCTATAGCTGGAACAGATGTAAGAAAGGTAAATACATTTCTTTTAGGTGGTTTGAAGCTTAATATTTCAAGGTTATTCTTCGAAATAATTTTAACTGGGTTTTAGAAGTCAAGCATGGCTTTTGACGGTACATAAAGCCACAAAAATACAATCATTAAGTTTTGATTAATGATACAATAACTTCAGAAAGAAGCGAAGGCAAAAATTACATTAACCTGGACGTTACGTCAATCGTCTAATTTTGCTTAAAACTGTATAGTTGTACAACTGATAGTGGGTGTTAAAGGCATATATAAGCATATTATATAAGCATATAATATAAGCATATAATATAAGCATATAATATAAGCATATCGTTATTGTATGCAGATGGATATAAGGAAATTATAAAAATGCTTTAATTAAACTGATAAATATTCAAACGAAATAAGTCAAAACCCTCGTGTTCCAAGAGAAATAACGGACGTCTAATAACACATTTCTATTCATTACTTTTAGTGTTTGGTATTAACAAAACCTGGGCCTAGTTTGATTCATGCATGTTGACCATTTCATAAGTGTTTGCAAAGGATCTTGAGTTTTGGAAAATTTTCTTCTAAGACTGCCGTCTGAAATTTGGCTGAAATTATTTAAATTCGTCAGTTGTAAACTAAATTCATTAACAGGCCATTTTGTACCTAATATTTTCCACGTGACTGGCAAAGTGATTTCAAGTATTTTAATTTTTTTCTTTTTTTCGGGGTGGGGAGGGGCGGTTAATCGTTAACTTTGTAACGCATCGCATATTCTGATCGCATATTCTGAGTTATGTTCGTGACTACCTGTACGAATGTTATCATATAGAAAAACAAAAGGTAACTTGCTAAAACTGTTTCAGATTCAAGCAAAGCACTGGTCTCTGCTTTCTGCCAAAATATTTCCAGAACTGAAGTGGCATGGACACAAGAGAAGGAGGAATGCACTACAGAACCAGAGATCCAAGACTTTCAAACGTCACCGATATCGGAACAACTGCATAATATTTCAAAGGTTTTATTAAATTAATTAATTAATCTAATTAATGTGTACAAGGTAACTACCTAGATCTTTTTTATCTAACTGTGAATACTGACTCTTTAGTATCAGTATACGAGTCTTATTTACATGTAAGGACTATTAACTTGGTCTCAATGCTCATATCATGTTGCTAAATATATAACTCATCGTATTCGTTACACTTAATTTGTCAATGTGGGTATGTGAGAAAGCTTGCCAGTGGTTTATCGTGGATCGGTGGTTCTTACCGGGGATTTTCCCGGGTTCTTCCTCAACCTTTAATACTGGCGGCCATGTAACACCAATAGTGAGCTGCAAAACTGCGTAAAACGTACAACAACACTCAATTTGAAATGAAGCATGGCTATCTTAATTGTGGATGTTACTATAAATCCCATACATCGATTATTCAGAATAATGTGGCGTACACTAGTCTGCAAAGTAACTAAAATGTTGTGCATGAAAATTCAACGTTGCAGGGCTTCGTCAACAATTTGACATGCAACTTATCAAATACCTCCAGATGCGTTTTGTTTACATATGTTCTCTTCCTGCATGCCAGCAAACGCACAGAAAACATAAGATATTTGGATCTGTTATACATATTGGTGATATACACCTAAACACCCTTTAAAAAATGCTGTCACCATCGAACGTGATTAGTACATTTGAAGCAATGCATTTAGTTCACATTATAAAGCTAGCTAAGAAACAATAATGAATATTGAAGTGTGAAACATTTGACAGATACAGAGGGAATTCATTTGACAGATACAGAGGTAATTCATTTGACAGATAAGGAGGGAATACTACTTTAGTGAATTCATTATTCATCTAAATTACAATGTTGGCTTTCTTTCTTTCAGATCGATGTGAATGACACAGACCATGCCAATATTCTGCAAAAGACAAACGCACTTATCAAATCAGTAGACGTGTTGATGCCTGTTGACTATGGTTATCTTGCTGATATTCTAGACAATACGAATATGGTGGAGACTGTTTCAAAAGAGGTGATTAACCTGTTCGTTTCAGGGATTTCCGAAAGCAATTTTCTTCCAAACTAGTGCAATACACGATTGCGTGCAAATATTAAAACTGTTAAATCAAAATGATTGAATCGTTAAAACTAAATATTCGACTAATTTGCTATTGATGTTTACATCTAATTTCTGTATGCGATAAATTCACATCCAATACACTATTATGTGTCGTTTATATGAAATCATTTTCATTTCAATTAAAGTTTAGAATTTTTTTTTAACGGAATCATTCGTGACACTTTGTCTGACTTTCCACACGTAGCTGCATTAGATATCTTGTCAGTATCTGGAATAAGTTTTATACAGGAGCGAGACCCATTAATAGAGTTCAAATGAAAATGTCAAGAACATAGAATATTCCATATCAGCTTCAACATTCATAATAAGCTTGGTTAATTAATGATCTGAGAACAGAGCAATGTTTCAAACTTCACATAACTAGATTAGTCGATACATTCTGGATTTATGCCGTCTGTTAGAAATACTCAATAGAACGAAAAATAAAGACCCGGATATATCAGTCTATCAGAAATTTCCGCGTAAATCACTGTATTTGTTGATCGCAGTTGGACTCGTATCAAATGCCAGCAAGTATGTTACTGTGTTTATTATTATTATTGTAACAAATCACATACACACACGCGCGCGCAAGCGTACAATTAATGCGTGACTGGTAAGGTGAGGAAACTTTGAAAAGAATTTCGTACCCTGGATTTTGAAAAATTTTCTTTTATACATCAGTTTGTAATTAATAGCATTATCACTTCACTCAATAGGTTATAATGTATTTTTAATCTTTATTAGTACGCTAATCTTCTCTAAAACCTTTCCATTAGCAAACGTATTACTATATTTGTTCAAACGCTTTAAGACTATCAACTCAATGTAATGCAGTAACCTACGAAACAAAATCTAATCTTTTCAGTCTGCAATAACAATACATCTCAATATCATTCATAGATCATCTCACTAGTATTTATATATCATCTCAGTAGTATTCATAGATCATCTCAATATAGTATTCATAGATCATCTCAATAGTATTCATAGATCATCTCAAAAGTATTCATAGATCATCTCAGTAGTATTCATAGATCATCTCAGTAGTATTCATAGATCATCTCAGTAGTATTCATAGATCATCTCAATAGTATTCATACATCATCTTAGTAGTATTCATAAATCATCTCAATAGTATTCATAGATAATCTCAATAAAATTCATAGATCATCTCAATAATATTCATAGATCATCTCAATAGTATTCATAGATCATCTCAATAGTAATCATAGATCATCTCAATAAAATTCATAGATCATCTCAATAGTATTCATAGATCATCTCAATAGTATTCGTAGATCATCTCAATAGTATTCATACATCATCTCAGTAGTATTCATAGATCATCTCAATAGTATTCATAGATCATCTCAATAACATTCATATATCATCTCAATAGTATTCATATATCATCTCAATAGTATTCATAGATCATCTCAATAGTATTCAAAGATCATCTCAAAACAATTCATAGATCACCTCAACAGTATTCACAGATCATCTCAATAGTATTCATAGATCATCTCAATAGTATTCATAGATCATCTCAATAAAATTCACAGGTCATCTCAATAGTATTCATAGATCATCTCAATAAAATTCATAGATCATCTCAATAGTATTCATAGATCATCTCAATAGTATTCATAGATCATCTCAATAATATTCATAGATCATCTCAATAGTATTCATAGATCATCTCAATAGTATTCATACATCATCTCAGTAGTATTCATAGATCATCTCAATAGTATTCATAGATCATCTCAATAACATTCATATATCATCTCAATAGTATTCATATATCATCTCAATAGTATTCATAGATCATCTCAATAGTATTCAAAGATCATCTCAAAACAATTCATAGATCACCTCAACAGTATTCACAGATCATCTCAATAGTATTCATAGATCATCTCAATATAGTATTCATAGATCATCTCAATAGTATTCATAGATCATCTCAATAGTATTCATAGATCATCTCAATAAAATTCACAGATCATCTCAATAGTATTCATAGATCATCTCAATAGTATTCATAGATCATCTCATTAGTATTCATAGATCATCTCAATAATATTCATAGATCATCTCAATAGTATTCATAGATCATCTCAATAGTATTCATAGATCATCTCAATAGTATTCATAGATCATCTCAATAGTATTCATAGATCATCTCAATAGTATTCATAGATCAGAGTTTCTGGGATGAATTGTTGAATTTTCAATGAGCATAATACTCTTAAAAATCAAATCGCCAGATAATTCTTTTCCATCTTCAGTTGGATGCGTACATATTAAACGACACATTTAAACATATGGAATTAAATTAATTTTGGAGCAATGTTTTTTAAAGGAATATTTCATAGACATATACATTTTAGTTAATAGCAAAAGACAATGCACTTATTTTTGACAAATAGTCCTTGAAAATAAATTGAATTGAAGATGAACTGAGAATAATTCTAGAATTATTTACTGCGTCTCAAGAGTGACTATTTTGTGGTAGTAGAGATATCGACGCATACACACACACATACAAATATACATACATACATACATACATACATACATACATACATACATACATACATACATACATACATACATACATACATGTCCACTACTTTGATCGAACAGCCGGACGGATATTTGAAAACAAACATCGTTAAGAATTTCAATTACTTTTGGCAAACCGAGATTTTACAGTTATGATCAAAACCTAAAGAGTCGTGTGCAATAAATTATGATACCCAAGGTACCTCTGGTTTTGAAGTTTACTATATGCTATAATCCGTAATTTGAAAATGAAATTATTTGATGAAATTTGGATGAGAATGTTATTGTCTGTTCGTGCACAATAAAGAACAAACATACATCCTTGTGACTATCTCTCACTCTACCTTGTAGATCGTTTACATTTACCTTGGCAACTTTTCATGTGATTTGTAATTTAGGCAAATATCATTGTACATGTAATAATTTTGATATGTGTATTACATCCAATACGAACGTCAAAAACATATTTTAGATTAGATACAGTAGTTATTACCTAAACAAGCATCTTACCATTGTAATGAAAAGAGTAATGTATGGACTTCGTAGTATTATTATACACACAGATTACATTTTGTCACCAGTAAAATATTTGCTTGTAATAATTAAGATAATTTGGTTTAATAGTTACAGTTCGAAGCATACATGACATAGAGAAGACTGCGTTTTAAGACATTTAACTTCAAAAATTTCTGACTAGAATATTTAGAAGTCATAATTTTTCGAGATATGCTGAGCGTGCTTTGTAACACCAAAACGGACACATTACATAAGCAAAGAAAACGGTCGATATAGAAAGCATACCAAGGTTGTCCCGATCCGGTGTTACGAACCGCTCCGGTGGCCTAGTGGTTAGAGCGTCCACCGCGGAAGCGGGATGTCGTCGGTTCGATTTCCGGCCGAGTCATACCAAAGACTTACAAAAATGGTACTAACAGCTGCCTCGCTTGACGCTCAGCATTAATAAATTAGTGTTAGGACTGGTCGGCCTGGTGTCAGGATAATGTGACTGGGTGAGACATCATGCTACATGTCTGCGGCATGATATCTCAGTGCTAGACATCACTATAAACTGCCTCACTGCAGACATCGTAGCAATATGACTAAAAAATTGTTAAAGCTACGTTAAAAACTTAATCAAACAAATAATCAAACAAGGTTTACCACCCATCGTATGTTGTCCCGATCCGGTGTTAACAAGGTTTACCACCCATCGTATGTTGTCCCGATCCGGTGTTAACAAGGTTTACCACCCATCATATGTTTCCAATTTACAGAGAAACATGTAAATTGCTTTTATTTGTATACAGGTACTAAATGCGACCCTAGATGTGATAGATACGCTTTTGAGATTGAATTCATCCACTAATCAAAGTTCGCAAACGTCACCAGGAGCTCCCAATAGGTAATGGTATTACTTTTACATTACTTCTCGCTATATTTGTCCACTCAGAATATCTCTATATCACTCCATTATGTTTATTTGGTATCCTTTCTCTTAACTCCCAATCTTGTATATCTCGGTAAACTTCAAAAAACAAAACAAAATATACAATATTGTTTGACGCTTGATAGTATATATTATGATTAAATATATGCTATATTTGAAACACAGATAATTTCTTTAATTCATGGTAATTATTTTTAATTTATTTTCTTGCACTACATTTACCTTAATCCAAATTGATATCATGTTAACACTAGAATGTAAATGAGATGCATCAAAAATGCATTCGTGGAATCAAATACAGACCTTTTTCTTTAAATGGGCACAATATTTATGTTTATTACAAATATTGTTAAAAGCTAAAGACTTTCTTAAGATTTAGTTTGATGTATGATTAGATCCAATTAAAGGATCACTGATTGGTTTATGTGTATATTTAGCATATTAGAGAATTTCAGAACTTGAGATTGCTATACAGATTCATGTACATGGATGAAAAAAGAAAGAATCAAACAAAAAAAATAACAAAAAAATTAAACAATACTACACGACTCATATTTTGTACATCACAACTGTGTTAGAAGTTAGAAATTACACTAGATCTTAAGCTATTAAAAACGATTGATATTTAAATAATGTTCCAGTGTGAAGACACACGAAAATCTTGTGCGTTTGATTAGACTATCTACACTATTGTACAGAAACATACATAGTTTCATTTACAAATAATAAAACTAGCTTTAAAACACAGCACCTACTTCTATGAGCTAGTTGTTGCCGGTGCAATCATAGGAATGTGACAAGTGGACATTGTATTCCGATCAATCAAGTCATTTAAAATAACGGAAGAAACATGGTAAATCCTTGGAGCTTAATAGCCCATGTTTTAGACGGACTTGTCTGTATCACTTTAATGCACATTATCAAGTAAGTATTATTATATAAATATTTGCCGCCTGGTATGATAATGGACAGTATTTAACATTATCTTCACTATGTCATTGAATGCTCACTTGCTTAAATACAATAAGGGACAATTTAAACTATTCACCTCAGAACTTTTCTACACATTACTCTTTACACATTTCGCTTTACACATTACACATTATTCTTTACACATTACACATGACACATTACTCTTTACACATTACGCTTTACACATTACACATTACTCTTTACACATTACGCTTTACACATTACACATTATTCTTTACACATTACACATGACACATTACTCTTTACACATTACGCTTTACACATTACACATTATTCTTTACACATTACACATTACACATTACACTTTACACATTACAATTTACACATTACGCTTTACACTTTAAACGTTACACATTACGTATTACACTTTACATTTTACACATACAGATAACACTTTACACATTTGTTACGTGCTTAGGCTCGAATAAACAGTAACATAGAAAGAGTGAAAATAACAAGCTTGTAAAACGTAATAAACAATTTATTACAAAGATTTTTTTCAGAAAAAAAATAAACTTACGGTTTTAAGAATCAATTCCAAAATTAATCCAAAATAATTCAAAATATTATCCACTAGAGAAATTGCAAAAGTCCTTGTAATAAAATGTCCAAATAATTCTTCTAAGTTTGAATTCCAGCGAAGTATCCAATATGGAAGACGATGTCACTTGATAAAGTCAGTTCTTGCTAATAGAAATCTCTATGAGCACAATTCTTTTTCGGATAAATAACAAAATAATTCCTCTTGATCCAAATGAATTGACACAATTTCCAGTACAAGGTAATTTATAATAACTCAAAAAGACACAACTTAATATTCTAACAGCCCAATTTTCTACTGAATAACTCGCTTCAAAACATAATTTATACAGCTGTTTTTACGTAAACAAGGAAGGTCACGCGATCTTCTAGAAACTATCAGAACAAATTTACGTTCAAAGAATCACGTACACACCTTATGACCCAACTAAAATATAAAGATGTTTATACAAAAGCTCCATTTTGTCCTTGGAACCCACCAATCATTTTAAAAGCTTGTTTACAACTCTGAAACCAGGTCAGAAATGAGGTCAACACCTTGTGTTCACTCTGTAAAGTACAGGTCACCCCCCCCCCTTCAATGAACGAATCTTAAAACTTAAAATGCCAAATTTAAATCTAACAAACAAGAAAAATAAATATAAATGACATATCAGATATACGTAACACATTACACGTTATACTTTACACATTACACTTTACTCAGTACTCTTTACACATTACGCTTTACACTTTACACATCACACATTACACTTTACACATTTGCAAGGATGTCTGTGGTGAGAAAGTGAGGAGAACCTTAAACACAGGAATTTTTGTTAACGTTTTACAGTAACATTCCACCCAGGTTGACTCATCGCCTTAACTACTGAGGAAAATAATACTTATTATACTGGGGTGGCCGAGTGGTCTAAAGTCTCTCCGTTACAGATCACTGCCATATCACTTCTGTCTGCGTGAGTTCGGCCAATGTGGGTGTGTGAGAAAGCTTGCCAGTAGTTTCTCGTGGGTCGATGGTTCTTTCTGGTGATTTTCCCGGGTTCTTCATCCACCACTTATACTGGCCGCGATGTATATCCTATTGTGTGCTGAAAAATTTCGTTAAATCTTACAACAACAGCAAATTATAGTAATTAAATCTATTCCAAGGAAAGAAGCAATTGGCGAGAAATATCAAACGCATTGATTACTATATCCATTTACCTAATAACTGATATATTTGGAAAGTCCTATTTCAAAAGCTCACATAAAACAAATATTGTCCGTACTGGTAATAAGGTGTATCTAGATATACCAACACAAAATTATAGACTTTATTTAAACGATACTGTACAAACCGCCACTACGAAATAAAGAACGATACATCAGCATCCAGCAGCGATCATGTGATTATTGCGTCACCCAATATTACATGCCGAGGTTAGGTACAAAAGTAGATACACAAGATGACGTTGATGGACATCGTATTAGTGGATTATAATGTAGTAGTAGTGAAATATACAAGAGTAATGAAAAATCATTTAACATATTTTAACGAGTACTTTACAAAATACGTTATGTGCCAGCATCTATAGCTACTTATTATTAAAGCACATAGAACAATGTTTAATCTGTTAGACTGCGAAAGAAAACGGACATATCAATGCCCGATATAAACTGGACACGCCAGTAAAGAGACCATGATTGGTGTAAGCAGAATGTAACGCAATGATTGTTACTCATAAACAATGAAGGTTGTAAACATAATGTAACGCAACAGTAAATATCAAAAGCACTAAAAAATAACTAGTGAACATTTTGGAGGAGGAACGTCTAATTATTTTTTAAAATAATAAACCTGTCTAGTTTCGAATTGTAATGGTGATGATTGACACAGAATTACACATGATATATGCAAAGATAAAACTGATGTGTTCAATAAAACACACCAAACACGTTTTTGAATCAACTGAGCTCATGACTGAGGGACCGATGTAAAACCATCAAGCAGTCACGATTCCAAAATATACATTTATTTCCCTCCAATATATAATCATACAATGTGATTCAATTCAACATTACCTGCATTGTGTTAATTCCTAGACTATTAACGTAAATTGTTCTCTTAATTTCACATCAGTCCGGAAACTATTCAAAGTATTACGAATAAATATGCTTGTGTGATACGAGCACCACTGAAAAAACAATGTTATAAATTCGAAAAGATTTACCTCAAATTTAAATTACACGAAAATAGAATATAACAAACATCCTCGAATGTTTCGCATAATTGACATAATTATTTAAATGTTCAAGATTTGGAATAATGTCACTTAATCCACAATGTACACTCTGTTTAAGTATAATCATTATCCACTGGTTTAGTCCAGCGTACAATTATTAATAAAGCACAATTTCATCTCTATCTTATAAATAGGTCTTATGAAATGAACCAATCACCACATAAAGTGCACATGGTATGTCTCCAGAATAAATGCAATCCTATTATCACATGATGCTGTCGTGACCTCATTCAGATTAATGTGTGGTGTACTAAAGCGAAATAGTTGTTGACCTGACCTTGTAATTTGCCTTATTTATTATTAAAACTCTAAACGTATTGTGGAATACTTTTATTATTTCGAAATCCATCCACTTAAAGAATTAAAATAAACAGTCATAAATCTAAATGACGTAGGTAAAGTAAAACCATATAATTATTTATCTATGGTAATACTTTTGAGATGGAAAAAATATTACAGTTTCAATAACATTATGATATTTTTAAGAATTCTGAAACTTGTCGAGGACATAACCAGCAAGACTGAGGGCGGAACAGTTGATAACCCCGTCAGGACTATTAAGCCAAATATAGCCGTAACCGTGTGGGAACAAGTTGGAGCGAAATTAATAGGGATAAACTTGTTGCGTGGTAACACAGCAAGCATACAGGACAACTTAGTAAAACAACTAGATGACCCGGCAGCGAAGGATCTATATGATGCCATTTTTTTTCAGCCAGACATATTGAACGGTAAAACATCTGTATCGACATATATACATATATATTTTCTGCTATTGCGAAAACGTAATCCAATAAAGACTTTAGTGTTGATACATTCATGCATAATTAAGCTAATGGAACACTATTGCACCTCAGAATATTGTTTTCTAATAGGGAAAAAAACCAGATGTAGACAGTATATTGCGCCCATATGATACAACCTGATATATCCCTATTAATAATTTCTTATCAATTCTTTTCGTATTTTTTGTGCACCAGGTATCGATCTTTGAAGCCTCCTACTGGTACAAAGATGAGTCCGTTTATTTGACACTGCTTTCACTTTACTGGTTATTGACCATGATCTATTTTATACCCGTCCGCTAATGGTGATCGCAGTACATTAATTGCATTAAATAAGGTTTAAACAAATGCCTCTTTTTGTAATTTTGGACAGGTACTATTTAAAAACCAAAGCTGGGAAACAGATATGACTCGGGGTTTGTTTATCACACACCACACGCACACATACATATATATATATGCCTATTTCTGATTAGATTTTAGATTCAAACATTGCTATTTGTATTTCTAACTCACTTATAAACAATTTATAATGGTTTTAATAATGAATGAAAATAATGCCTATATTTTATGATTGGAAATATTTCAGCAACGAAAAACAAGATAGTGATGTCAGCAATATGGAACGATGCGCTATTCGTGTCAGGGAGTAATAGATACAAGGTTGTGAGCAAGATATTGGCAGCTAAGCTTATCCAGAATGGAGTATCTATAACACGTCTCGACACGAGTTACATCACGTCAGTCTTTCACGTAACAGAAGTAAGTTTGTTGACAGCAAGATCAGGTCCAATATATATATATATATATATATATATATATATATATATATATATATATATATATGTAAATGCTACTACTAATAATTATAATGAGGACTTTGTATAGCGCCTAAACTTTCGAAGCTCTAAGCGCTTTACACCATCAATAATGATGTGACTACACAACAGACAAATAAATGACAAAACAATGAAATTGGAAAACATAAAACATGCTGGAAACATATAAGATATATATATATATATATATATATATATATATATATATATATATATATATATATATATATATATATATATATATATATATATATATATATATATATATATATATGTATGTATATACCAATCAGAACAGTGCGAGAATGACATGAGCACAATATTTAAATACGAATAAAGAATAACATGAGGCTGGTTAAACAATGACGTGTACTGTCTATTTGACAATATTAAATAAGTCACGATAATCCAAAAGTTTGTTTCGTACAAATGAACACCTTCGCAAATGGCTTATTATTTTACTTCTAATTGTAAGTGTAATTTAATTTTGTTTTATTCGGGGTGGAGTGGGGTCATGGTTCATATTCTGCATACTATGTTCAAGTAATTTGTTTCGTTAAATTTACCGGTATATACGTATCCCAATGCGAGCGATAATAATTCCTTTGAATATCAAGACAGTGATAATAATTCCTTTCAATATCAAGACAGTGATAATAATTCCTTTCAATATCAAGACAGTGATAATAATTCCTTTCAATATCAAGACAGCGATAATAATTCCTTTCAATATCAAGACAGTGATAATAATTCCTTTCAATATCAAGACATCGATAATAATTCCTTTCAATATCAAGACAACATGGGGATTCCAGGATTCTGGCTACCCTTCTAAAGTTCAGTTAGGTTATCATGGAAAAAATTACAGACATGGAGGAACATTGCTGAATATACAATTCACTGATTCAGTTTTTCTGCTTGTTATCATATTTACTGCTTTAGATCTTACGATTTGATGAAAGGATTTTACATTCCGAAATGGATTCACGATATTTTACAGGATGATAGCCGAATCATGTGCGGTTATTGGGATTACACACTGAATCAAAATGGCGGAGGTTGGGCCAGTGGCGGATGTAATTATACGAGAAACAAAGAAAAACATGTCTGTACCTGTAATCATCTAACAAACTTCGCCGTTTTGGTGGTAAGAATAATTTATAACTTCAAACGACCATCCGTTTACTTATAAAAGTTTCCGACGTTGAGTTTTAGTAAAGATAATTGTTAGCTACTAATATTAAATAAACAATATGTTTACAATAAGTCCACGTCATAAATATTTACATCACTGTCATTAGATGTCCATATTCGTTACGTGAGTTCTCTCCTTGCTGCATGCAAACAAAACTTGGTTACTTGTATGTTTCAGTAAACACAATATTCAAACTACACAGTTAGAACATTCAGATATGAGGTATTTCAAAAAAATTATTATTAGTGAGGTATTCCAAAATAATTATTATTAGTGAGGTATTCCAAAATAATTATTATTATTGAGGTATTCCAATATAATTATTATTAGTGAGGTATTCCAAAATAATTATGATTAGTGAGGTATTCCAAAATAATTATTATTAGTGAGGTATTCCAAAATAATTATTATTATTGAGGTATTCCAAAAAAATTATTATTAGTGAGGTATTCCAAAATAATTATTATTAGTGAAGTATTCCAAAATAATTATTATTAGTGAGGTATTCCAAAATAATTATTATTAGTGAGCTATTCCAAAAGAATTATTATTAGTGAGGTTTTCCAAAAAAATTATTATTAGTGAGGTACTCCAAAATAATTATTATTAGTGAGGTACTCCAAAATAATTATTATTAGTGAGGTATTCCAAAATAATTATTATTAGTGAGGTATTCCAAAATAATTATTATTAGTGAGGTATTCCAAAAAAATTATTATTAGTGAGGTATTCCAAAATAATTATTATTAGTGAGGCATTCCAAAATAATTATTATTAGTGATGTATTCCAAAATAATTATTATTAGTGAGGTATTCCAAAATAATTAATATTAGTGAGGTATTCCAAAATAATTAATATTAGTGAGGTATTCCAAAAGAATTAATATTAGTGAGGTACTCCAAAATAATTATTATTAGTGAGGTATTTCAAAATAATTATTATTAGTGAGGTATTCCAAAATAATTATTATTAGTGAGGTATTCCAGAATAATTATTATTAGTGAGGTATTCCAAAATAATTATTATCAGTGAGGTATTCCAAAAAATTATTATTATTTAGGTATTCCAAAATAATTATTATTAGTGAGTTATTCCAAAATAAATCTTATTAGTGAGGTTTTCAAAAATAATTATTATTAGTGAGGTATTCCAAAATAATTATTATTAGTGAGGTATTCCAAAATAATTATTTTTAAAGAGGTATTCCAAAATAAGTATTAGTGAGGTATTCCAAAATAATTATTATTAGTGAGGTATTCCAAAATAATTATTATTATTTAGGTATTCCAAAATAATTATTATTAGTGAGGTATTCCAAAATAATTATTATTAGTGAGGTATTCCAAAATAATTATTATTAGTGAGGTATTCCAAAATAGTTATTATTAGTGAGGTATTCCAAAATAATTATTATTAGTGAGGTATTCCAAAATAATTATTTTTAGTGAGGTATTCCAAAATAATTCTTATTAGTGAGGTATTCCAAAATAATTATTATTAGTGAGGTATTCCAAAATAATTTTTTTAATGAGGTATTCCAGAATAATTATTAGTGAGGTATTCCAAAATAATTATTATTAGTGAGGTATTCCAAAATAATTATTATTAGTGAGGCATTCCAAAATAATTATTAGTGAGGTATTCCAAAATAATTATTATTAGTGAGGTATTCCAAAATAATTATTATTAGTGAGGTATTCCAAAATAATTATTAGTGAGGTATTCCAAAATAATTATTATTAGTGCGCAGTCTATTGAACATATTAGAGCCATTGACTCTAAGGTATTAGACGAAGTAAGAAAAACAGTCTGAAAGCCATCACGTTTTCGCTGGAATACAAAGCGAACATGAAACAGGTACTTGCAGTAATGCGAATTAGATCCCAAACAAGGTTACAGATTCTTTTACAAGTCGAAGGATTCATAGTATTTCTAATGAAATCAAGTTTGGAATTTTGTTTATAATTTTGAAAGTGATGAAGTAGCAATAGCCTTGAGTAGTCTTGACTTGCTAACTGTCTCGATGTGTCACAATCGTAAATCCACATTTTGGAATTAAGTTAAAATAATTAGAGAATAGTTGTTTGGTCCTTAAGTTAAAAAGAACTTTTCAATTGAAATAAATAAATCCTTTCAAATATTAACTGAACTGTCAATTGATTCCTTTAACGACTGCTGTTAAGAAGGTAACTATGAGATAACCAACTTTTATATAAAAGCTAAATTAATATATCTTAACCAGAATGAGGGTCATTTTTACATCAAGTTCTTAAGCATCTGGCTTCGTGAACATTTTAAAATAGACTATTACCCTGAATATAACAGCATCTTTACCTCTAAGTGTGGGATGGTATATAGCGCTTTTAAAGAATTAAGTAAATTGTCTTTCAAAGAATATCGTTCACATGAGGTACGTGATTGTTGACGATCTTACAAAGAAATAAAAAAACTGTCAAAACACTTGTATTAAGATCCGTAGTAAACAAATTGGGTCTGTTGTGCAAATTTAATTTATAGTTAGTGCTTGAGTTTTGTTATTGATTGATGGTAGATTGTCATTTTTGCAAAGACGTTTATCTTGATTTCACTTCACACAAAAAACGGATTTGTATCTGTACAATTTACTGTGTATTATAAGTGAAATAGTATATATATATATATATATATATATATATATATATATATATATATATATATATATATATATATATATATATCCTGTAAAATTGTAACTGTATATAACTTCACATGCTATTTATTGTATGTGTTCATCTACATACGTTGGTAATGAATGGGTAATGTAATTTAAAGCATCTGCCATAACAAGTATAAGTGAATTAAAATGGTATCTTTGATGTGTTAAAGCTAGTAACTACATAATGAAGGGACGCTATAGATATACAATTACATTCTGAAAAGCATTTCAACAAGAATATAGATTGATGGCTATTAATCGCCATTTGTCTTACACATGATAATATACATGGCTGATACTGGCAAGGCTTCTTGCATACCCACATTGGCCTAGTTTGTGACGCAAACCCTCGCGGACATTTGAAAGATCGAAGTGATCGTATAGATGAGCCGTTGGCCCCGTTTAGACCGGTTCAAGTTTAGCCCCATTTAGACTGGTTCAATGTTTGCCTCATTTAGACTGGTTCAAGGTTAACCCCATTTAGACTGGTTCAAGTCATATGCATGGGAAGCATATAGTTCAGAATCCAAATCAGGAACTATTCATGAATGAATGCGTTCATCTTGTGTATTTTGGCATTATTAACATTGTTAAAATACTAAAATATTATTGAGTTTCTCAGTAGTTTTAAGCATCCTATTTTAGTATGTAATTGGAGTCACGAAGTCTGTCGATTGACTGCATTATATATGAACGTCCGTTGTTATTGCTCTTATTACTGTGAATTTGACGTTCCATCATTACGGGTGCCTCATTATATTATTATAAAGCAAACATGGCGTAACATTCCCAAGCTTAATCCAACTTCCTTTATCATTACAGGATCTGGACGCCAACACAATTTCACCAGAACACGCACGAGCTCTTGAAATCATAACATTCATTGGATTGATTCTTTCTATCATTGGGCTTAGCTTAACCATCTTAACCTTTATGTGTTTCAGGTAATAAACCAACTGATAGGCACGTTAGATAGCATTCTGTGTTCATATTTTTCTTTAAATCAGTATCAAGTTCTAAGAATATATATTTCTATAAACTGGTAATGAATGTTTAGGTTGTGTTAGCATATCTTTTGTATGGAAGAAACAAAATCTCGCGGTATTTACCGGTATCGGAAACGACTCTTATCAAATGATTATATAACAACGGTCTCATACAAATTTGGGCTTGGTACCAAAACTTAAACTAAAACAATATGTGTGTGTGTGTGTGTGTGTGTGTGTGTGTGTGTACCATTGTTTTTAGTGACTACAGCCCCGTAATAACCATTATTTGTGCATTTGAATAGCTCTGATCATCTTTAATTGCATGTTATAGTTGGCAATACACGTGGTTTTAATGTTTAATATACTTGTATATAATGCCGTCAATTTGTACCTTATTGATGGAGGTAATGTTGTATCAAATTTGAGGGTCCGTGATCAACGCAAAGGGTGTGATCAGAGACACGTACGTATCAGTTCACAGAAAGTCGACATTATACGGGGGTTTAATTTTAATTAGAAATTTCATGACTAAAGTCCGATACGTTTAGTTCTTTGATATGTCAAATAACCCGCCATTAGCACACGTGAGAGGATTATCGATTATCCGCATATGTTATTTCCTTTACAGGCATCTTCGCAGAGGAAGAGGCCAACAGACCCTTTTTTGTCTCTGCATCCCTATGGTTTGCTACTCAATCGTATTCTTGGTGGGCATTCAACGGACGGAATATTATGTTCCCTGTATTGTTGTATCGGTCCTGATGCACTACTTTATTTTAGCTTCCTTCATGTGGATGCTGGTGGAAGGTATTCTGCAATACCTTCGATTTGTCAAGGTTCTCGGAACGTATATACCAAATTTCTTGATCAAGACTTCGCTTCCAGCCTGGGGTACGTTTCATATTCAAACTTATATATATATATATATATATATATATATATATATATATATATATATATATATATATATATATATATATATATATATATATATATATATATATATATAATTGCAAGTTGTTTTTGTTTGATTTGCTTGTTCCTATTTGTTTATGACTATAGCGTGAAACCACTATATACAATCTGGATGGTTCTAAACGGCAAGTATTTGACTTGATTGTCCTCCTTAAAAACCTGAGATTTATATAGCGTTGACTGGAATTAAAGGCTTTACTAATCATATAGTATTAAAATAAGCGTTAATGTCGACAGGAGAACCATGTTAAATTTACCTTCATGCTCAAGAGCAAACAGGATTATTTTGTCGTTACCTACACGAGACTTCACAAGTATATTTGATGTCATTTCCGGCAACAAAAACGATGCATTATACTTGTAGAATGTACACTCCGATGGTAAGTATGCATTATTAGGATTTATTTAAATGTTAGCGATTTGTGTACCATCAGTTCAATGATCTTGACCGGATGATGACACGAACAATACGGCTCCATTTATACCCTATATGTTCCAAAAACTACTTTCACACACACACACACACACACACACACACACACACACACACACACAGATATATATATATATATATATATATATATATATATATATATATATATATATATGTATATATATATATCTGTGTGTGTGTGTGTGTGTGTGTGAAAGTAGTTTTTGGTGTGTGTGTGTGATTAGAAGTTTTAACTTAGCTTTAACAATTATGCAGTCATATCATTACTATGTCTGCAGTGAGGCAGTTTATAGTGATATCTAGCACTGGGGCATCACGCCGCAGACATGTAGCACAATGACCCACCCAGTCACATTATCCTGTCACCAGGCCGACTAGTCCTAACACTAACCTCTTAATGCTGAGTGCCTAGCAAGGCAGCTGTTAGTACAATTTTTTTAAGTCTTTGGTATTATTCGGCCAGGGATTGAACCCACGAACTCCCGCTTCCACGGCGAACACTTTAATTACTAGGTCACGAAAGCGGTATTCTACATCAGAGAATTATTTTACTTGAATGACGTTACAAATATTAAGAAGGAATACCGTCTTTAGATACACTGTTACCATATTATATGCATTTTATACCATACTCTGTCTAGAATGCAATGGTTACCTAATAATTTTTTAACTTTAACTGTGTTACAGGAATTCCGTTGGTACCAGTCATTGTGCTGCTAGCTTACAACTATAATCTATACTACGGAGGATCAGGGTTGTAAGTTATCTTTTCTTTTTAAGCGTACATTATAATGATTCGAGAACATTTTGAAAGTCTTTACTGGTATGATGAAGACGACTAATAGTTCGACAACGGTACAAAACATTTTGGCTATTCTAACCCATTTATTGTACTCCTGGAAATTGCCATTTTAATGTGGCAGCAGTTAGGAAATCGAGTAGCAGCAGCAATTTATATAGCATTAGTGTTAGTAGCAATTTATATAGCATAAGTGTTAGTAGCAATTTGTATAGCATTAATGTTAGTAGCAATTTATATAGCATTAGTGTTAGTAGCAATTTATATAGCATTAGTGTTAATAGCAATTTATATAGCATTAGTGTTAGTAGCAATTTATATAGCATTAGTGTTAGTAGCAATTTATATAGCATTAGTGTTAGTAGCAATTTATATAGCATTAGTGTTAATAGCAATTTATATAGCATTAGTGTTAATAGCAATTTCTATAGCATTAGTGTTAGTAGCAATTTATATAGCATTAGTGTTAATAGCAATTTATATAGCATTAGTGTTAGTAGCAATTTGTATAGCATTAATGTTAGTAGCAATTTATATAGCATTAGTGTTAGTAGCAATTTATATAACATTAGTGTTAATAGCAATTTCTATAGCATTAGTGTTAGTAGCAATTTGTATAGCATTAGTGTTAGTAGCAATTTCTATAGCATTAGTGTTAGTAGCAATTTATATAGCATTAGTGTTAGTAGCAATTTATATAGCATTAGTGTTAATAGCAATTTATATAGCATTAGTGTTAGTAGCAATTTGTATAGCATTAATGTTAGTAGCAATTTATATAGCATTAGTGTTAGTAGCAATTTGTATAGCATTAGTGTTAATAGCAATTTATATAGCATTAGTGTTAGTAGCAATTTGTATAGCATTAATGTTAATAGCAATTTATATAGCATTATTGTTAGTAGCAATTTGTATAGCATTAATGTTAATAGCAATTTATATAGCATTATTGTTAGTAGCAATTTATATAGCATTAGTGTTAGTAGCAATTTATATAGCTACTTTGTATAATGTTAATAGCATTTTATATATCATTAGTGTTAGTAGCAATTTGTATAGCATTAATGTTAATAGCAATTTATATAGCATTAGTGTTAGTAGCAATTTGTATAGCATTAATGTTAGTAGCAATTTATATAGCATTAGTGTTAGTAGCAATTTATATAGTATTAGTGTTAATAGCAATTTATTTAGCATTAGTGTTAGTAGCAATTTATATAGCATTAGTGTTAGTAGCAATTTATATAGCATTAGTGTTAGCAGCAGTTTATATAGCATTAGTGTTAGTAGCAATCTATATAGCATTAGTGTTAGAAGCAATTTATATAGCATTAGTGTTAATAGCAATTTATATAGCATTAGTGGTAATAGCTATTTATATAGCATTAGTGTTAGTAGCAATTTATATAGCATTAGTGTTAGTAGCAATTTATATAGCATTAATGTTAATAGCAATTTATATAGCATTAGTGTTAGTAGCAATTTGTATAGCATTAATGTTAATAGCAATTTATATAGCATTAGTGTTAGTAGCAATTTGTATAGCATTAATGTTAGTAGCAATTTATATAGCATTAGTGTTAGTAGCAATTTATATAGTATTAGTGTTAATAGCAATTTATTTAGCATTAGTGTTAGTAGCAATTTATATAGCATTAGTGTTAGTAGCAATTTATATAGCATTAGTGTTAGCAGCAGTTTATATAGCATTAGTGTTAGTAGCAATCTATATAGCATTAGTGTTAGAAGCAATTTATATAGCATTAGTGTTAATAGCAATTTATATAGCATTAGTGGTAATAGCTATTTATATAGCATTAGTGTTAGTAGCAATTTATATAGCATTAGTGTTAGCAGCAATTTATATAGCAGTAGTGTTAGTAGCAATTTATATAGCATTATTGTTAGTAGCAATTTATATAGCATTAGTGTTAGTAGCAATTTATATAGCATTAGTGCTAGTAGCAGTACTATGCACATGTAGTAATGGAAGAAGCAATATCAACATTATTATTATTATTATTATTATTATTATTATTATTATTATTATTATTATTATTTGGTTATTATTATCATAATTATTATTATTATTATTATTATTATTATTATTATTATTATTATTATTATTATTATTATTATTATTATTATTATAGTTGTTGGATGAAACTGGAGGCCCTATACTACGCATTCGTGCTCCCTGTGGGCCTGATCATTCTAGTGAATGCCATTATATTTACAATAGTAATGTTTAATATATTTCGACGTCCAAAAGGAATGAAAATTAACCAATCTGACAGAAGACTGATGGTCATGAATCTTCAGGCAGGGATCTCCGTTTTTGTTCTTTTAGGTAAGATCTAGTTGTATGTTTGTCTGTGTGTGTTTCAAAATTTATACGTACATTCATATGCCTATGAATAAAGGAAGAAAAAAACATACCAATATCTGCGATTTACATATGCGAATGACACTTAGAAAGGAAATTTGAGAAATGAACTGAATATTGTTTGCCCTTAGTGACCCTTGATGATTTGAAAACGGAATTGTTTCCACGAATTTCATAAACATTAGTTTAAATGAGTACAAAGTGGACATTATATACTTAATGAGGAAACATTGATTTAAATATGGAACGCTTTAATATATTGTATTTCATTTGGACCAGTCAGTCACTGTTCTTTTGCATTTTGTGTGTCATTGCGTAGGTTATGATCGTTTTTTTACTATGAAGTTTTAAAAAACATGACATGCGGTTAATAATTTGCAGTTGCCAAGAAATATTACAGATAGTTTTCCTTTTTTGGGACCAATGTATGGATTTCACTCAATTATACAGCTTTTATTTCACCTTAAAATACAATTGTTTTAAAAATACATTAAAATACATTTCAATAATTATATATTTTCATTCTCTACCAGGTTTAACTTGGATATTCGGAGTAGTCGCCCTTGGTGGAGCTAAACTGACATTCCAGTATATTTTTGTCATTCTTAATGCTTTTCAAGGGTTCTTCATATTTCTGATGTTCACTGCAAGAGAGAAACAGGTACTGCGATGTTATATTAAATACAATATATATATATATATATATATATATATATATATATATATATATATATATATATATATATATATATATATATATATACACACACACACACACACACACATATATATATATTCTCTAACGATTCATTTATGTAGCATGATTCCGCGCTTTTTTGGCTTCAACAATCACTCTAAGCCTGTTGAACTCTGTGTCGGTTTGTCTGTCTGTCTGTCTGTCCGTCCATCCATCCATCCATCTATCTATCTATTGGCTGACTTAATATTCGTGTAGCTGTCTTGATTACAATGTTGATGCCTCAATAATGTTGGCTGCGTATGTAGACCTCTACGCATGTAAAACTATTTTCATCATCAAATGGCTGCGTATGACGCATGTAAAACTATTCTCATCATCAAATGGCTGCGTATGACGCATGTAAAACTATTTTCATCATCAAATGACTGCCTATGTAGACCTCTACGTATGTAAAACTATTTTCATCATCAAACGGCTGCCTATGTAGACCTCTACGTATGTAAAACTATTTTCATCATCAAATGGCTGCCTATGTAGACCTCTACGTATGTAAAACTATTTTCATCATCAAATGGTTGCCTATGTAGACCTCTACGCATGTAAAACTATTTTGATCATCAAATGGCTGCCTATGTAGACCTCTACGTATGTAAAACTATTTTCATCATCAAATGGCTGCCTATGTAGACCTCTACGCATGTAAAACTATTTTCATCATCAAATGGCTGCCTATGTAGACCTCTACGCATGTAAAACTATTTTCATCATCAAAATTAGAGCAGGACTTATGAAATTGTTTTGAATATGTTGCAAATGCACCAACAAATGCTATGGTTTTATTCTATTTGTGTGATTTGGAAAAGGTAGTCTCAATTGTACGTAGAATTGTATAATAAGTTAAGCCTCTGCGTGATGTACGTTCTTTTAATTGTTTGGTTATCCATTGAGTACGGCGGCCATTATGACGCAATTGTATACCTTAATTCCTAGTTGTGTTGGTTCTGTAAATTTCTCTTGCTTTCCTTAAACATTAATAATCTTTCCTTTTGTATTTGAACTACATGTTCAGCATGGCTGATTAAAACCAGAAATGTAACATCTCATTATAATATTTTATTTACATACTCTCAGTTGATGAATTCGTTATGCGTGTTGTATACATGCATCATGTATGCGTAATTTAGTCCAGCATCACATCAAATCAAGGCATGAAAAAATGCAGAAGCACTATGATGTTTATTTTAGCAAATAACATGCATGAATACGTTTTCCAATGTAATATAAACATATTGGTCATATAGTTACGGAAAACTGTATTGCGGTATATTTCGTTTTCAAGGTTCGAGATCAATGGATTCGCTTCTGCCGCAGAAGGCCTACCGGATACTTTACGTCCCTTGGAAGACGCAAATCTAGCAGTCAAGACACCTTTGCGACCAATGTGTCTGGAGGAATGCGTAGATCCAGTAGCAGTAGCTTTATGGATAACAGAGATCGTAAACTCAGTTCATCTTGCCAAGACCACAGAAGACGGTCGAACCAATCGGAAACAAATGAAAGTGTACAAGATCATGCGAGACGAAACAGTTCCGCTCAACAATTAGAAAGAGATGTCAAATCGGTTGATTCAGTAGTACATGAGATTGATTTCAGTTCCTTGCACGAACATAAAAAAGCGAAAACGTCGTTGGGAAAATATATAAAAACATCGGAGGTAAATAAGCACAAATCGTCAAATAAAGACGGCACACATGAATTAAGGAAGACTAGTGAACACAGTAAACGCGACGTAACTATGTGTGGAAAATATTTGTCTAAAAGTGTACCTGATCACCTAAGCTCCAACTTCAGTTTTGCTGACCCCAGTGGGATAAAAAAGATTAAAGGAGGACATCTATCTCGGAGTGGACAAGATGAAGCTAGATCCAACATTATCCTCTTTAACTCCATTGGGCGAAAACATAATTCCAGCAATGACTTCCAAGGCGATAATGTTGTATTTCCTCTTGGGAGGTCAGTTGATGATTTACATGACAAACGAAAGCGAAGACAAATAACTCAGTTTAGACACGATGGAGCCTATTTCTGAAACTAGGTTATGTTATGGAACCAACGAATAATCTAGATAACAAAAGTTTTATGTTTCTTTCTCTTTCTATGAAAATTGCGTTTGATTATGGCAAATCGCAGTATCCGTCATTGTTAAACAACGAGCTGCCATTATCCGTTGGACCATTGCAATACGAAATAAGTTCAGGTCTCTTTTAATACCTCGAATCACTTAGAAGATATGATTTGCTATATTCATAGATTTCCGCATTACGTTTCTATTTTCTAGAATTCA
Source organism: Unio pictorum (assembly GCA_030141615.1). Classification (NCBI taxonomy): domain Eukaryota; kingdom Metazoa; phylum Mollusca; class Bivalvia; order Unionida; family Unionidae; genus Unio; species Unio pictorum. Next base: position 2,248,894 of record JARLTB010000232.1, on the reverse strand, counting down.
TCTCAAAATGAAATTGATTAGAGAAACAATAACAAATGTATCTCCTTTCTCTCAAACCATCTTGAAGCATTCGCGCGAAAATTGTTCTTGTTTGGACAACTTAATTATAACGATAAATGAAACACCCATCATGGATTAGTTTCATTTTGGTAGGTTGTTTGTTGTACTAATTATTTTTCCTGCTTCTCTTCTTATATATTTTGGATAGTTATTTCTTTCTATTTGTTTCTGATAAATAGCAAATATATGAGAAATATATACGTGCATAATACTTCATGTTTTAAAACATGAATTATTAAATATTTATTTCATATCTGTAACAAATAACAAAATAACTGTAATCAGTCTGCATTTCCTAAGAAACATTTGCCACTTTATACATTAAACAAATTTGATGTGAGTCTCACATGCATGCGTGCATTTATTAAAGCCATAAAAGTTGCCCCAAACAAAAGCCTCACTAAAGATAATTGTGCAGATAATTTACAAAACAATACAGAAAACGAAACAGCTGTTGATATATATGCGTACAATAATGATAATGATGAATGGACACAAAATACATTTATCAATATTATTTCTAGTGCAACGGAAAAAAAGAGTGACGTCGAAGTGCGTATCTTATAAGCTTTGATAATATATATAGTTGCGATATAATCTTTGCATAAAACACATTCCTGTAAGACAGATATAAATATCGTTTTCATTGACGTCTTTGAATCAAATATATAGATCGCGCATTTAGCTCTCTGAATAGGCTTGCTTGAATGTATGTTCAGACCTGATTATATATATATATATATATATATATATATATATATATATATATATATATACACACACATAACTAACAATAATGACCTGTAATGATGAACGCATGGACCTGAGGTTTCTGTGACCTATAATTCATATTTTAACTTTTGGTATACACTTGACATAGTCCATTATCTGTGTGAAATGAACATTAATTAATTTTACCTATGCACTAAGATGCATGGAACATTTAGCGGTCACGTAAGCCACCCTACAGAAGACGCCCTGCATAGATAATTGTATAACAAGGTTGTTTATTAGTATTAAGTGACTGATGAAATATTAATATAGAGGTTCCTCCAATCTGTAAGTGCACGCTATTCTGGGTTTTCTGTTCTAAATGTGCTCCATTTATATTACCATGACTTTGTAACGGTCGTCTGTGATATAAGCACAATGTTGTACCAAAGATTGCCCCTTTCAGGTCTCAAAATGATTTCCCATATCAGGTCGCAAAATGGACCTCAATTTTAAACATCCTACTTCCATTTAACAAAAGAGAAATCATTATCAGATATCATATGTTAAAGACTTCTAATATTTTGAAATAAAGAAAGTACTATTGTCCTGTAAAAGTATATGATAGTATAGAGTTTTGTTTCTTTTGTATCTTATATTACCGTGTTTTCAGTGGTTCATTTATCTCTCTCTCTCTCTCTCTCTCTCTCTCTCTCTCTCTCTCTCTCTCTCCGTCTCTCTGTCTGTCTGTCTGTCTGTCTGTCTGTCTGTCTGTCTCTCTCTCTCTCTCTCTCTCTCTCTCTCTCTCTTATAGATTATATATGATCTCTGAGTCTCTTTATGCAGCTATAGGTGTAATGTTGTATAATTGGATTGCATATACTTTAAAATGACGTTTATGCATTTGATTTCGCGCCTTGTCGATCGCATTGAAGATTATGGTATAAATTTCTCGAGCAATGCTGATCAGCAATTTCAATGATAACATACTTCGACATTTCACAGTCAAGCAAGCTGGGTGATCCCGTTTAAACCAATATTGTGTCACTCCCTATAAAATTAGAAGGAACGCGCTTTCGGAAGCCAAAAGGTACAACAAACATAGACAGAGATGCGACCATGTCGTCATTCATAAAGCCTGGGAAAACACCAGTCAGAATCCAAAGGCGGTACATAAGTCTAATAATTTGGCAGCATTATGTAACATTATATATATATAGCATTATGTAACGTTATATATATATATATATATATATATATATATATATATATATATATATATATATATATATATATATAATATGTGTGTGTGTGTGTGTGTTTTGGCATGCCTTTTATTTCAATTCGTACATAATACCTATTTTTTCATGACACAAATGTGCTTCCAATCACGTAATAAACAACACTAGAAACACAGGTGTCAATTCCGATTTATGTGAGTTTTGCATCAGATATAAGAAATGTCATATGTACAAGTTAAGATTATTTTATATTACATGTTACTCTCCTGGCTAATGTATAGTTAAAGATCCACAGAGGAGATGAATGAAAATGCGCATGAGGTCTTCGTACTTTGATTTGCACTAGTAACAGGTCAATCAAACATTAACTATTTAAACCAATCGTATACGGAACTGCTATGGACAAGACGAAAGCGATCGATAATTTTCGTCTGTAAACTTTTCTATAGCAAATAATGCGCATATCACTAAAGCGGTATCAGTGAATATGTTAAAATTTCAATTAGATTATGGTTAAATTGTAGGACTCAAATTAATTTTGAAATTTACATCGGTAAATGACACGGATAAATTGTATTATAATCTACGTCCCTATCTACGTACCTATCTATCTACCTACCTATCTAATTATCTACCTACCTACACGCATCCATCCATCCACACACACATACATACATACATACATACATACATACATACATACATACATACATACATACATACATACATACATACATACATACATACATACATACACACACACATACACACACAGACAGACAGACAGACAGACATACGCACGCACGCACACACACACACACACCCACACACACCCACACACACACACACACACACACACACATACATACATACATACATACATACATACATACATAGATACATACATACATACATACATACATACATACATACATACATACATACATACATACATACATACATACATAAATACATACATACATACATACATACATACATACATACATACATACATACATACATACATACATACATACATACATACATACATACATACATACATACATACATACATACATACATACATACATACATATATACATACATACATACATTAAAGAAGAGGCCATTAGTGTAAATACACGTGTAGGAATATCTTGCAATTCGGGTAACCTTAGAGCGTTATATCTCAGTTGGTAATAATTCACAAAACTGAAATGATACAAAAGTTTGAGATTATAATCAAAACGAAATAAATGTAACATTTAAACATTGCCTTATTTTAAAATGTTATTTCACAACATAACTTAATTTAACTCATTTAATTTTATGTTTCGTGACGATAAAAGTTTGAATCCAAGAAAATTTTATTTCAGCTGTTCATATATGACAACATTGTGGATTGCTTTTGAACGCTATGATCTGAAGTTCTTATTTGGTTATATCCAAATCATGAAACTGTGCTGAGTATCATACAAAATTGCTTAATTATATTATATTACAAAATTGCTTAATTATATTATATTATACAGCTTATATGATCATGCCTAAACGTCTCAGGACATTTTCTCACTGTTTTGTTGCTGTGTTGTTTTCTTTTTTTACGGCAGAACAACAAAGGTAGATTATTTAGCGCCGCCGCATTTAAAAACGTTTCCACGCTTAAGGACACCGGAAAGTACATAAGTCTCCGGAAAGTAGCTGACAACGGCTGGTTCGATGTTATCATTCGAGTACGGGCGTTTTCCGTCGCAATTTCTTGACATCATCTGTTAAGGAGTTATTCATTCAATATTGTCTCGTTCATGCGGGGAAGGCGATGGGTGCCGTTTGCCCTTGGAGACAGTCGAATCGGCGTAGAATACGAATTAAAGTATCTCTAATCTTGATGATAGTATTATTTGTATTATGTTTATTATTCACCCATGAAATGTATGATTATACTTTTCGATTCTTTCTAAAAGATTTTTGTTTCTTTTGGAGCTGAACAAAATTACATACAGAACATACTTACTTATATAAATAAGCAATCTTCAAACCTGTATGTTCGAGATGTGTGGGTAACAATATCAATGGGTATGTGTGGGTATCATATTACAACTACTACTACTACTATTGCATCTCATACTTATGGCACAACTATGTTGCTTTATGAATTACATTAGGTTACGTTGATGAAATAGCAATGAAGTTAATTGATTGCTTTTCTACGACATTACCTAGAAGTTGACGATTACGAATAATTTATCTTGTGTACTAATAAATCAAGTTTCCTTAGTGGAGTCCGTTGTATTAGCGTGTTACTTGTGTATCACATGTTATGTTATTTAAAATCTATTTAAATTATATTTCATTGACAAAGATTTGCATATGAACTATTATTTGATCTTGGAGTTAATGTTCCTAAAAGTGAATTAATAATAAATAGGAGGTAATAAAGAAAAGTTTTGGTTACGTGACTTGCATCAGCTTTGCAAAACTTCACAGTCAATGCCATCGTTTCGCACCATTACACAGCACATATTTTATATATTCAATGATTACAAATTTATTTATTTACTTAATGTTATTTGAAGCATAACCAAAAAACATTAAACATACTGGTTCATATAGCTAATATAGGATGATTACCACCTTGATCATTCCAACCGTGTAGAGGGGCGCATAATTACATGCAAAGTAACATCCGTAAGATGCATATAGCCAGAAAATATCAACGTGTCTCGATAGCCTCCGGTGAATCATCCAGTCCAAGTACTTACCATTAAATGTAGGGTGGAAGCTTTTACAATACTGTCTAACTTTTATGATAAATGATAGATGCAGTTATTGAACACAATCATTTTTTTTGAGATAGAGAGAGAGAGGGTGGTGGGGGTGGGGGTGGTGAGTTGTTTATGGACCGTATTATTACACCAAGGTACAGAAACACTAAAAATTAAAACCATTAAGATTGACAAGAGCTGATCGGATATCCTTTCCCTTAGCCTTAAGCGATGGGTGTGTCCATCTTGTTATTATTATCAATGACATTCAAGCCGCAGTTATTTTATTCAGTAAAAGAATATCGTCTATACATGACACAATAAAGAGCTGCATACAAACTGGAGCTAGGGGTGTATGATCTTATACATGGATTGAAATCTGTTAACCGTGTGAATTGGTATGTGCGTGCCAGAACAAGAAATTGAAAAGCTGCACAAGAGAAAATACATGAGCTATTTCTCTAACCATCTTGTCGATAAAAAAATCAAATCCACAGTTTCAATCTATCAGATCATACCTTTATTTTTCCGTTCAGTCAGAGTGAATCCGTATTTAATTGCATCTAACTAATACACTAACACCATTTGTAGTCATCTTTTATCAACCCTGGTTTCATATGATCGTCAACGAGAGAGTGCCTGTTGTCATTACGGAATATGCTTAAGTTATAAGCTATTTATTTAATTGGTTTTAAAATTGGAATTACAGCTATTTGTGTTCTCATTCATTATGTGCATTCGAGTTAATAGGCTTTCCATTTGGTTTATTTCAAGCACAACGTCATTCAAAACATGAAGAAAAAAACCCAACTAAATGTGACCTAATCCTAACACTAATAGCATGTCTCATCAGGAGGTGAAATTAACTATTTATTCCAGCCAGGGTATTTGATTCGTCTAGATTTACACGAAACACTGTTAGAAAGTAGATGTCGTAATGAAATATGGACGCTTTCTGGCATGTTACGGACCATAACCCTATTTATGTCACATTACGATATATGCTTGATCTTATTTTCCATCATTGAAGGATACCACTATCTGCATTACACTCGGCCCTGGTTTGTGGATTATTTTGGTTTAATAATTTCGATTATCACTGGAAGATTCCCCCCCCCCCATAATAATGATGATTTAATTAGTTGCAAAATATTTGCATACTAAAACGAGCAGTAATTGATGTTTTCAAAAACAGGCCATTTAGCACTCACCGAATTAACGTCATTTAAAAGATTGCCCTCATTGGTTATGTTTACTAGCGTTGCCTGAATTCAGCCTGCAGATAGTTTACACAGATTAAATGGCTGAGTTGGGAAGATGTGGCTTCCAGTCGCCTTCTAAGCGGATCATGTTACCAGACTGTCCAAGGTGCTGTCATGGTGATATGTGAAGGAGCAGCATCAGCCCTTGTTTGGCCGTACTCCCCTTACTTGGATGGTAAACTGTATACCACCCCGCACCTAAATCCCACCCTATCTAACCAAAGGTGGCGAATGATGCCACCATGACCAATTATATTTGTAAATCTTTAATTTACCCGCTTATCTTTCTGTCGTTCTATTGCATTGATTAACCATTTACATTCACTATCCGCCCATGGTGTTGCATTGAGTAATGGGTGCAGCATCAATCCGCGCTTGGCAGTAAACCGTATGCTACCTCCGCATCTGCCTCACCATCCAGTCTCATCCACATATGCATTTGATGGAAACTTGACCTTGTGTGTGTGTGTGTGTGTGTGCGGTGTCAGTCACCTGAAAAGTTTTAGCTTCCTGAAATGTCAAACCTGTAAAATAATAAGGAGCAGGGTTAGACGTTTGCAACTTTATGAATCTCACAAAGTAAATTAGTATGACCAAATTGGTTTCGTTTGGGGTTATGGTTATTTTGGCAATTCGGAGTAAGTACATGCAGAACCAATGCTCTTGAGGTAGATATTTAATTTTTTTTCCTTGGCTCTTTATATCTTGGGCAAATGATAAATAAGTACCGGAAATCCTCATAAGTATTGCAGTTGGGACATTTTGCTAACTTTTCTTTTTTTAGCCAGAATATATTTCCCCATACTACCTGCAAGTAGGGGTTTTGATCCGGTTTATTATTCGTTGGATGCGTTTGTTGCTTGTGAGCGTTGCCTTAATATTGCGATTCACTGTTTTATGATTCGAGGATAGGGTACGCCTTAGGGGCATATATCCATTCGATTTGCAATTTGGAGGTGCTTGTTATGGATATAAAGCTGTATATTTCTGGGATGCTGTACTCGATTCGAGCCGCTTTTATTGGTTGAGTTTGTTCTTTGCCGCTTAATTGGCCCTGTCATTGCTGGGATGTTGATATGGGAATACACCCACATAAATTTGACAGTTTATTCTTGTTATTACATGCTGAGAAGTAACACGTTTGGTTCTTTTAGGAGGTTTTCTGACCCATTTTCCAAATATGAAGCCTCTGCAGTGTATATTGAACAATTATCGAAAACTCTACGTCCTAATTCCTTATTTAATACCGGGATAGTTAAGGCTGCAGCAGTTCTGTCTAGGTTGTTTGATTTTCATTCATATGTGTATATTTGGATGCATTCCTTATCAGACGAGTAATTTTGTAGTCAGGATTTATGATCTTATTTCTCCTTTGAATGCGTTCCCCAATCACATTAATATTAGGGATATAAGCCTGCTACCTCGCGAATCCAGCCCTACCAAAAGACGAAAATTCATCTTTTCTGTCTATGTCATATAGACAAAGGGCAATAACTATTGCTCCTTACCTCACCTTGCCCCCGCTAGGTGTCGCCAGTTTTTAAGCTTTGCTTGTACTGTGCAACTACGTACATTTAGTCCTCCATGAATCCAAGCCATCTTAGTGTAAATTCGGACCATCCGAAGTTAAATTTGGAATTATTGTGTTGGATAATCATTCTTCTACAGGTTGTATACATTATTTTACAATATTTTCAAATTGAGTGACTTTGTCACCTTTATGGACTTCGACTTTGGACGACCACTGTACAACGTGGACAGAGCACGCTAATGGAGGTACTCGTGTTGTCATTTACGAGTTCACGCGGCACTGAATAATTTCGCTTGCTCCGTTAGTAACGGTTATGGTAATAGCGAATTAATAACGTGCTCAATTGCTAATTTGTGCTTGTTATCTTCTTTGGTCGTTTAGTAGACTTCGTCTTTGGACGACCAAGTTGCGACTCGCTAATGGCGGTACTTGTGTTGTCATTTACGAGTTAACGCGGCACTGAATAATTGTGCTTCCTCCGTTAGTAACGATTATGGTATTAGCGAATTAATAACATACCGAATTGCTAATTTTGTGCTTTGTTTTATCTTCTTTGTCGTTTCAGTAGAAATGTCAACAACAAATGCATGAACGGCAAAAAGGGTGTTAGCAATGCGGCAATGGAGACAAATGATGTTGACTTGGTACAACAGTCCGCCTTTGAACAGATGCGTCAATGGGTACAAGAAACTACGGCGTAGGTATTAACATCTTTTGGGCAGTGTTCCCCCAATTTTAGGCTGCTCAGTGGGCGTAAGTCACCCTGCATGTCCGAACATGGCTTTATGGCCTGTAAGTCAGGACGCATGGGGATTTTACCGGTTCCATCGAATCTTTTTCATTATGCAATCTCGCAGTCACCGCACCAGCCGTAGAGCTGTCACCGGCCGTCCAGCCAGCCCTTCAGACTGCCATCCAGCCGTCCCATCGTATTGCTAACACGGTCCAACCAACTATGATTTACGGGGATTTTAGTGCCTAATCTGCCCGTCAAGCTGTACCGCCGGCAACATGCCAATACTATGACGGAGATTTTAATGACAAATCTATCCGTCCAGCCAAGCCATGGCAGCGGCTGGTACCGGTGATAGCCGGACCGTTACCGACATTCCGGCGGACCACACACCAGGCAAACCAACCGGCAGTTCCGTCCCAGTATGGGGACCTTAATGCTCAAACGGGCCGAGCAACTATGATTTACGGGGATTTTAATGACAAATCCGTCCATCAAGCCGTACCGCCGGCAACATACCAATATTATATGGAGATTTTAGTGAGAAATCTGTCCGTCCAGCCAGGCCAATGGAGCGGCCGGTACCGGCGATAGCCGGACCGTCGCCGACATTCAGGCCGACCATTCACCAGACAAACGAGCCGGCAGTGCCGGCCGTCCATATGTTCACAGCTTCTCCACAAGGGAGAATTAGTGAAAGTGTCAATTATGACGAAATTGCGTCATCTATGTCACCTGGTATGCTATACAGATATGCAAGCTGTACCAGAACCATCGTTCCCTCTGAGCGAATGGTAGATGTGCGCGCAGTGTTTGCTGCACTCCGCAAGCATTAAGGAGACGAGAAAAATTTAAAGTTGGAATGAAAAAACAAAATGGACAATTCAGCTGCGAGTGGATGCCTGAGTTTACCAGAACACGACTCGGCACACAGTGAGTGTGACGAAACACTTTCAGCCGTACACAGATCTAGTCATGGAACGGACTAAGCTTAGCTTCAAGGCCGCAGTGGAAGAATTTATAGGGTGTTGGAAACTTCAGAATGCCCACCACCTCCTACCGCCATTCAAGACTTCAATGTTAAGACGTCTGTATAGCTTGAATGGGAGGAAGAGACATTGCCTTCCTGCTTCTTTCCCAGTCGGTAAAAATTCAAGAAGATAACTTCCAGCGACGTTCTAGTGTAGCTGGTTCGAAACTCAATCAGACGCCTTTAGTAATGATCTCCAATGCCACGTCAAAGCTGGTCCGAAACGTAGTCGCTACGTCTTCAAAGTTAGACTTGGCTTCACTAGCCATTTTTCCGACACCCTAGGCAAATCCGGCAATGACCACGCTTGTGAAGTCACGGCCTGGATTGCTAGAGTTATTAACAGGGCAGCTCACCATTGTATGGCCAATGCGTTGACTGATTCTGCCAACTTTGACCTGATACGACGTGACGCTTGTCGGTGCTCCACATCGCTCAAGCCCCATCCTACTCTGGTTTTACGGATGTCTCCGTTTTGGTCACCTTTACTCTTTGGGGAAAAATTTAAAAAGTTCGGAGCCAGGCAGCTGAGGAACTGCCCCTCCAACTCGCCACCCAACTTTCGCAGGCGTTTCGAAACAATCATGCCCTGCCACAGCGGAGGGATGATAGGTGGTCCATGGAAAAAGGGGATCCTTAAAATCAAATGTGCAGTATAGATCCCAACCCAATGATGGGATCCAACAGTCTAATCAAGCTAGGAGGCAACCATACAGAGGCGGCAAGAACCGAAGTTTTTCCGCCTTCAAGCCTCCTAACTCTAGACGTTGACATACCCCGCCCACCGCCAGCGGACTGCCTACCTTTGCGCAGCCGCCTCCTGCAATTTCAGGACCACTGGACCACTTTATTACCTCAGAACATTTGGCTGATTCAGGTCATTTTTGAGGGACTTTGGACTTCATTTATCCATCCCCTCCCCTGTCCTCCTCTCCCCTCTTCACGGATGTACCGTCAGATCGGGAGAAGAATGCCTTTTTATAAAAGAAAAAAAAAATGCAATAGCTGGTTCTTTTTTCATGGCTGTTTCTTATCCAGAGGCCGTTCATCGACCTGAGTCGCCTCAACCAATACATTGTATCCCTGAAATTCAATGTAGCGATATCGTGATCAATCCATCTTTCCATCCGACGGGTATGCTGTCAGTCTAGATATGACCGACGCATATTTTCACGTCCCTATCCACCGAATCACATACATTTCTCCGTTGTGCTTGTCGGGACTCGGTTTATCAGTTCCAGGTCATACCTTTTGGCCTCAGCATCAGCCCGTGGGCTTTTACCAAGGTTATGGATTGCGTCGTCACCCTGTTCCGCTCGAATTTATCTATAGTGACGCCAGGATACTTGGACGATATCCTCCAGAAACATATGTTAAGTTCTACTCTGCTCAAAGGCGGAAACGATAATTATATCACGTTTACATCATCTAGGCTTTATCGTGAACTGGATAAAGTCCGATCTCTGTCCAGCCTAGAGTTTTTGGTTTATCTGGTTGTGGAGTTTTTCACCGATCTGAATTTGGTAAGGCTTCCTCGCGTTCGAGATCATTCGGATAGTAGAACTCGTGGAGTCAGATTCCAACAGGATGTGCATTTCAGCAAGAGAGTTCTTGCAACTCCTCGAATTATTCAATGCGGCAGCGGACTTGAACCCGCTCGGCCGTCTATTTATGCGCCCTTTACAAAGGACGTTACTAGCATAATGGCGCCCTTTTTTAAAGTCCACTCGATCAGACAATAATGATCACGCCACAGTTAAGATCCTTCTTGCGTCAGTGGTACAATCCCTGTTGGCTGTCCACAGGGATTACTCTGGAGATACCCTAGGCGGAGATAACGGTATGTTTCGCCGCTAGTACCTACGGTTAGGGTGTCCACCTGTTGGCGGACTTCGATATCGTCAGCGGCACGTGGTTGCTAGGGGTGAGCCCTCTCAACATCAGCCTTTCAGAAATAAAGGCTGTCATCAATGCCTTTCATTTCTGGCAGGATCAACTCTTATTCAAAACTGTCCTCCTTATGTCAGACAACTTTGTGGTGGTGACTTGCCTCCTTAAAACAAGGGGGCACCAATCACCAGACCTGTGCTATCTGATATTGCAGTTTCTACATTGGTGCGACAATCTCCACCTCAATGTGCAAATCAGACACATTCCTGGCAGACTCAATGTCTTTGCTGACACTCTATCCAGTCATTCACACGGAATGGTCACTCCACCAATCGGGCTTTCTTCCAATTCGCACACTTTGGGGACGTCCGATCGATCTTTTGCAACAAGCTGGAATCGCAAGTTGTCCACCTTCGTCTCACCGGTTCCAGTCCCAGAAGCTTGGGCCGTGGATGCTCTGTCAATCAGCTGGGAGGGGTTGTGGGCATTCTCCTACCCTCCCACGGTCTTGGTACTGACAATAATCCAGAGGTTAAGTGGTCATAACTGTCAGATGATTCTGATTGCCCCTCTCAGATGGAACAACTCCTGGGTCTCCGATCTACTCGATCTGGCAATAGATCTACCCAGGAAGATTACAGTCAGCCCAAATCTTCTCAAGCGACCGCGGTCACAGGTGTTGCACCCGTGTCCGGACCGTCTTTATCTTCACGCTTGGCTCTTGTCCAGACAGCCTTGCGAGACAAACAATTTAAATCTTCGATTGTGGAGAGAATCTCGAGAGCAAGAAGGCTCTCTACCATGAAGGCTTACGAGGTAAAGTGGCATGTTTTCAGGGACTGTTACCATATCATTAACATCGTTCCTTTGAGTGTCACAATCCCTCAACTGGCCGACTTTTTTCTCTGACTTTTCAAGGAGAAACAATTGGTCCCAATTATTATCAAATGCTACCGCTCAATATTTCAGACACATTCCGCCATCATGGTAAATGTGATATCAGCCATGACAAAGATCTGTCAGATCTTTTAGCCACTTTAGAGATCAATCGACTAATATCCCTCACCCTGTTTCCAAATGGAATCTGTCCTGGGTTATAACATGGCTCATTTCAGACAGTATTGAGTCTTTAGCCCACAATTCGTTAAAGCTACTATCATACAAATCGGGTTTCTTGATAGTCTTAGCTTCAGCATGCAGGGTGAGTGAGTTACATGTCCTTTCCAGTGACCCGAACTATCTTCAGTTCAGATCAGATGTTTCGGTGTTCCTCTTGACGCAGCCAGGCTTCGTAGCCAAAAAATGGGTTACCAACCATTGGCAATCAAAGAGTCGTCATTAAATTGCTTTCTTTTATAGATAAGTCAGGAGCAGCAGCCATGCAAGATCCTGTTTGTGCACTCTAGCACCATTTAAACGCACAGAGGTGAGTCAGGTCACATACAAACACCTCTTTCTTCTGGTGATAGCTGGGAAATGGGATATGACCATTCAAGCCCTTGCTTCATGGCTGAAGTGGGTTATACGCTCAGCGTACTCTGAGGTTTCATAAGATCAGAGTCGCCTCATGCAGATTACCGCTCATGAGATTAGAGCCATCTCAGCGAGCCTTGCATTCAAACGCAATGTTTCTATCCGAGATATAATAGAAGCTGTAGGCTGGCATGCAGTCAACCTTCTCCAGTTTTATCTCAAAGATTTGTCCTAGGCAGAGGCAAACCTTGAATCTAGTAGGTACGGTGTTGGCAGCCCAGATGTCCATCAGACCCATTTGCAACAATCAGCACAGCGTATTAGCTTCGCTGGATTCGCCAGAAACTTTTTGTAGGTAAGAAGATTTCAATAACTATCTTCTTAGCCGTATAAAGGGGTCACATATCACGTGACCCTGGGCTGTGTTGATGATTAAATTAGGAGAACGGGTTATCGATCAAATGGGGAATCCAGCCATCATTCCTTAGAGGATACCAGGGGTAGAGGTAGGATGCTCAGCATTCCCTCCTCCTGTTACCTATTCTCCTAATGTTAATGTGATTGGGGAACGTATTCAAAGGAGAAAGCAAATTATTAAGTAAATTATGTTTCTCCGAGAATACTTACCCAATCACATTACTTAAAAAACCCTCCCAACCACCGCGCCATGCGAGCATCCTCGTATGGTATTAATCGCTCAGCTTAAAAACTGGCGACACCAAGCGGGGGCAAGGGGAGGTAAGGGGCAAGAGTTATTGCCCTTTGTCTATATGACATAGACATAAAAGATGAATTTTCGTCTTTTGGTAGGGCTTGATTCGCGAGGTATCAGGCTTACATCCCTAATGTTAATGTGATTGGGTAAGTATTCTCGAAGAAACATAATTTACTTAAAATTTGCTTTCTAATCCTTGATCGTAATTGGAGCCTAATGTTATTGCTGTCGTGTTGATGCTGATTGTTTTGCTTGCCCATGGTGTGGTCTAAATATAGGGTGGGCTCTGCGTTGATATAGTCAATTTTTAATTATCAACACAGTGAATGGATCTTTTCCCCTGACGGTGGGTAGGTTACGAATCTCTAACTAACTGGAATGCTGCGTTTGTTAATGATATCCCTTGTGTAATGGCTGATGTCGTGCATTGAAATTCTGGATGCACATTTGGTGTTTCCATGAGCAGCAGAGAGGGTGAACCCTACAACCGAACTTAAGGCGTCGAATCGAACAAAAGCGTCGACAACCAACGCACAAAACCAAAGAAAAGCGTCGAATCGTAAAAAAAGCGTCGACAACCAACGCTTCCTCGTCTACGTCAGAGTCGTTGTCATCCACCCTCTCTGCTGCAACAGGTTAATAAAAAATAATAAATGATTTCAACCGAATATTTGATCGAGTCCTAGGACTTCACAAACATACTAATCGCTAACACCTCCTCTTGTAGATCAATTAGATTATTGGACTGATCTGTGAGTTTGAAATTATTTCTGGTTAATGAATCATTATGACATCGCATATAGACTGGATTAACCGAAGATTCGATTATTAAATATCCTGGAGGAGCTGTTGGTGCAAACGAATAAAGAATATATCCCTGCTGAGCTTGATTTGATCGTTCGAGATTAATATGATAGCTTCCTTCGATAACATCGCATACTAAATTGAGCGCAATCACCGATGAAATATTCACGTTGAACGGAGCGATATGTCTGCCGCCACCGTCTGGGTCATTATTATGTTTGAGGATTTTTATTTCCTGTGATGCTGTTTTTTTCCATGCATCATGAATTATTTTAAAACCAACATCGATGGCATCACTGAGAAGTTTTTTTAGTTCTGGTACGTTATATCCTGGTAGTTGGAATGCTTTAATATCCTTGACGAAGATTTTATATCCATTTGCAAATAAATCTCTTGTTTCAGGACTACTGTCATCTAATACCTCTCGATTGATTTGCAAATGAAATATTTCCATGTCATGGATGATTCTGTTACATATTTCTACAACGCTGATAAATTCATCTAGGTTGAGAGAGCCTGATTTAAGAGATATTAACAACAGTGAAAAATCATTATTAAACGCTGTGAAATTTTCAGTGGTTTTATCCCGTCGAATTAAATAGTATGTTCTCTTAGTGAAGGGATCTGTCACTTCATTAAAAAAATTCAATTTATCATAATCGCTGTAGCTTTTTATTGGATTATCAGGTTTTATTCCGTCGGTGATATAATCAGTTTTTTGTGGTTCTGGTAAATCAACGGTTTTCCCCCCTGGTGGTAATTCAGACCATCCTAGTACGGTTCTAATAGAACTCTGATAGATATCTACGACGTATCCTTCTGTGCTTATCTCAATTGCGGATGATAGCGTCGGCTCATGAACCGTTATAGCTATTTTTGATTCTTCTCCAGTAATGGATTTTATTCTACGTTGCAATTCATTATTGATTTGTTCGATTTGGTATGACCCTGTTGGTATGGAAACAACGTTCCAGTCTGGGGTACAGTCGGGTTTATTCTTATACGAGAACACCAGTGAATTATTCGGTTGTTGACCACCAAATGCTACCGATCTGATATTAGGCCAACTGTGATACACTCGTAGTTTTGCTAGCGCTATCTCCTTCACGGGGACTGGGCTAGGGAAATTCACACTGAATTCAGGATTCGTTGATGTTATTGATATCATGCTTGTTTGTACTGGGTTCGTGTTCTCCACTATTCGTTGAAGTAATTCCATCGGTGTTGTCATTGTTATTATACTCATGATTTATTTCTAATTTTGATATCGCGGAATCATAAATACTGACCATCACTGAGAACTCACTATCTGATATCGTTGAGGTTATTGAGATCATTCTGGTTTTCGGGTTCGTGTTTTCTAATTCCATCGGTGTTGTCATTGTTATTATACTGTTGTTGTCGCTCTAATTTTGATATCGCGGAATCATAAATACTGACCATCGCTGAGAACTCACTATCTGATATAATTGTATTATCGAGTGACGACGATATCATCGAGGATAATTGCGAGTATGCGGTTGATACAATATGAAATTGAACTAAGTAATCCTGCAGTTTACTCTGGCTGCATGATGATATTTTTTTTGTTATCCCGGTTGATATACCCGCGATTGTAGCCGCCGCAGAAATGCAAATTGGAACCACGACCGGGGCAATCATTGTAACCGATGCGAGTATTATTCCGGCGCCAGCGAGAACGCTTGCCACCGAGTACATAGTAATACCAATTGCGGTGATTATTCGTCGGTATTTTTTTATTTTTATTTGATACTCCTCGGCGAGGGTTTTGAGTCTAGTCTGAAATTCTCTAACCTGATAATAGCGACACTGCGTTGATGAAATCATTTTTATTCTAAAAACAGTAGTGTTTTCAATTATTTGCCATCGTTAGCGGGAATTGCTAGTACTTCAGCCGGAAAAATCATTGACGAGTTCTATACACCAGGCTATTTTTGATCTAATGGTGGAGCTATCAACCGCGACGAAGTGAAAGGTTGGTGTTTTGCCAGTCTTGATAATGAACGTCGCGACGCCACCAGAGTAGGTTTTACCGTCCGCAATCATATTAAATTGATCGATAGAGGTCCACGTTAACCTATAGATACCATCAACCTTCGCTTCCTTACTCCACTCGAGAAGAATAGTAGTACTTGAAATATCTTCGTCTCGTATCCAATCCACGATTCCATGTTTGATCGTATACACGATATTTTTAAAGTCTTTGTGCGGAAACCTTACCTTTTCAAGATCTTCTATTCGTTTAAAAATATCGAGATAAGTTCCCGTGAAGTCACTTTCACTCATCACCCTCTTCGTCTTATTGTTAAAAAAGAATAGCCATAAAACGGTTCTAATTTCACCGAGATTTATGCCTGACGCAAGTCGGTTTCCAAAGAAACTGGTAACGACATCGTTGATGGATTTTTGTTCGTCAAGCGCGCTTTTAATTTCAGCGAGAGTCATGCCAACCACAAGCGGGGTTCCAAAGAATTTATGTACGACATTTTTGCGAAAACTATTATAACCTCGTATATGATCATCCAGCTCACGGCCGTGGGCGGCAATCTCGTTGCCGTGGGTAGCAATCGCGTCGGTGATCGTAGACACAAGTGCGCCTGGTTTAAGTTGTCCACCGTTGGAATACAGCGCAATAGAGTTTTCAGTGGCATCGCGCTGCCGTATCAAAATGTCATCCAATGACACATCACTGGTTTTCAATTTACCCTGATCGGAAAATAGCACAACGGTATCCTCGATTGCGTTTCGTTGTTTAACCAATATATCATCCAACGACACATCACTGGTTTTCAATTTACCCTGATCGGAAAATAGCACAACGGTATCCTCGATTGCGTTTCGTTGTTTAACCAATATATCATCCAACGACACATCACTGCTTTTCAATTTACCCTGTTTGTCTTGAAATACAACTATTTCCCCGGGGTCAACACTTGTTAAGTTTAACGTCTCAGCGATTTCATCTTTAATTTATTTTTTATATCACCCGTCGCAGTGTCATCGGGTTTGGGTTTCAGAGGTCTTCCCCAAATATCAATCATGTTATTGTAAAACTCTTTCTCTCTCTAAAAAGCGATTACTAGTGTATTCATTTACGACAATGTGTGGTGGTTTTCTAGATGCTGAAATAGCGTCAAGGACATTTAATACTTCGCTGCCACATATTGGTGGGTCAATCATCGTTTGTGTTGGTAGCGTAGAATACCAAGTCTTCATTGGAAGGGTTTTTATATAACGCATAAACTCTTTTGGTGGGGCTAATCCATATGAATCAAAATAGACAATCCCACGTGGATCAATAGCGTATGCAACCCAGTGAGTTCCGGGTCCGGTGCTGTTATCTAAATTAATGATTCCGGTTTCAACGCTGTTTGGTTGATGTGGTAATTGATCTTTCATAAAGAAACCTCTGAAATTTTTAATCGCCAGTTTTTTAGCAGCATCGAGTAAATCAAAATTGGACATAGGAACCGGTTCCTCTCCAACTAGTAAACCGGTCCTAGTCTCAGGCCTTTTCCGCTGTACCATGAATACGGGGTTCCTGGTAGTCTTAGACCCTTTCCCTTTTTTTTATATCCTTTCCCAGTTGCCTTCTTTAGTGCCATTCCTGCTGCAGTACCAACGGCTCCTAACGCTGCCGCTTTAGCCACCGCTGGGGCAGCCGCTGCAATCAACGCTGGTATCGCAGCTAACAACGGGAATATACCGCCTGTTTTAATCATATTTTTGATAGCAGCCGCAGAAAGAGTAATCTGAACACCTTTTTTTGCAACAAGTGCATCATTGAAGTGTTTCACCTGACGAGTTGTCAACGACAACTTATTCTGACCACCAGTCATTTGATTGGGTTTCAACGTGATTGTGGTTCCACATTGCTGAGCCGATTTGGATTGTAGTTTTTTTAATTGACCGGGTGTGAAAGACACATTGATATTACTATACGACATTATACAATAACAGATTGATTCTAAATCGTTTACGATTTCAATCAAAGATTTTCCACTGGTGCATCTACCACTCTCATTCTTCCTCCAACACCTTCGAGTAGCATTGATTTATCGCTGAGAATGACAGCAACCGCTCTATAATTCGGGATGAGGATAGGGGGTATCCCACCAACTGGTGGACCAGTCGGACGGGTTACACGAGCTCTAAAGTGTATATCAACGACAGATTGTCTTGTTAAATCAAGATGTTCCAATGAAAAGTAATAAATCGGATAGAGGTTTTTAAAATCCAATTGTGATATTTGCAAACCAGTATCCACATTTTGATCACGTGCCATAAATGACAACAGGTTATGATAGACACGTGCAATATGATTTTGACCGTAATCAAGTTGTATATCCTCGGATGGTTCCTGCTGTCCGTTTATTCTCAGCGAGACTTCATTAACACCTAACTGATCAAATATCATATGGCTTCGTTCTTGATTACCAACTCGCGCATTATTCTGTAACGCTACGAATATATGACGTGGAGCTGAAACACCTTGTTTTGATGCCAGGTGCCATGTGAATGTACCATCAACACTGTCTTGTTTAATATCCGTAGTCACTGATAACCAACTTAACAACGACTTTCCTCCTTGGTCCATAAATTCTAGTAGTCGCTGTTCTTCGGTGACTGATGGAGTTAACACTGGCATCCATAATGATAGTTTTGTTAAAATGACTTTACCGGGAGCAACCCCAGCATTACGCCAGATTGCATCATCATCAGTACCCTTTCGTACAAGCGCTACTGTGTGTTTGGCTCCATAAATAACTTTTCGGACGTTTCTACAGAATCCGAAAATATGATGCAGTGGAATCGCACATGAAAATCGTCGACGCTGTCCATGCAACGTTGCTACGCGTGTTGCAAATCCTAAATTGAGATTACCATTAACGCCTCCGAGAATATCAAACGCAGCTCCGGGTCTAGTTCGACGTTCTGGATTAGCTGCTTGTTGTTGATCTGCTTCTGCAGTACCTTGTGCTGTTAACACTTTAATGAATTGAAAGTGGTCAGCGTTATCAGAGGTATCCTTTGCAAACATCATAGACGGACCAGCCGATCTTGTATAATCATCAGAATATCTCGCTAACCCTATGATTGTTGTAGCCACATCAACTTCACGGTCAATGGATTCAATTTCTTTTCCATCAATGAGATATCTAGCGCTTTCAAATAACGCCATAATACCGTTATTAACAAAACCAACTCGGATATTTGCGTTATTGTCATATGGGGTATCAGCTGCATCATTTGTTACAAGTTCTCCTTCTTCTTCAATAAATGCCTCACACGGCAAAAAATACTTACTGGTATCATGAACCTGAAGTTCAATTCGCGATCGGAGATCTGGTTGTACTGCGTGATAAGAATAAAATTGAAAATCGCGTACAGAATTATTCTTGAGAACTGGGGCATCCATATCAAATGCTGGATCAGGTGACCTTTTGAACATTTTATTCTATTTATCAGAGTCTAAATCGTGAAATCGTAAACGATTTTCCATTCATCGTCGTAGTTTTTTAAAGCCACTTCCCGCTATCATATTTGCAATATTGCTTTGGTCAGAGGTTGAAGTCAATTGCGCTAATTTTTCATCTACTGCGTTATTTATAATTTTACTAACACTTGCAGGCATTTCCGCTGTAGACGGTAACGGTTTTGAAAATCCTTTGGATTTCATCCGTGGTTTCACTAGCGCTGTTAGTTTATTCTTCGCAGCTGAAAACGCTTTTCCGGCAAGATCTCCGATTTTGCTAATACCCTTATCACGAATAACATCAATGGCTTTCATTGATAATTGTTTAGCTAACGGCATCACTTTTGGAGCCATTCTCGCAAAAAAAACCCTGCAATGGTATCACCGAGACCATCTCCGTAGTATGCTCTATAAACTGGAAACCGTGAGTTTACCACATAGACGGGGGTTGGTTTGTCATGGTTGTAGTGTATGATCATTATTGTAAAAACACTAGTGTTTTCAATTGTGAATTCAGTCGCTGTGATACCCACTTTCCACTAACTCGCTAATGAAATCTCGATATGTTTTGATATCCATGATACCGCCGGCAAATAACCGCCTGCAGATATCAGCTGCTTCATTAATTATTTCCGGTGAGTTATTTCCAGCTCGGAACCCTCCTACAAGAACTTCCAATCGTGATATATCACTGAGAACACTACCAGGACAGAAACTCAAAGAGTTTCCAACGCTAGCGTTTCCAATTCCACTGGAATCTTGCAATCCGCTTCCGCTATAATCAGGTGCTTCCTCCAGTTTTTCTAAATCCGTTTCTTGTAAATAACTATCATCAGGTGGTAGTTGTTGTTGTTGTTTAGGTGAAAAAGATATTTTTTTTTGCAATTTGTTGTCGCCGTCGCTGCAGTCTTTGTGGTTTTCTTTGTGATTTTTGTTCTTCATATTGTTTATACACGTTACCCACTGCATTGATATATTCAATGTATGATGCACTATCTGTCTTAATTTGACTTTTTTCAGTTTTGATTTTGTAGAATATATCAGCCCAATGTTGTATACCTCTTACATACTTGTGCTGTTCTGGTTTTAACAATTTTTTTCTGTTTTCATACGTCGTAACAACAAGTGCAGGAAACTCTGTAGGGTCAGTCTTATCAATTGTTGCTAACCCTTCTTCGTTAAATCGCGCGCGTAATTCATCTACTATTTTATCATTGGTCTTTTTCGGACCAGGTGGGTTTTTTTGTAACAACGCTAATGTCTTTTCAGTTTCCGCTGCTATCTTTTCAAGCACACCAAGAACAGGCACTTCTCGTCGCTTGCCTTCCTCAGGAATATCTCCAAATATTGCTCGTTCAGTTGCTGTTTTCACATCGCTGGTCGCCTTAGTTACCGAAGGAACAGTTGTTCACTTGACACAGAAAACTCAGTCTGCGCTTGTTGTCGTTGTTGAAGTTTTTCACGAAGTCTGTCTCGAACCGGTATAAACTTTTTAATTGCTGCTAGCCGCTCTCGGGCTAATCTAGTTGTTAATGCTTCATTGACCATTATTTGAAATCAGAAACAATTTTTCAATTGTAAAACAATTTTTCCCATCGATGATTAACTAATCGGAACTATCCATTAACGGTCCAATTTTTTATTCAGTGTGAAATAGTTTTTATTTTTATTCAGTGTGAAATATTTTTATTTTTTATTGCTGTGAAATATTTTTATTTTTTATTCAGTGTGAAATATTTTTATTTTTTATTCAGTGATTTTGCCTGTTTTTTTGACTGATTTGCCTATTTTTTTGACTGATTTGCCTATTTTTTTACTGTTTTTTATACCATTTTGATCAGTTTTCGTCGGGTAAAGTAGTCGATTTTGCATGGGATTTCCCATAGGGAAAAGTTCTTAAAAGAACTTTCAAAACTGTTAGGATTTATTTTGATGGTTTTTAGTCATTTTTCATCATTTTTTGCCTGTTTTCATTGATTTTTGGTCAGTTTCCTTGATTTTCGATAAAAAACCTCGTCGGGTAAAGTAGTCGATTTTGCATGGGATTTCCCATAGGGAAAAGTTCTTAAAAGAACTTTCAAAGCTGTTAGGATTTGATTTTAATTTTACGCAGTGTGAAATATATTTTTTATTGCTGTGAAATATTTTTATTTTTTATTCACTGATTTTGACATTTTCAATCAAAAAATGCTAAAAAAAATGAAAATCTCTTTGAGGGTCGGTCACAATCAAAAAACGACAAAATCTCTTTGAGGGTCGGTCACGGTCAAAATTGTTCATTTTCTTGAATTAACGCCCGTAGGTTTCTAACTTTAGAATTAACCTCCTTTTTCAATTCGTATTCGTTACCTAATTCTTTTCGTATTCGTTCTACGATAGTATACAACGGAACAAACACACTTACGTCGCTGGAAAATGTAAGAGAGTTTCGAATAGAATTCTGAATTCTCTTGATGAGCGCGTATTTCTTTGGCAGCATATACTTGTTAGTGCTAACTCCGTATTCTATATCCTGAAAATCAGATATGATTTGATCAGAATTTAAACCATCTGATAGTTTGATATCCCGACTTTTCAATTTTGAAATCTCGGATATAATGCTATTCATATTTTCAGAATTCATATTCTATGGTGATTACATATTTCTAAATGAAAATTATGACGCGCCGATGATATCACTGGTGATTTTATCACTGGTGATTTTATCACTGGTGATTTTATCACCGGGGACATAAATAAATCGAATTTTTTGTTCGGTCTTTTTTGAAATCGCCGTCTTGGTTATTCCCTCTGCAACATATCTTACTGAGGGTATACAAATATCGAAATGCCTACCGGCTTCATTCATAGATGAAAATATTTTTTCTTCGTTAGTTGTTGTATTCAAAGATTTTACTGGTCTCGCTCGCTTTGAGCAAATGCCAGTCTTTCCTCGTTTGGTATTCTCACTTTGTGTAACGGCTTCTAGATTTGATAAAGAATTGTTCATTGGATTAGAATCCTTGTGATCAATAACAAAACCATCCTCGATCAATCCATGGAAACATTCATACACGAAACGATGGCAGTAATATTTCTTCTTTCCCCCAACAGTAAACTTCAAATACCCCATACCATTATCCCACCCAACTGGTTTCTTCAGTCTGCGGTTTCTTACAACACCATCACGGGATGCTTCATAATTAACAAGCACTGGGTGTGGTTTGAATTCTTGGTTCATTCGTATACTAATACTATTTGTCTAATTCATTGTTTGGTCTAATGATTACATCACTGGAAAATCTTTCAATGTAGTCTTGAGGGGTTCTTATGATTTTATCCTTGACAGAGTCAAGGACTTTGTCAGGGACACTGACTTTGTCCTTGACATAGTCAGCGTCAGGGACTTTTTCAGGGTCGGAATTTTTGATTGATTTTCCATTTTTGATTCTTTTGTCATAATAACGCTTCAACTCCCTGTATCGTTTGCCACCGCAATTCAAACACAACTGAGATTTTCCCCTAACCCCAACCCCACATCGTATGCAAGGTAACGGACCAAGGCTTCCACGACGAAAGCTTTGCATATGATACCCACATAATTCTCTTCTGCATGATTTGTTACACGGGGTTGTTGATCCAATCATGAGCCACTTGCAGTGATTCATTATATATAAATCCTTCATTTAAATGCTTGTTTTAATTATAGTATGGAGGAGTTCAAGAGATTATCGAAAATTAAGCCCTGGAGAAATACTAAATTCAATCTCGATAGAGTCTCTGATACACCAAAACGTCTAATCGGTGACAGAACTATACTAAGTAAAATCAAGGAGTGTTTTAATGAATTCTACCAAGACGGTGCAGCATACTGTTGGTCGACATTTCGAATTATACACGAGGATGTCAATGTACCCAACATCGATGCTACTATGAACGATGAAAGAGCAGCTGAGGTGATTTCACATCTTGGCTGGAAATCCAAGAGTAAATTGCAACAGAAGTATTTTTTCAGAATAAAATTCATTATCGAAGTCGAAGGCAAATGGATTATCAAGGATAAATTTGAACCAATCCTCAAGGATAAAAAAACAATCACGCTGAGTAGAGATTCCAAACCAGGAATTCTAACTGGAATCGACAAACCATACTACGAGAGATCTTATCCTGTAACAGCAATCGTTTATGGGATATATCCGTTAAATGATAAACCCGATATCGCAAAACTAGCTCCTATGAAATATTCTAGTTCACTGAATTGTGTGGCTACACGGGTAATGGAACACTTCACAAATGCATCCCGAGGAAATAAACTAACTGATCTGCGACGTAGGAAAATAACCGAATGGGAACTGACAGTGAAACAGCACGGTGCAAAGATTTCTGATATAGCTAAATTAGAAGCATCATTAAGATTCCCAATAACCGTTATGACGATAACCGGAGAAGTTTTATACGAACCGAAATATAACAAAAATGGAGCTCCAATACAAATTATTGATCATAACGAACACGCGTGGACACCTGCAGTAACCATATTTCCACGAGATAGAACCGTGAAATATATCCCCGAGGAATTCGTCGGAGATGTTTTTTATAATGAGAAATTATTCGATGCTATTCATGCGTTGTGTAAAGATGATCCTGTGTCAGTGTGGTTACTTAGAAGTGATGAAGATCCCGAAATAGGATTTGATCAATTTGTAAGACCAAATGGTGAATTATATCGCGTTGAAGAATTAGATAACAGAATGAGAAAAATCGCTAATGATTTTTCACCGGAGAGTTTCCATGAAAAACTACTCACGGATAGTTTTACTATTCCATCAGTGGTAGCTCACTTCGCAAGAGAAAAAAACTCGTGGCGTCCAACACGAAGTGATTTTCTCGAGGATGTTAAATTGAGTTGCGTCGAATTTAGTCATGGAGGACTGTGGAATACAAAATACTCACGTGATGGTATGATTTCAATTGATATAGCTGCGTGTTATCCAGGGAGTTTTCTTGGATATGGAGAAGCCGCTGAATACTTTAAACGATTTGGACACCCCACGCATGAAATGACTCGTGTTGCGATTAATGGGCCATTACCCGATTTTGATTTAACCGGATTCGCTCGTGTGATATCATTTGAACTCGCTACAGGGTTACATCCGTGTAGTTATGTTTGGCTTGGTAGACATATATCTGAAAAGGCCTGGATGCCAATAGTGTTACTACGATATATGATTGATTGTGAGATGTTACAATCGTTGATTGTTTCCGAAGCTATTATATGCTATCGAGCTCAGAAAGATGTTTGGCTACCACAACCCGATCTAGATCGTATAATTAGCGAACAGCGAAAACAATTCCCTGATTTCAATGAAGAACAAATCATGAATTGGTCTAAGAAGTTATTTGAAAGTAAAAAAGAACAAGCAAAAGATTTTGGACGAAGAATAATCGGTAAATTTACCCAGGGTGGAAAATACGACAACGCAAAATACTCTTCGAGGTTGATCATAGACGTCGCTGAATACGATTTTATTGTAACGGATTTAACGAAACAGGGAAAACTTGTAAATCGTAAAGACGCTTTTCTATCCAATGGTGAGAAATTGGGTACGGTTGTTACCTATTGTGATGGATATAATTCCCAGTACACACATCTGAGAAGTTCTATGCTAGCTTATGCTTCTATCAATTTATTTTCGATGATAAATAGATTTCCTAATAACGCAGTTAGAGTAGCCACTGATTCTATTTATATCCACGAGAAATACAAATCAGATGTAGCTAAATTCACAGATCCCGAGGAAGCGTGGGGGCGTTGGCGATTTAAAAAGGAAAAACTACATGAGTATTGTGAATCGGCAGATGTTACCATGGATGATAAATATCTTTCATGTAACCGTATTGAAATTCAATCAGAATTTTCTAATGCACCACCGGTATCTGATCCAATATGTAGATATAAGACAGTTTATTTAAACGGTTGTGGTGGGTCAGGAAAGACGACTCGTGCAATTGAATTATTTCGTGGGAAGTCCAACATGATTGTGCTAACACCGACTCACAGACTCGCCAGAGAGATGATACAGCGAGGGGTAAATGCCTGTACTTATCACAGTTTTTTTCGATGGAAGGGTGACAAATGGACTCCTGATCGAATGGGTGATAAATTCATTCCTGAAATCATAATCTGGGATGAAATATGCACAGTGTCATTAGATGTACTACAAACATTCCTCGAGTGGTTGTTAAACAAAAACACAAAAGTCGTCATGTGCGGTGATCACGGCCAACCACCACCATTTGTCGGTGCATCTCCACATGAATGGCTAAAGGGTTTTGTAGACTACTATGAAGAAATCACCACTGATTATAGATCACTTGATGAACGATTACGCGAGTTTAAAGCGCTAATTAGACTACAACCGGATAGAATCCAGTGTGAAATAGCGCGTGAAGTGATTTCAGAAACCCCAATGAATGATTTCTGGGAAGCGTGGAAACCAAATGATTTGATAGTAGCAAGTAGAAAAATAGTCAGAGACACACTTCAGATGAAGTTATTTGAATTGCATAAAGAAAAATTTGCAACACTTCCAGTACCCCTTTGTTATAGGCCATCGGATACACGAAAACAGAATATCGAAGTTGACATTCCTGGACAACAACAAAAGCAGAATTTAGTGTTAAATGATATTGTGCTGGTTGATATCAGCGTCGTTGAAGATGCATTGCGTGCTAATAAATCCCCATGGACGCTAGGATACGCAGCAACGATACACTCTTCACAGGGATTGACTATATCGGATACAATTGTTTGGATGGTAGATAATCGCATCGAATGGTCGAATTTAGTCTATCTCGCAGTATCCAGAGTACGAAAAATAAATCAGCTTCGAAGAATTGTCCTGTCAGTTTCAGGCGATGATGAAATTTTTGGTGGCGATGATGAAATCATTGGTGATGATAATGACACTTCAATCAGCGCCAACAACATGAAGGATATAATCAGAAAAAAACTCTCTGGTTATAAACAACAGGATAAAAAAAATAATAGAGAATTTGATATTGATGCTGAATTAATAATTACGCTGAAGCAACAACAGAATAATCACTGCGCGAGTTGCAATTGTATAATGCGTTGGCAGTATTCGGATAAAGATCCTCGCCAATTTACCGTAGACAGAAAAAATAACAATCTCGGTCATGTGAGAAACAATGTGATGTTGACCTGTCTTGAGTGTAATAGACACCGGGGTGCCAGCACAATGCCTCTGGGGGGTGCTAGTTAAGACCACGCGGTGGTAATTGAGTATCCTCGGGAATTACCTGTAGTTGTTGTCGAGTAAATCCTCGCTGAGGGGCAGTTGAATCCAGTGTATAGATTGCTGGTCTACCAGTTGATCGTGTTATGCCGGATATCTTGTGTGCAGTGACACTCCAAATAGGATCAGTAGCCCTTTTTGTGCCGCCTTCCAGCTCTCCTGGTTCGTATAAATACCTAACAGTGACATTACTACCAAGAATTGGTTCTTTGAAATCTTTTTGTGAAATCCCTTGAATCCCCATTTTAGGTATAGACTTCTTTTTAATCGCGTTGATAGGTTTCATGTTGATCGTTCTAGTAATCTCGTTATTCAGTGCGATAATCACAGCTGGTAACCTTTTGACCCATTCACGGGATCGCTGTTCTTGGATGAATTCTTTTGCGTATTGATATCCAAATAACCGCTCAGCAATCGTCCGATTAAACCGTTCAACAATTGCCTGATCGCGATGTAACGCAGTATGCCCCCGTCTGATGGTGACATTGTGATCTTTCATCGCTGATAAAACAGCGCCTTGAAGTTCCTTGCCAGGATCAACTTGTAACAGATTTGGCCAACGCAGAGGACCTCGTCGATAAATCCTCTCAAATGCAGAAGCGACTTCAGTGGCCGATTTTGTCTTCAGCGGTTCTGCTTCTTTGTATCGACTCGCAACGTCAACTACGGTTAGCGCGTATTTGTAACCACCATCATGTGGCAGAAATAATATATCAGCCTGATGAACTTCATTAGGAGCGGTCACATCAAAATGCGAGTAATTAATCTGTTTAGGCGGTGGTAGATAAATTTGCCATAGTGCCTGTTTGGATAACCAATGAGCCGCAGTGGCCTTTTTCACTTTTGCAGCGCTAGCGAGTTTATGGATTGCTGATTTACCCCTCCAGTATCCTCTTGGGGAATAATAAATTGATTCCATATTATTAATTACCGGCACCTAACATCAATTTACCTTTCATAGCCGATTTTATCAAAAAGGAAGACAATTTTTCTTTGAAGGATTTATCAGGAATAGCATTTAACGCATGAATTAATTTCACATCTGCTAGATGCCTGTGTTGCAAATTGCTGCTTTTATATGCAACATCATGAAGGTGACACGCCTTATCAGTGGCGTTTATCGGATACTCGCCGGATCGGGGCTGATTTTGATCATCAAGTCTGATATCTAATCGTGTTCCCGGTCCACAGTAGCTATATCCTGGAAGGTGCTTTTCTCCGGGGTACTTTGCCCATGGGGTTCCAGGGAGCTTTGCCAATTTGGCTGCGATATCACCTCCTCGTTTTTTTTTTAAATCGGATTTTGTAGAAATAAATCTAAATTTCTTTGTACCACATTGTACGCATTTACCAGAAAGCGCTGATCGGTTATTTCTAGTTGTAATCGTCGTCAAGTCATCTGTGCCAGTACGCGTTTTACACTTCACACAATATAGATCCATAATTTATGTATAGAGATATGGATATAATTGATTTTTCAGCGACTAAAGCAAGAGAACCGGTTAAACATCATGCAGCGCTACCAAACTCTATCCGGATGATTATAATCGGGCCATCTGGATCCGGTAAAACGCAATTGTTGCTCAATTTAATAATGAGATGGATGAAGTGGGATAAGTTGTATTTAATTGCCCCTAGCGTAGATGATCAACGATGTTATGAAGTGCTGAAAGATTTTAACGACAGCGCGGTAGAAAAATCCGGCGAGGGTATTATTGAGTTTATAACCGATATCGATGAAGCACCGAGCATTGATGATATTGATGGAGATATTAACAATTTAGTCGTATACGATGATGTAATGTTAGATAAACAAAAAAATCCTGCTAGGATCTTTTCCAGAGGCAGGCATAAAAACACTGACGTGATATATGTCACTCAACGCTACACTCAGATTCCAAAAGTCATCAGAGATAACTGCAATGTTCTTGCTGTATTCAACGGAGTTGATACTCATACTCTTAGCAGACATGGTGCTGCGGTGATATGGATCATAATCAATTTAGAAATTTCTTTAGTAATGCTCAGTCAACCCCGTACGGATTCGCAACAATAAACTTACATGATCCTCGGACACGATATCGTATCGGACTTGATCAAATATTCGGTTGAAATCATTTATTATTTTTTATTAACCTGTAGCAGCAGAGAGGGTGGATGACAACGACGCTGGCGTAGACGAGGAAGCGTTGGTTGTCGACGCTTTTTTACGATTCGACGCTTTTGTTTGGTTTTGTGCGTTGGTTGTCGACGCTTTTGTTCGATTCGACGCTTTAAGTTCGGTTGTAGGGTTCACCCTCTCTGCTGCTCCATGAGAAGTGCTGCTCGTAATACATACCTAGAAATCTTAGTACGTTTTCAAATCTGATGGGGTGTTCTTGTATGTACATTCTTGTCGGTTCTATCGTGTACCTGTTGTTGGAAAAAATAAAGCTCCAGTTGTTCATCGTTTTGATAATTTGAACTACACATTTGTCGCCCATTTGACAAGTCTAGTTACACTGGTTTGCAGCTCTGTAATTAGATGATGACTGTGTGTGTCTCCAGCTTTCAATATCTTTAATTGCTAGTTATTTTGGGTCTTTACCAGCTTTTGTAATCGTTCTAACTATAGTTTGTTTCCGTTTTGGGGTATTTGTCATGTCCGCCATGATTGGATTATCATGTCTAGCAGGATTTCTTTAAAATTGGGTGTAATATTTATGTAGAGTTCATATCTTAGGTTTTGCTTTCCTGGAGAGGTGGATTTCCTATTTCTAGGGCAAATATCAATTATTCTAACGTAAAAGAGATTGAGAGGGGAAATCCTGAAGAGATAGAGATATTTACTCTCTACTGTCGCTAGATGTACTTGGAATGAGGGAGAGTGGTTATCATTTATATTCATTCTGGAAAAATATATTGCTTAATTTTCACGTATGTCTTTGTTGGTGTGATGCATCATTGATATTTGGTATGTTGTTACTACTGTTGCATCTCGTTACTTTTACTTTGTCCAAGACCTTTTTAAAATTGCATTGCTTGATCTCAAGGATTTAGAGAAGTAGTTTTGCCATGATGCTTCCTTGGCCATCTTTTGATGGTAAGTTTGACATGTTTTTCTTTTTCTTTGTATTCAATATAGTTTATGTATGACGAAATTTATTTGATGGCCTCTTTTTTCTTCTTGATTATGTTTCTGCAGTCATCGTTACATCATGGAATGGGTGGCTTTGGTTTAATTTGTTCTTTGTTGCAGTTTTTGGGACGCTTTCTGGCGAAGCCGCATGTATCGCTTCAAGGATGCTTTGGTTGAATTTGTCGATGTCATCTTGTAAATTGGTTATAAATATACCGGAATCGAGGATATTGAAGGTATGCCAATCGGCTTTGTCGAGTTTTGTAGTTTTGTGGTGGTAGCGACTGGGATTGTAAGATAGATGGTAATGTGCATGGGAAAGTGGTCGCTACCTAATGTGGATTCTCTAACGACTACCCAGTTAGTCATAGATGCTGATTTGGATGTGCAGATTATTAGATCAATTGCTGATGGAGAACCATACTCTGGGAAAATTCTGGTTTCGGTACCGTCATTTAGTATGATTAGGTTGTTGTTAAGGATCGAATCTTCGGTCAATCTCACTCTCTTGATTGGGTGATTTCCATCGCATCTTTTGCCGTGTGCATTGAAATCACCACAAATCTTGTACTCACTCGCTGAGGTGGTTAATTTAGTGTAGGTACGGGTGGGTGGAAACAGCATGCGGCATAACAGGTTCATATATATTAAATATGTCCAATGAAAATAGTATGATGTGTATTAGTATGGATTGATGATGAAGAGTAACGGGATTGAACGAGTCCGGCTGAGGTTTGGAGTGTTGCTCAAATGTAGTATTTGGGAGTGTGTCGAAGACATATATATATATATATATATATATATATATATATATATATATATATATATATATATATATATGTATATATATATATATATATATATATATATATATATATATATATATATATATATATATATATATATATATATATATAGTTTCACCCACCCCCCTTTTGTGTTTATTATTTCTCAATATATACTTCACTGCTAGAAAAACCGTAATTTTTGCCAGGAGTTTCGAGGTATGGCGAATTAGAATTTCTTGGATGCAAATGGTATCTGGTTTGTGTTTGGATTTTTGGAGTTTGGTCATTAATTTAGATTTGTTAATAATTAGTCCCCGGCTATTCCATTGCCAAATTAACAATTCGGTTTTGTGGTTCTGTAAATTTTCATATTTATATAGTTATTGTGTTTATATATTATAATGGTCATATTAGTATATGGAAACAAGGTGTTTCACTAGGAAGTCTGACAATGAGGTAAAGATAGAAATATATGGTGGTTTTCTGCGTGACTTGTAATACCTTCCATGAGATCATTTATATATTAGATAATGGTGGTATGTAAGAAGACCTCGCTGGAGGGCGGGTAGGGTAGCTTTTTCCTGGCTATTTAGGATGGATGGATTTGTTGGGTTGGGATAGGATAGGGTAAGGCGGGGAGACATGGGCTTATGTGACACTTTTTTCCCATTCCTGGTAGGTATTTTGCAGGCGAATTAAAGTTTTTGTTTTTATTTGATGTTAGGTTTTGTTCCGCAATGAGTATTATTATTTTTTTCTCTCTTTGAAAGAGTTGCAGTTATTATAGACGGGGTGGTGGGATCCTCTGCAGTTTTCACATTTCGGGCTTTTGCCTGCATTTGCTGCTGTGGCTACCCCCACATGTTTCACAGCGCTGTCTAGATTGCATTTACTAGCACAATGTCCGTTGCTGTTACTACAAACGCGAGGCTTCTTTAAATATGAGAAGACTGGAGTAACAATGGACGTAAACAAGTAGTAGGGAGTTATATTAAAACTTCTATAATATTATCATGGACACATGTCCGCGTCAATATCTTCATTTATATAACCTGGAAATGTCGGCTCTCTGGGATATCCACTCTAGGACGATATCATCATGGTTTAGTGAGTTGTACATTTTATGCAATTGAATGACCTTTGTATAGGGTATTTGTGTCTGATATGTTTGGATTTGTCTTTCTTGTTGGATATGCATTTGTCTCCATTGTTCTATATTCTTGGTTGAGTCCCGCTGAGTCTTGCTCGAATAGCTTGTTGTGAGCGCATTATATATTGTTATCTTTACCTGGACTGGTCCAAAACGTTCGATTTGCATGTATTTGGCCACCTGTCTGAGGGTACTTCACCTGACTAGAATATAATTAGTTCTTTTTCTGACGATTTCTAAAGCTCCTGGATTGGTTTGTGTCTAGACCGATACTATGCTTTTGGTGCTGATGTTGATGGATTTAGAGCTTTTACAGGTGATAACTATTGTGTACTCTTTGATGTGGTATTGATGTTTCTTGATTATCTTCTTGTGGTTTACATTTATTGTTTGGTTATCTCTTTCGTAGAATTTAAAAATTGTGGTTTGGAGGTGGGTCGTTCTTGCGTGGATACCTGCATTTTAGGATTTACCATCTTTGCGTTTTTTGTCTATGTCTTCTTTCATTTTGGGTATTCCAGTCACTGGTGGTTTAACCGGTTTGAAATGACGCCTCCTTTTGGTATTAAGTCTTCCTGGGTGGGTAACATCTGCATTAGTATGCTGGTTTGCTATTCTTCTTTTGCATTTAGTGCTAGTCACTCTTCTATGCATATTTACTTGCATTGGCCCGGGATTTGTCTAGAGTGAATTAGTTTTCCCTTTGTATCCGTCTAACAACCTGTCTATTTGGATTGTATTGCCTTGTGGTGATAGCATAATGATAGAAATTGAATTTAGTTTTTCATTACAACCTTGGTTATTCTTGGCGGATAAAGTGTTTGCTGCGTCGGTCATATAAATCTCCTGCTGAATTGGCAGATTGTAGGTTGATTTGTTAAAGGTGACTAGTAAATGTAGATAAACATTGAGGCGGGATGATTAATTGGTGATGGTATAGATGATGATAGAGAGTGTGGACTGGTCGTAGGATAAGCGGTGAGGGTATTTTGTTCTATCATTGGAGGAAGTTGTAGTGGGGTAGATATCGCCTCTTATAGGTCTGGGAGTATTTTATCGTATCCCATTGTATTTGGTGATCAAGAGACAAAGGAAGTTGGGGTTGAAAAGCCTGTGTTTAGCGTATTGGTTGCCATAAAATTTTAGTTGACCAATTGAATGTTTTGCTCGGTAAGGAGACAACTTTGGTGTTTCCAGGCTGCTTAGGGTTGGTACGGTTGCTTGTAGCAAAAGTAGAGGTAAACAGAGAAAAAAGTGGACCGACAACATCACATAATGGACCAGGAAAAGGTTTGAGGAGACACAGGTATTTCCACATGATCGAGACAAGTGGAGGGAACTGGTCCGATGTTCAGCAGTGCCTTGACGACCACGCTAAGTGAAGAGACTAATGATGATGATGATGATGATGATGATGATGGACATGACAATTGGAAAGATTTTAGTGCCCCTTCCATGTCAGAACCTTTGTTTCGGTTTGAAATAGTAGATGAGAGATCATCGCATTGTATGTGAGAGATCATTGGTGTCATGATTATACAGTAAATAGGGATGAATGACCTTTAAGTGAACTTAAATGGTATGAAAATTAAAAGGGTTATCCGGTCTGACATTCGGAATGATCCTGTTAGTACCGTCATTGATTATTGTGTTCTCTCCAGTCTTGCATGTAGTATTTGGTCTTTTTGAGAGGTTATTCAATGAATGATTGAATGTGTTGCCTATCTTGAGCCGGTTATGTTTTGTTTTTCTAATCTAATGGCATGTCTGTAAGATTTCATCTTGACTTGCGACCTTGTTACTCGTGACATGTGTTGAAATATTGACAAAAAGGCGACAACATTTGAATGTCGAGAAATGGGTCAAAAAGGCCCGACTACGCAATATCTCTACTAATAATAAGTTGATTAGGTGTGAAAGTGGTTAGTTAGTGGGCAAACAAAGTATGAAAAATAAAACCAGGAACTTTACCACCCAAAAAACAATAATAACATTCTTCGATAATTGTTGTGCAATTGGAGCTATTTTGGGAACCATTCTTGCAAATAACCCTTGAAAAACATTACCAAGACCATCGCCATAAGTTGCGTTATAGAGAGTTAATCGTATATTTGTTACTCTGACTATTACAGATCCACGGTGTCGTTGATGTATGATCATCTTAATTGTTATCGTTATATCTAATCAGACAATTAGATAATATGATAACCATGAACGAGTTTGGCGATACATTACTGGTATACGCCGATATCCATGAAACTACATTGAAACAATAGTCGAGAAATATCAGTAGCTTCATTAATTATGTCCGGAACATTATTTTTATCCCGCGCTCCATCTATGAGAAGTTTTAATCGTGCTATGTCGCAAAGAATATTATTAGGACGAGTAACAAGACCACTTCCTGTCGAAAATCTACTTCCTGTAGAAAAACTACTACCAGGTGCATCATAAAATTATTCTTTCTTCTTTCTATAAGATCTTGATTTTTGTATGTTGTTTGTTTTGCTGCTGCTGAGGAGGGAGTTGATATTTATTAGCTACGTTTATGCTCAATCTGAACATCTATTTCAAATTCTTATTTTAAAATTCACATATGTCATAAATATTTCATCTTTGTTTAGTAGTTTTTTCAGATATTTTGACTTCTTCCGGTATTTTTATTCCGGTATTTCTTCCTTGACAATGTCAAAGGTAGAGTCAACAGCGACTGCTTGCAGTTGTAATTTATGGCAGCTATACCAAGTGGAAGATCTAGTACAATAGCTTTTGTTTGTTTAGTTCTGTTTGCTATTTTTCCAGTTGGTTCTGCAACTGTTTCAGTAGCTTTTGTGATAGGTTTGAATAATTGTTTTGTGTATTCTGCAAATTCAACTTGATATTCGTGTCTTTCTTGTGATCTTTTCCTGACAGAATCACGGACTGGTATACATTTCTTAATCGCTGTTAGTCTTCCCCGTGCCCATCTTGTTATTAACGCTTCGCCAACCATCATTGATATATGATGTGACTTAATTCACATCTGCAGAGAGAGTGTGACCTCGAATAATTATCCATGTAGTAAACACACACGCATAAGAATAATAATAAATCCTAACGACTGGTAAAGTAACATAATTAACTAAAAACTCTTGGAGAGAAGCTCTCAGTTGTTAAGATAGCTTTGGTTTGTATTATTGATGAGTTTACCATAAGGTGGGCTCACCCTCTCTGATGCTTAACATTATTTATTAGCGTATTTCTTGAAAAGAAAATATTTTGTTCACAAACTAGGTTCTCCATCCCAAGTATCCATTTATCAAATGTTAACATTACGGTAAAAGAAAAACTATATATATATATATCTTTTTGTAGCATAATATTGTAAGATTCAAAACCTTTTATGGTTAAAAAGATGCATTCGTAGTTTTATTGACGACAAATGACTGTATGAGGTGACAATATGTATTCTTTGTAATCTGGTAAAAATTGTTGCACATTAAATCAAACAAACAAATTCTAGCATTCATATATTATTTTTTGGTATATCTTTCATAAAACAACAAAGATCATGTGCTCGGCTAAAGAAAACCAAGAATAAATATAATATGAATAAACGGAATGAGTATGAATGCCATTAATTTTCACTGTACTTAATATTCCAGCTACTCGGTCTTAATTAACATATGGACGGTATGTGCTGTTAAGAAATATTGTATTCTTTTCGGCACATCTTGTTTAATTCTGACAGTACACACCACTAACATTATATATATATATATATATATATATATATATATATATATATATATATATATATATATATATATATATATATATATATATATATATATATATATATATACACATATACATATACATATACATATATACATATACATATATATATATATATACATATATATACATATATATATATATATATATACATATATATACATATATATATATATATATATATATATATATATATATATATATATATATATATATATATATATATATATATATATATATACATATGCTGCGTGATGCAGACTGTAGAGCCATACGTTGATGAAATAGCGATGTGATGATAATAGTGATAATCAAAGCACATGCAATACAAGAGTGGATTAAATAAATGATGTTGTAATTCAACTGGTTGGATGTTAACTAAACAAACATCTCCTTTGTTTACAGTTGTTGTATTGTTTTATATTTTTGACCCATAAAATATCAGTACCCCTTGTACCTTTGCATTTGTTAATGTAGTGCAATGCAGATGATGATGATGACGAGTGTGTTACGTGTTTTGTCAATGAATGGTGTAATTTTGAGCAAAGATAAGAATATACCGTCTGCAAGATGAAAATTGTTTAATTCATAATGATTCTTTGGTTGCTTTACAAAATACTTTTGTACGATAGCAATTTCAGAACCCGGCAAGAAGTGTTGTAATCAGGAAGATCTAGGAACTAGCCTCTCCACCTTAAATAATAATAATAATAATAATAATAATAATAATAATAATAATAATAATAATAATAATAATAATAATAATATTAGTAATAATAATAATAATAATAATAAGAAGAAGAAGAAGAAGAAGAAGAAGAAGAAGAAGAAGAAGAAGAAGAAGAAGAAGAAGAAGAAACATTGAAATAAAGTTATAATCTCTCAAAGAAGAATTTGAAGAAGGAAAATCTTAATGAAAAAATGTAATACAAAATACGTCTTTGATGAATGACATGGAACATAATTACATGTTGTGAAAGCGTCTGATTTCTTAAAAATAATTGTGAGAAGTCATACACGTTTTCATGCTTCATCGACGCTGTTATTGCGATGAAAATATGCGTTGCTTCTTTAAAGGTTTACGTACCGACATTTTTATTTATAAATCACTCTAGTTTACAAGACACAACTACTATACACGTCATCAAAACAACTTGTATATGCAGAAAACATCTTTATACCAATAGATTCTTCAAAGGAAATGGTTATATTTGTGTGTTGCGATAATAACAATTAAATTATCAACCACGTATTTGTTCATTTCATGTATTAGTTTTGCATCGTTTGTGAAGATGAACAATTTAAGAACACACATTTAGAAATCAGTTGAACAATACGGATACGTTATCGTTCTAATTATGATAAACTTGGTACAGATCCAAGCAGTATATATAGTCACGCAACGTACCATGGACGTGTATTTGCTATGCAGTCAACACTCTCAATACCCTTTCTCAGCATCTCCTGACTGGCTGCCGTCACGTCGCCCCAAATCTGGACCCAGGAACAAGCGTTGGCATCCCAGGCAGGATTACCATCTCCAAAACCTGTATTGTATAGTTTGGTATCACACATTAACTTTGCAACTGATATGTAAACGTGTACTAATTTAATCTGTTTAGGACGGAGTTAGAAGCACAGTCGAATGTACGTGTTAATCATTTACATGTAATGAACATGCACACAAATAATTCTTATAGTTCCTTAAAAAAATAAAAATGGCTTGGGCTTAATTTGTAATACGCCATGCTTTCTATTTAATGATTTTTATTTAGTTTAGTTTTACATCCTAGCAATAGCAAACGTAACTTCAAAAGTTAGCACTTACAAAAATAAATTTCTGGTTAACGTATAAATTATTTGTACGTGAGTTTTCAAATACTTCCATAAATAAATAAAATATATGAACTAGATATCTAATAAATATTTGCCTACCAATGACCATAACGCAAAATTATGGGCTGACCAGTATGTGGTGAAATTAAATGTTGAGCGAAAGTATGACCTGTGCGGGAAGAACATTCTACTAAACAACATGACCCCCCCCCCAAAAAAAAAGTTGAAATACTGTATCTACTTTAATTTAAAAACTTGATTGCTATTTATGTATGCAACTAGCATTATTGGTAATCAAATAGTCTGGAATATTTGCTTAATAAATAAGTGCTCATGTATAATGAATGAAAATAAAATATTCATGAATATTGACAAAGTGACAAAACCCAATAACTTTAAACGTGTCTCTTTTTGAACCAACATTGATAGGCTATTTTAATCTCTCTTTGTATATACACGTTTAGAGAAATAAAACCGATTTTGCATGTGTTCAAAGTTGAGAAGTGTTATCAAAACTGGATTCAGTTACAGGTCAAACAATTCACGGCGACATGATATCGATATAAGTAAAGTTAAGTGCGATGAACATCGGGAGAAGCTAGGACTAAACAATTATTTTGCATACTTCCAAACTATTTGCTTCTCAAATGCAGAATGTCGGAATATGCAGTATATATGAATCGATATTAAGTTTGGCATTTTGGTGTGAACTCATTTCGTAGTAGCCGTTCAGTCTGGTTTTGTAAATAATCCATTTAACTTACTAGATTCAGAAATATACACATACCTGTTAGAAGGACTTCATTACCAACAGGCAGGGTTAGAATGCACATGCCAAGCATCCTTGGTGTTTGAACAATTATCGTGCCGGAGATATCGACGGAAAGTGGTTTCTATAAAAAGGTGGTTTCTATAAAATATATGTTGCGCTGTTTACTGTCTAGAGTATGGTTACATTCACCTGGATACAATTGAAGATAATTTACTCTGATACCTATTTCTGAAGACCGATTTATCACTGTCATTGTAGTTCTTATTTTATTGTTCAATTATATCAATAATATCTAAATCATTTAACTAAACATAACTGTACCTCTAGACTATACTGACTGATCGATTAGTTACGCACGTTCAGCAAGAATATATGGGAATGGAGAGTAATGTAGATATATAACTCTCTCCGTATCCATGTTGTTTAATATATTACGATCCTCGACGAATCATTCATGTCTTATTAATAAGATTACGTAACAAGATTTGTTTATTAAATTTATTACTAAACTGTCTAGAATCCTATATATGTAGAAATCTACAATGGACATCCGTCTACAGAGATGGTAAGCTGGGTCATACAGCATATTGTATTTAGATCGACGCTAACAAAAAGTAAAACATGTAAGCGTTCGTCCACAAACACATGTTCATAGATAATAACTGCTAAATCGTACATTAAATGGTTATTCTGGATGTTGAACAAAACATCCAGGATGTTTGCTTACTGCCTTTCACATGAGCAGACTGACGCTAAAAAGTTTTCGAAATGATACTGTAAACATTAAGAAGATTACATAATTGCAATCACATGCAATACATACTTGAAGTCATTGGTCAAATCAATATTATCTCTGAATCTGCATCAAAGTGAGCGAGAGAAAAACAGCGATTAGAAAAATGAAAACTCATGAAAAATTTGAAGAAGGTATTTCGCTACAACTTCTCCAAAATAGTTGTTTTATGTATGTGAGTTTGTCTATTTAATTTAGACAATGTAAAAATCTTGATTGGTAGAATTGGTAAATATTATGTAGCATATTTCAATTGATATGCATTGCATACGTCATACATTTAAATATTATTAAAAGTAGAATGTTGCTTAAATTTGATGGTTTTTCGTTTTTGCTCTATTTTGCCAAACATCGTACATGATCAGTGGGATAGATTCAAACTAATATATATTTGATTTGTTTGAGTATTTTCTATTTCGATCTCCTTTTATTTCATTTATTTATTTTGATTAATGTATTTCTCTCATTAATGATGATTTCAGTTCTATATCATATAGTATCGTTTATAACTGAAAGTAACATATAATATCTGAGCCGAAATAGATAACGTTATTGATGCAAACCGCTTCGGATCCATACAGATAAAGCTAATGAATAAGTAAATGGGTCAGATGTTACAGCTAGCGATTATATAAATAAAATACATCTTGGTTACTACCATCACATTGTACAAAATGCATTGTTCACAATAATAATTTGTAAATACATCTAACTTGCACAATCAAACTACACCATAAAATTTCAAATGCTTTGCTATTACGATAAATATACAACATTTAAGCTACTTAACAATATTATGTTTTGCGTACATTTGCTAATAGACTGATAACGACGGTAAATGGGACATAAATAAACTGCCATACGTACCTTAAAACCTCGTCAAAAATTGCCATACCTACCTTAGAAACCTCCTCAAAAACGGCCATACCTACCTTAAAAACCTCCTCAAAAACGGCCATACGTACCTTAAAAAGCTCATGAAAAACTGCTATACGTACCTTAAAAACCTCCTCAAAAACGGACATACGTACCTTAAAAACCTCCTCAACCTTGACCTTATACTTGTAGAAATATATAAAGTTATCGGGATTCACATCTGGGTCATCTCTTGCCCAGTCTGGAATCTCAGGAGTTTGTGGGATTTCCTCTTCAACTACTCCACGAAAAGCTGTAATTGATAAGCACATTTATATCTATTAAGAGTCCAATATTTTACAATGGTTCTACATTACTTGCTAGATATCAATTTACTCATTTGCGATTGTCATTTAACTTCGATTAACAAGTAATCCAGATGAATGCATATAATATTTTGGTACCAGACAATAGGGGTAGTTACACCAGGGCAAGTTTATCAAATATATATATATATATATATATATATATATATATATATATATATATATATATATATATATATATATATATTCTTTCTTTTTTGCTTCACAGAATTGGATCAAAAACCTACTATATATCCAAATATATATGTGACTTATCTGTCCATTTAGGGAAACACATCTTGACTTTGGTTTGAATGCATATGCTAATTATATGGTGACTTTGGTTTGAATGCATATGCTAATTATATGGTGGAGCATAGTCGATAGTTGTATTGATCTAATTGGAAGTTACGATTACATAGGGCATGAGGAAGCGATGGCTGTATTGAATCCTTTAGACCGTTTACGTATAGAAGCAAGAATAAAAAAATAATTCTTATACAAACCAAAGGAAGCATCACAGAATTGGCGTTCATCAGAGGTACCCCACATACATCTGCACGCACATACTGTGTTTAACAATTGTGCCAGCACACCACATATGATACATAAATTCAGCAACATCCTGTAAAAAAATAAAAAAGGTTTGTATTGATATACGTATTGCGATCTATTAGTTGAAATATATGAGAGATAATAAAAAACATCTGTTGATATACGCTATCAAAGTAATTCATATTTACACACACAAACACACACACACAGACACACACACACACACACACACACACATTGATTTATTTGATGTTACCGGAAGCATATAATAAGAATGCAGATATATCAACCCGAGTCTTCAAAAGCTCTCAAGAATACTGGCAATCGTTTTTGTATAATAAATTGTTATCGACTGGTGTAATGACGAGAGCAATAGTTAGACACATACATTATGTGTTAAAATGCCCACTTAAAGATTAAATTCTTGTTGACGTGCCCCAAAAATCAGCAGTCAAATAATACGTAATCCTGAATGTAGAATGCGTCGAATTAGTCATAACCCTTATGACAAGGAATACAGGAGTTGGGGTCAAATTTCCAATAGCCATTAAGGTAAAATCCGCTTTCATCTTGGAAGGAAGTGAAGGATACATCACCGATTTATTTGTTGATATTATTTAGGTGACTGTAGTTTAAGACTTTTGAGACGGTCCTCTTCCTAGCCAAGTAGTTCAAGTGCAAAGTGTTGAGTCCTATTAATTTGGTGTCGTGACAAAGCTAGACAGTGAGTTGTTAAAATACATCGAGAAAATCCTTTGTCTAGATATAGAAGCACTCCTATGTTGTGAGGTGTTACAATACATTCAGAAACGTGCCAGTTGTAATTGCCAATTTGATTTAGAAAAGAGTTTAGTCCATTATTACATCGGTTTCAGTATGTTACATATGTAAAGTAATGTCCTGTGTATTAGAAGTATAACATTACTATCTGAAGGCATGTGTGAATTTAAAAGAATTGAAAAATCTAATTGCCATTTTGAAGTGAGCTTTTTGAAATCATCAAACAATTCTTGCTTAAGTGTGCTTATGTCAGCATATCATCAAACAATTCTTGCTAAAGCGTGCTTATGTCAGCATATCATCAAACAATTCTTGCTAAAGCGTGCTTATGTCAGCATAACATCAAACAATTCTTGCTTATGCATGATTATGTCAGCATAACTTCAAACAATTCTTGCTTATGCATGCTTATGTCTGCATATCATCAAACAATTCTTGCTAAAGCGTGCTTATATCAGCATATTATCAAACAATTCTTGCTTAAGCGTGCTTATGTCAGCATATCATCAAACAAATCTTGCTAAAGCGTGCTTATGTCAGCATATCATCAAACAAATCTTGCTTTAGCGTGCTTATGTCAGCATATCATCAAAC
The DNA here is from genome assembly GCA_030141615.1 of Unio pictorum. NCBI lineage: Eukaryota > Metazoa > Mollusca > Bivalvia > Unionida > Unionidae > Unio > Unio pictorum. Next base: position 2,206,501 of record JARLTB010000232.1, on the reverse strand, counting down.
AAATCTTGCTAAAGCGTGCTTATGTCAGCATAACATCAAACAATTCTTGCTTATGCATGCTTATGTCAGCATAAATTCAAACAATTCTTGCTTATGCATGCTTATGTCAGCATATCATCAAACAATTCTTGCTAAAGCGTGCTTATGTCAGCATATTATCAAACAATTCTTGCTAAAGCGTGCTTATGTCAGCATATCATCAAACAATTCTTGCTAAAGCGTGCTTATGTCAGCATATTATAAAACAATTCTTGCTAAAACGTGCTTATGTAAGCATATCATCAAACAATTCTTGCTAAAGCGTGCTTATGTCAGCATGTCATCAAACAATTCTTGCTAAAGCGTGCTTATGTCAGCATATTATAAAACAATTCTTGCTAAAACGTGCTTATGTCAGCATATCATCAAACAATTCTTGCTAAAGCGTGCTTATGTCAGCATATCATCAAACATGCAATCTTAATATTATATCTAGTTACTCCTATCAATTAAACTTTATTATAATGTATTACATCAAACATGCAATCTTAATACTATATCTAGTTACTCCTATCAATTAAAATGTATTACAATGTATTACAATGTATTACATCAAACATGCAATCTTAATACCTAGTTACTCATATAAATTAAAATGTATTACAATGTATTACAATGTATAACATCAAACATGCAATCTTAATACTATATCTAGTTACTCATATAAATTAAAATGTATTACAATGTATTACAATGTATTACATCAAACATGCAATCTTAATACCTTTTTACTCATATAAATTAAAATGTATTACAATGTATTACAATGTATTACATCAAACATGCAATCTTAATACTATATCTAGTTACTCATATAAATTAAAATGTATTACAATGTATTACTTCAAACATTCAATCTTAATACTATATCTAGTTACTCATATAAATTAAAATATATTACAATGTATAGTTTATGTAATGCTTTGTAAACGTTCAATGGCCAAAACATACCGCCAATGAACACGATGATGCTTATATATATATATATATATATATATATATATATATATATATATATATATATATATATATATATATATATATATATATATATATATATATATATATATACAACCCAGAAATCGTAAAGATATTGTTGAAAACAAGTCTTCAGTTCAGAAATACATATATATGGTTCGATTCAACTAATTTAATACACAATTATATATATATATATATATATATATATATATATATATATATATATATATATATATATATATATATATATATATATATATATATATTAACGCTTCTTGCTTTGCTTCTGATTATCCCTGTTTTGCTCTCATTTATGATTGTCCTGTCTAAACAAAGATACCACTTCTACCTAATATTCACATTTAGATTGATCCCATCTCGAGTGTATGAGACAATTTTGGTAATTAAATACATTTAAAAGTATAAGAATTTTTATCGAATTAATTCTAATTATGAATAACTGGCATGTACTGTTGCAATGTGAAAGGATATAGCCATCGCATGGTTATCATTTGGGTAATTTAAGGTCATTAGGACATTCCGTGGATTACGTTTGGTTTCCCGTATCTAGATCAAAACAACTTCAATACGAGAAGTACAAACAATAAACAGGAGTTACATTTGTATTAAAACGACATAAATAGTAAATGTCTGGATTCAATAATTGTTGAGTAAAATGTTTCGAGTGTTTACCTGTAATGGAAAAATACATCCGTTTAAAAATGCAGTTATGGAAAAATATATGAAAAATTTAAAGAAATTTTGCTTCGCATATAAATGCGATAGTTTTCATGTCTGATAAATTTGCACAAAAAACTTGCAATACATGCAATATGAGAGTCTTGCGGCATTTTCTTCTTCATCCTTTTCCCTTTCCCTCTCTCTTAAATTATTGGACGTTACAGTAATGTTTCTGAAATTCTTTATTAAGCAAATTAAATTCATCATCAACAGTCTCGTGACCTAGTGTGGTCGTTGAGTCACTGTGATGTTGAACATTTGACCGATTCCTAAACTAAATTCTTAAATTAAGTATTATGAAAGGTGGTTGTTATTTTGATTTTGCTGGTGGGGTAAAGTTCATAGTTATAATGGTGTCAATATTGCACTGCAAATTAAAAACGTGAGTATTCAATGACAATGACGCTACAATATGGTTGGTATTCATTTATCTACACGTTAATTAACACTTATTCTATAATTATAATCAACAGCACGACGTGATAACATTTTCGTAACTGTGCATTTGTAAGTTATCATCCTTAAACATGTCCTTGATATTCAGTTATCAAATGTTTCGTATTTAATATTAAACCAATTGATTTATGTTTATCCTAGAATGTTTTACTCATTCTTAACTTTTTCATGCACTAAACACTAAAAGGATTCTTTAAAGGATTATAATCGTCACCATTCAGGGGAATGCGAATTTGTTTGTCAGCGTTGAATTGTCAAAGATCGCGATGTTGAATTCTGCTTGTACATGGTCACACCATTGTCAAATATCTTTGGAATCTAACATTGATTTTGCCGCATATACTTCTCGAACAATGTGTATATAAAGACCTTCCAATGAATATGCATGCACGAGGACAGCAATAACGCATAAAAGTGCCTTTTAAAGGTAAGCTGTATCAAATCGTAAAACGACATACACTATTGATATAATTTGTGCTAAAGGCATACATGATACAGATGACTTTTACTTTAGTCGCTCGTAGATCAAATCACTACTCACCCACCCATTGATTTCCGATCAATATGTACGATCGCTTCATTAAAATCACCCATGAAAAATTGAAATGATATAATCACATAGTTTTTCTTGCACTCTCAGACTCATACCTTTTGCCAGAGATGTGATTTGACAGGCTTTACAAGATATATATTTTAAAACTATTTGGTTTAATGTCATTTTACACGAAATGGATCTCCTTCGCATGTGGAAACTAATTGGTTTAATGTCATTTTACACGAAATGGATCTCCTTCGCACGTAGAAACTAATTGGTTTAATGTCATTTTACACGAAATGGATCTCCTTCGCACGTGGAAACTAATTGGTTTAATGTCATTTTACACGAAATGGATCTCCTTCGCACGTGGAAACTAATTGGTTTAATGTCATTTTACACGAAATGGATCTCCTTCGCACGTGGAAACTAACTGGTTTAATGTCATTTTACACGAAATGGATCTCCTTCGCACGTGGAAACTAATTGGTTTAATGTCATTTTACACGAAATGGATCTCCTTCGCACGTGGAAACTAATTGGTTTAATGTCATTTTACACGAAATGGATCTCCTTCGCACGTGGAAACTAATTGGTTTAATGTCATTTTACACGAAATGGATCTCCTTCGCACGTGGAAACTAATTGGTTTAATGTCATTTTACACGAAATGGATCTCCTTCGCACGTGGAAACTATTTGGTTTAATGTCATTTTACACGAAATGGATCTCCTTCGCACGTGGAAACAAAATTTGCTTATGTAAGATTGAACTGCGTAGAAAGGAAGAATCACGATTGCTGAAAGAACACTTACCAGATGCATGGGTAATGTTGAATAACGAATAGCCCGTTATAAGCAACAGCAACCATGCCATATTCCTGTTATCACTGTCAACATCCGCTATTACAATCTACCCTATATACTAGAAAAAAACACATCGATACCACTTTTCTAGAAAAGATGGTTCTAGTGTGTGCTATTAATGAAAATTTACTCGTCAATAAATACCGCAAAATGATTTTTTTAACTATTGTAATAAATTGTGAAAATCATCGCAATCTTATTTAGCATTTTATACTTTTTATGAAGAGCTAAAAGTAGAGAAGAAACAAACAATGGCATGCTCACCTCGATCCTGTAACGTCCGTCCAGGCTATTCTGAAGCACGTAGCACTCTCCATATTTATATTGGCATGGTAACAATTATCGATAACCTTCAGCTTGATGTTCTGAAAATTATATTATTAAGACTCAATTTAGATTTGACATTTCAAACTGTTCATAGCATTTATCTACCATGCATATGACCATTAATGTTCCTATTAGCATCAGAAATAATTATAAATGCAATAATAGTGGAATATAAACAAACGTGGATTCGCTGGGCATTAATAGTAGTACTGTACTGACCATTGTTTTATAGCCAAATAATACAATTGGCTTTAGTTATAATTCCAGAATAATTTAAGAGATTGCTCCTCTACTATATCGTGTGAATGCCGCATAGGAGTTGAAATGAAAGTCCATATTTGAGCTGCCATTTGAAAATACCGAAAATAACACAATCTTCAAATTAATGCAAAATGACACGTGAAGAAATATTATACCTATTATGTACAAAGCTTTGACGAATAAACGTTGGTTTATATTTATTTATGTCGCTGAGCGAGTCATATATATATATATATATATATATATATATATATATATATATATATATATATGTGTGTGTGTGTGTGTGTGTGTGTGTGTGTGTGTGTGTGTGTGTTCTTGAAAACGTCACAAACAATAGTCATTATAATCCATCAATCTTGCATATTCATTCAACTCAAAAGCAAAATGTGCAGCATGCCATCAAACTATGCTGAAACAAAAACAAAACGTTCATATTTTACTTTTAATCTACAATTAAACAATTACGTATCGTTACGACTCTATGGTCTTAAACTAAGTAACATGAATGACGGAAACAAGTGAGTTTTGTATAATTCAGCAAATGCTTTATTTCCTTAAAGATTTAAAGAACTTGCCATATTAGAAAAGGTATCAGCGCAGACCTCGCGATTGTTATGCGTTGTTCCTATACGAGTTATGCTGAGTGTTTAACGAATAGCTTTGACCAGTAAAGCTTTATTAAAAGTAAATATAACTAATGAATAGTACGTCATTAACAAGTGCATTATCCAGCTTTGTATGATACAATCTTAGGAGAAACTCTATTGTTATATGATGGCTAGTTTTACTTACTGATGGTTTCTGATTAATATGAGTTAAACTTTAACTCCTTGTAGTACATACATTATTAAATGACTGTCATTTAATACATGACAATTATATTGCGTGGAAATATGATAAACATTGATTTGTAACATTATATTTATTTAATATTTCTAAATTTAAATTGAATCTTGACAGCAAATTTAACTATGAAGAGACAACTGCGGTGCAAGTAATTGTTGTGTTATTGGCTATTGGAGATACACTTTACAATTTCAGTCTAAATGCGTTTGCTCTGGACCGCTACTTCATACGTCTCACAATGTCCCTTACAATAGCGTAAATGCATATTGTGGCTGAGATAGAATGCTTGCATGTTGTGACATTTACGCTAAATATCTAAACTCATGACATCACCCACAACCTTTGACTTCATGTATGTTTGATTTTCTATATAATATGTATACCGACGTCACTAAAAGTGGCTTGCCGCAACAATAGTGGAGTATGTTATTATTTTTTCCCTGATACTAATCTCAAACAACAGTCACCTCGCATGGTCGGCCTTGATTCAATTATCTGTCTCCTCAGTCTTGCTGTCCCTCGGGCTATAAACAAACACTTAAGCATAAAACTACTTACGTGTGTGAAAGTACATTTATGGGTTCTGTAATGAGGTTGGGTCTACCTTTTACCCCAATTCCTTATGACAATGAGATGAGCCCGGAAGGGCCAATTGGATTGCCTCGTAAGGGCACATGTGTTTCATTGGCCAAAAAGTTGTCAGGGCATGCAATCGCGCACACTTAATTGAATTGTAATTAGCGTCACTTTAAACTCTACGGCGGATGATCAGAGAAACAATCCTGGTTTCAGAATAATTTCTCCATTTAATTTAAAATAATAATACTAATTAGATGTATTTATAAGCTTGTGTGCATATGGATATGAATGCTACATATATGTGAATTTTGTATGTGTCTCTATGTGCATATATATATATATATATATATATATATATATATATATATATATATATATATATATATATATATATATATATATATATATATATATATATATATATATATATATATATATATATATATATATATATATATATATATATATGGATTGTAGTGCTTTAAATTTTCATGTTGACATAGTTTGGTTGATATTGAACTGCATCCAATTTCATGAACAATAATATATTTTAATTCTGTCGAAAAATGTAATGTTCTTGGTCAGTTGTCAATAGATCTTCCTGATTGTGTAAGTCATACTTAATTGTTATGGGGATATTTATACTGTGTGACGGTCGGAGCCCAAAATGTAATGCACATGAGCTTCATTATGTATGTAAAGTAAGGTTATAGCATGTAAGAAGTGTGCATATAGAAGCTATGCCATTATAGCCGTAACTTTGATAGGCATTTGTATAACCTTTGACTTGAAGTATGTTTGATTTCTATATATTATCTATACAGACATCACTAAAAAGGACATGGAGCAACAATCATGGAATATATTATAATTTCTTCCCTGATTCTGGATTCTAGCAACAGTAACCTAGCATGGTCATTCTTCATTCAAATAAATCTCCTTAGTCTTGCTGTCCCTAGGCCTATAAACAAACACCTAACCATATATGAAAATGAATGAAACAGCCAGAAAATATGGACTCCATCGTTTCCGTCTTCAAAACATTTGTATTTCTGCACTTCCCAATAAATGTTTATCTATAACTTTCTAGTTTTAACCAATATGCATTTATGATAGGTACTTAATTTGTTTGACATAAAGCTGACACCAATACTTAAGCCAATACGGTTTGCATGAGAAGTATTCAGACGTATTCTATTGAATAATTGTTGTGGACTACGTCTACTGAACTCTAATATACCAAGGACAGGCGATGATTGGACCTCCTAGTATAGTATGATGAGATCATACTAGTTTCCATTGTTATTCGTGTGTCTACGGAGTTAAAAGCTACTCAAAAATAAGACAGGAGTGAAAGACAGACAAATGTAATAATCATTATGGACGGTTTGGTATTCATGTTACAGTAATGTGTGTAGACACACACACACACACACACACACAAACACACACACATATATATATATATATATATATATATATATATATATATATATATATATATATATATATATATATATATATATGTGAGTGTGTGTGTGTCTGTGTGTATGTGTGTATATATATATAGCATGATAACATGTAAGTGTTTGAATCATATTTAGATCTACGTTTCCTGTACTGTAATATAGAAAATAATTATTCAGTGCTTGTTTGGATGCCAGTATTCGGCTCATCACACAAATGTCAAAGGCTTGTGTATGCATTCCACTTTAAGTGGAAACAATTCCAAATGGCGCCTACAAATAATACGATGCAGTTTACCTAGCTAATACTGACAATATCAAATTTAGACCGCTAAAGAAGCGACACAGCGGCGAAGTTTAAACTTTAGTGAATTTGAAAATCGACTCTGCTGAAACAAGTTTGAAACTTACCATATTGACCTTTTTCAAAAGCCAATATTCACAATTCCACGCACCCCAAGACCCGCGTTGAAAAGATTTTTAAAAAAAAAACCTTTAGGCAATGCATCGCCTGACGTCTTTTCATGTTTTTTTGTGTTTTTTAATTATAAGCAATTATATGCACCACCGGAGTCTGTATAACATTCTGCTGCGGGCCATATGATTTCATAAAATGTGAGCAAGTAGACCTGTGTGATCAAATAGTGAGCAGATGGAACTCAAAATGTACAATGCTGATGTCCCTAGTATATCGTTTTATTTATTAATCGTATTAAAATATACGTATAAGAACAGTATCAAATTGTGTTTATTTGTGTTTGTGTGTTCGTGTCAGAAATTATTTTCACATATTTCAATTTCTTTCCAAAAGTTCATCAATAATATTTATTAACATTTTGCTGCGCTTGCGCGTTTGTCGGAAATTTACTTATTTCGCATGAAACGTTCGATTAAGAATAAGATCGTTATGTTCATCAGCCAGGTAACAGGTTCATCAGCCAGGTAACAGGTTCATCAGCCAGGTGCTCTTCAACTCGTATTATCACCATTTACATTTTAATTTCAAACATAGCTGGCTAGTCTATTGCATGGACCAGTTAGTTGCTTAAATTTAATCAGACAATTCCTTGTTTGCACATTCATACATTCTCATTGAATTTGAGACACTTTTAAACTGTGAAAAGAAAATATTCGGAGAATGTTGTTTATAATGGAACATATGTATACCATGTACGTGTAACAGTTTATTTTATTACTTTATATGCCAAGTAATATAATGTTAAATGTGTGTATCTTTATCTTATGATTGTAGGGAAAAGATGTGTATTAATTATGATAATTCTACTAGTGAACTTATATGTATGGCAGAGATTATATATCCATTTAGACAAAGTTACACTGTAAATGTATTTGACGAGAACCGTGGAAAGGCATCACTATACGATTATCACGGGGACGAGAGAGAGAGAGAGAGAGAGAGAGAGAGAGAGAGAGAGAGAGAGAGAGAGAGAGAGAGAGAGAGAGAGAGAGAGAGAGAGAGAGAGAGAGAGATGAGTCTGTTGATTGTTACAGTTTTTCTTTCTCGGGTATAAATTGTGAGTTGATAGTTATAGGCAGTTTATAGTGATGTCTAGCAGTGAGGCATCATGCCGCAGACATGTAGCATGATATCCCACCCAGTCACATTATCCTGACACCGACCAGTCCTAACACTAACCTCTTAATGCAGCTGTTAGTACCATTTTTGTAAGTCTTTGCTATTACTCGGCCGGGGATCGAACCCATGACCTCCCGCTTCCGCGGCGAACGCTCTAACAACTAGGCCACCTGAGCGGTTATGACATTACATTCAAGTGGTGTATCGTAACACCGGCGTATTGCAATGAGAGACTGTCAACTACATAACATAATACATTTTGGCTCAAATACAGGTTTTATACGGGATTAGAACAAAACGTTGGCCTGAGTGGTTAGAGAGTAAATCTTGGACGAGAGAGTTTGCTAGTTCTATCCCGGGCCAAGTCATACGTACGACATATTCAAATCGGACTAGCAACAGCCTGGTTTCGAGCTTAGCATTATGAGGTTATTGATTTGACTGACCGTCCTGGTGTGCGGATAATGTTACTGGGTGGTACATGATGGCATGATGACCCAGTCATAGACATCTCTGTAAAGATCCACACTGCAGACAATTAGCGATATGACTCCGATTGTTAAAGCGACTTTAACATTCTATAACGCACAAACCCTATATAGGTTTAAAATGAGTTTTGTATCAGTGCCTCAGACAGTGTGGTAAACGTATGAGAGAGAGAGAGAGAGAGAGAGAGAGAGAGAGAGAGAGAGAGAGAGAGAGAGAGAGAGAGAGAGAGAGAGAAAGTTTTCAGGCATGACACTTTCAAGTTGTTTGTGTTGCTAATAAAGTTGGGTTTTCGGTCAATAGAATTATATAAACCTTTCTTTCTTCATGAAAGGGTATTGGTGTTCCGTTCAACAGGAATTTAGGATCATCATGCTGTCTTCATAGCTCAAATAAATGTGCAGGTGTATTTAGGTACCTAATAGTTATTTTCCATTGAGAATAATCACACCTTTTTCCGCTTTCATTAATGCGTCTAAACGAAAATCAAAGCTGATGAGAACCGTTTAGTTTAGCGATCTTTTAACTTTTAAATTCGTTTCGTGTGTGCGAAAATTATATTTTTACATAGTTGTCAAAATGTTGTATATATTTTTACATAGTTGTCAAAATGTTGTATATCTTTTTACATAGTTGTCAAAATGTTGTATATATTTTTACATAGTTGTCAAAATGTTGTATATATTTTTACACAGTTGTCAAAATGTTGTATATATTTTTACATAGTTGTCAAAATGTTGTATATATTTTTACATAGTTGTCAAAATGTTGTATATATTTTTACATAGTTGTCAAAATGTTGTATATATTTTTACATAGTTGTCAAAATGTTGTATATATTTTTACATAGTTGTCAAAATGTTGTATATATTTTTACACAGTTGTCAAAATGTTGTATATATTTTTACACAGTTGTCAAAATGTTGTATATATTTTTACACAGTTGTCAAAATGTTGTATATATTTTTACATAGTTGTCAAAATGTTGTATATATTTTTACATAGTTGTCAAAATGTTGTATCGCTCTCGAGCTACTCGTCTGTACATATGTGGCATGCTTTACAATTCCACTTGGAACTTTTTGAGAACTGATCGTACAAAATAACCTCTCTTAACGAAAGTACAAAATATTGTCAAAGATCGGGTTTTAAAGGTCGATTGTTTCCACAACTCTATCATTTAATATCAGTAATAGGTTGAAAAGTCGGACGTGGTAGGCTTAGTATCAACGACTCGCAACATGGAAAGACTAGACTGATGTTATAACTAGTGCCTTCTCGGGCATGAACTTCCGTCTGTATACACGTATTACCAACAGTATTATCTCCCTTTTAAGGACGAAATATCTGTGATTCATAAATAATACTCAGAATATTCACTTGTTCAGTTTCATATGAGATTACGTTTCACGACTTTTCATTGACTAGTGGACGTTGTGCTACCCGTGGATTGTTTCGTTTTGTTTCTAGTGTATATATTCATGGTGGTAGACGCAAATGTAATAAATACGTTAAAAGTTGTCTGGCTTCAGTGTAGAAAATGTACGTTATATTCATTCATTCTAACCTCTTCAAACATTGGGCTAAAAAAAACAATTGATCGTTTACATTCCACCATTTCTGGGCAGTGAATCAGTGAAATATGGTCATGTCATATGGGGCCTTGAAAAAACATTGAGATCACCAGTGTTCTCAATAGTCTGATTTGAGTTTTCAGACCTATATGCTTGTCTTTCCAGATTGGTCTTAGCTTTGACATAGCTGACGTTGTTTATGCTGCACTTGACAAACTGTCTGCTCTTGATCCCTCTCCGGTGATTATGGAACAAAATATTTAAACTGGCTCACTGTTTCCAGTTCGTGTCCTTGACTTTAATCTTGGCTGAGATTTGTGTGCCACTATTTATCCTCTGTATTTTCTTTCAAACCGGAAACTCCATGTCAAATCTGAAAGATGTTTCATCCAGGTTCATCACTTAGGTTGCATGCTCATCTTCAGTGCCTGCCATCCCATCAATGTCGTATAAAACGCGAAGTTTGGTGTTGTTACGCCCTCAAGGATGACTGTCTCAGACGTTAAAAAGCGTGTCTGACAAGAGACAGCCTTTCCGTACTATGACTGTTGTCTGGAACGAGTAATCCACATAACCTTGGGTACTTACTGCCCTTGTAGCCTTGGCGTATAACTGCTCGATGTTTTTGGTCAATTCTTGACTCGTATGGTACATATTTATTGTGGCCAACAAGGCCGTACATTTATAAACTATATGAACACATGTATTCCAAACAACACTCACAATGGAAGAAAAGTCAATGCATTTTTTCTGTCTCTACAACCCTCCTCCTAGTAGAAAAAACAAGCTGAATAAATCTCTCCTTTTTACGCAGTTTCCGAATCTTCTGGAGTATGGAAATTCGGTAGGTGGCAACCTAATTATTTTTGTAGATTGCAATTTTCACTTTGACTATCCTAGAAACCATTACACGTCAAAACTCCTAGATTCCATTCATGTTTTCAATCTTAAACAGTCAGTTAACCAAACCACCAATAAACGTGGTCAAATTTTAGACTGGATTCTTCCAAGACCTGATGATACTATTCTGCAATTAACCCTTGTATCCCACGAACTTGCATCAGACAACCTCTGCATTATATGCCATTTCCACGTATGATTCCCTAACCCCCACCTTTTTTTGCTACTGTGTGAAACCTCCGTATGATAAATAGAACAATATTCATGCATGACATCCAAAAAAACCTAACAACTTATTTACCACCTATAGCTGAACAACTCGAGAAATGCCCGCGTTCATTGCTTGAGAAACATGCACCAGCCACCAAATGCAGAGTATCAATAAACAAGGTGTTTTCCATGGTATAGCAGTGTAAGGGACCAGCGTCGCACTGCTAAAAGACATCGCCGAAAAGCAAAGAGGCTTTGGCTTTCCACCAGACTCACTATTCATAAACAAATCTATGAAGCCGCGAAAACAAAATGTCACAAACATATTCCATTTAGAAAAATTATCGCACTACAGTAATACGATCACGGAGAGTTCCAGCTGAAGAAATCTCTTAGAGATAAATAATAAACTAATATCAAGGAACAAATGTACACCACTTACAACTACCTTCTCTCCAGTAGACCATCCGGACCTATTTGCAAATTTCTTTCGTGACAAAGAACAAACCATTAGAGATTCGATTGACAACAAAATTTTAATTGACTCGTCACCATACAGTTATGAAACAGAATTTCAGTGACAACCATTAGGAGCATAGTCTTTTTAGCAAAGTACAGTCTGCATATCGCCCTTGCCACAGTACTGAAACTACTCTTCTGAAAGTATTTAATGACATTCTCTCTGCTTTGGACAGTGGAAATATTACACTCCTCACCTTCCTTGATTTGTCTGCAGCATTTGACCCAATAGACCATAATATATTACTTCACCGTCTCCATCATATATTTTGCATTCAGAATATAGCCTTACTGTGGTTCAAATCCTACTGAGTCAACAAGACACAAATTGTATCTGCAAATGGAATACATTCCAGCCCAGTTCATCTATGTTGAGGTGTTCCACAGCGGTCTGCTTTCGGACCTGTTTTATTTATTCTTTACACTCAGCCGCTCTCAAGAGTCATAAATCTTCACCCAGTTTCTCACCAATTGTATGCTAATGACACCCAAATATCCAAGTCTAGCCACCCAACTGAAGTTGATGCTACCATCCATGGAATAGAGAGGTTCATATCTGATGTGAAATCATGGATGACATGTAACAAACTGCAGATGAATGATGATAAAACTATTCTGATCACAACACAAAGACTTTCTCATTCACATTTTTTTTTACCTCAGACAATAAATAACAGCAACAGCAACATTAAATTCTCACTGTCAAAAAGAAACTTAGGTGTTACTCTAAACCATACTCTCGCACTGCAACAATATGTCATGAACATATGCAAGGCTGCATATCTCGAACTGAGACGCATCGTTCCATTTGCAAATACCTTTCAGTTGATGCCACTAAAACACTTGTGTGTGTATTAGTACTTTCAAGACTGGACTAGTGTAACTCAGTTATGTCTGGTTCGTCACAATATCTACTCCGTAAACTTCAAAACGTTCAAAACACAGCTGCTCGGATCATCTTTAGAGTACCTCGATCAGAGCACACCTCACCACTGCTCTGTACATTACACTGGCTATCGATTCGATACAGCATCAAACACAAAATGTGTTCTCTGTGCTATATTTCAATGACAGACTCCAGTCCAACATACCTATCCGGCCTCACCAATATGTATCCACCAGCAAGATACTTGCGCTCGTCTTCTTACAATCGTATACGCATTGTTCCCACTATGAAAACGAAGTCATATGGACAACGTTATTTTGCATACCAGGGCCCAGAGATGTGGAACGATTTGCCCATTGAAATTAGACACAAAGACACAGTGGTCCCATTTAAAAGTTCACTTAAAACTCACCTTTTTAGACTGCAGGAACAAACTTGGAGACCTAATAATTTTTTTATCTGATATGTTTTCAGCATGTTTTTATGTTTTCCAATTTCGTGGTTTTTGTTCTTTGTTTTTTTTTTGTAGGGTAGTCATATCATTATAAATGTTGCAAAGCGCTTATAGCTTCTTAAGATTAGGCGCTATACCAAGTCCTCATTATTATTATTATTATTATTATTATTATTATTATTATTATTAGTAGTAGTAGTAGTAGTAGTAGTAGTAGTAGTAGTAGTAGTATCACTATTATTATTATTATTATCATTATTATTATTATTATTATTAAGATTATTATTAACATTATTATTATTATTTAAATGAAGTTTAGCTGACACAAGAAGAAGGGCAAACAAGGCATATGTCCGACTATATTATTATTTTCCTCTATGCTTCTGCTGAATAGGTTATGAAATATTAAATAAACCCTTAGTTAGCACGATTCGTTGAGAAAACAGTAACAGTAAACAGACCAATTGTTTATATAAATGTGTGTGTGTGTGTGTGTGTATGATTGTGTGTGGATATATTGTTATCTATCTATCTATCTATCTATCTATCTATCTATCTATCTATCTATCTGTCTATCTATCTATCTATCTATCTATCTATCTATCTATCTATCTATCTATCTATCTATCTATCTATCTATCTATCTATCTGTTTGTCTGTCAGTCTATCTATCTATATATCTATTTATCTATCTATCTTTACACACACACACACACACACACACACACATATATATATATATATATATATATATATATATATATATATATATATATATATATATATATATATATATATATATATATATATATATATATATATATATATATATATATAATTGAATTAAGTAATTTTAAAATTTTAAAATTACTACAGACGAACAAATTCATTAACGTGCTCACTGGTGACATTGAATATGTTGGTGCCGTACTGTCAAAGTGAAATGCTGTAACAATAAGTGGCACATTTGCAAGCTCCGATATCGTGCTTTCAGTTTCGTTTATAAGAATGTGTGCTACTGAGATACCATGTGATAAATATATGCCTAATAAATATGTTTATAACAACGTACCTCCATATTCATGCACATATATTTTATTTGCAGTCTGTATTGTTAGTTCTTTGTTAGTATACAAGACTGCCTTAGCTTTAAAGAGAAGGATTTGGCTCTGATAAAATGGAAAATGAGTGAAGGATATAAATTGTTGGAATACGGTTTGTACATATCAATGTCCATTTGGAATAGGGTAAGCTGTCCATAGAGTATAGAGTAATATGTATACAAGGGATATCGTAAGATGTCCGTAGGAAACATGGTGAGCTTAGCTGTCCGTTACTGCTACATACATATGCTGGAAACATTCCTCAGCCAAAAGAAAAGCCAGATAAAACTGAAATATCACATTTACCAATGATTCACATTTTCTAACTCTAGTCTAACTCATATCGTATAGGTAGTAACTTTCTAAGGCAAGTTGCTTATGTCCCATAATATATAAGATAGATGTTAGGTCATGCTATCAAAGTGGTGTTCGAGGTAGACAAGCTTGCGTTAAGGTCTCAAAAGCTGAGAGCTTGACAAACACAACTTCTTTAGACATCCTGTATAAAAACAACATTTCCGTTTCTTAAATTACTTTTTTGATATTGGTCTTTAATGATTAATTAAGGTGTCGTAATATATTTGTTCCCATGAAAGCAGATCTTGAACAATACACTGACGAATGATTAATAACCTATGTGCAACAAGTACACTAATACCACATGAAAAGGAAAAGAGACCTTATCCGATGAAACGATGACTTGAAGTTTTCAAGAATGGGTTAGGACATCAGTCAGAATGCCTTTGAAGAGAATTATCAGCCTGTTCAGATTAGAACTGTTGATAAATAGAACATGGTAACTGGAATTCACACAGGTGCATACTTATAAAAAATAAGATGGCACCCGTAATAACAATACGATTGTTTTAACGTCATTGACTTCCGATCAAGTTGAGACTCGGCACACCTCAAAACCATGCATTCGGTTCAAATAAATAAAATTTTCATTTTGAAATTTTAGGCAATATCAGAACATCAATAGGTTTAGATGTACATTTGAACATATTCATCCATGCCATTTGAAACTTCTGTTTCCTATTACTCAGGTCCCTAATGATTAACATTAATAATAATTAATTATTCTGCATGCGGTTTATCCAGTGTCATAGCATTGTTTTAGTTGAACGCGTTGTGTCTTTAGTCTTTAGTGGATGTAACAGTACGTGTATGTTCTAGGCTTCTAACATCAAGGAAATTATATTAAGTAGCCATGTCTTTATTCGCTAAATATTAAAAATGCAATGTATCAAAACAGCAAATCTGTTCGTGTTCCGGACAGGTTTTGCACTGCTAAAAGAAACCGCAGTAAAGCTGACCGGCATTGGCGTACATCCAGACTCACTAATCATAAGCAAATCGATGAAGCTACAAGGAAGAACATCACAATCCTAATCAATACAGCGAAATCAGCCACTAAAGTACTACGATTACCGAAAGATGCAGTTGCAAAGAGCTCTTCGGGATTACTAGCAAGCAGATGTCAAGGAACAACTGTACACATACCTTCTCTCCAGTCGACCTTCTCGACCTGTTTGCAAATATGTTCCGTTATAAAGCACAAACCAGTAGAGATTGGCTTAAGAACATAATTTAAATTAACTCATCGACACCATACATTTACGATACTGAATTTCAGCCGAAACCGTTAGCATCATTAAAATGGATTTAATGCGTACAATTGTGATGAAGAGTGCACCAAAGTCACGTGAACCTGATTCAATTCCAAAACCACTCCTGTTGGAGTGCTTAGATCCAGTATTGCCTTCACTACCTGATGTGACCACATCTGGGGAATTTTCATCATTTTTCAAAACTGCCATTAAAATACCTCTGCTGAAGAAATCAACACTCAACCATAACGATTTAAAAACTACTGCACACTTTCTAATCTCCCATTCACATCGAACATCTAAGACAAATTTTGGTCTAACACTATTCTCCTTTTGATAGTGGTAAGATTACAGTCCTCACCCTCCTTGATTTGTGTGCTGCACTTAACACAATAGACTAGACCATTATGCATTACTTCACCGTCTCTAGCATGTATTTGGCATTCAGGATACAGTTTTTATGTAGTTTAATTATTCTCTACCGTTCATGTTGAGTTCGCCTGTCATTCTATCGCTGGATATTTGTAATCAAGTGCGAAGTTTATCCGATATCGTTGATATAAGAACACCGGGATTAAAGTTTCCGTTATTATCAAACACGGCTAGTCTGTTTTCGGTTATTAATTTTCACGATAATAGCATTGCATGATATATTATAGATTTTTATGTTTCCTTACCTTTTCTGAAATTCAGCCACTTCGTTTGAATTTACATTTGCAAGATTTAGCAATTCCGATAATTCGTCTTTGATGATTTTTCTTACACTCTCTTGTGGTGATATTTCGACAGCGGGCTTTTGTTTCGAGAAAGATCTCTCGTAAATATCAAACATTATAGTCTGATATCTGTTTCAAAAGCGATTGATCGTGAAATCGTGTACACGTTTATGGGATCGTTTGTTTGATTCTGATACATCATCGAGTCTGCGTTGGTAATGTTGAATACCAGATCCCTACCTTGTGAGGATTTACATACTCGTTGAATTCTTTTGGCGGGGATAACCCATATGAATCGAAATAAACAATTCCATGTGGATAAATCGCGTATGCGGTCCAATGGCTACCTGAACCAACCGTGTCATCTAGATTAATTATACCAGTTTCAATATTGTTTGGTCTGGGAAGTAATTGATCTCGCATAAAAACACCTCGGAAGCTTTTTATTTTGAATTGTGTGCAGCATCGATTAAATCATACTTTGGCATTGGTGTTATTAAACCCGTCCCTTAATCTCTAAGGTCTTTATTTAATGCCTTTCCTGCCGCTGTTCCGACAGCCTCCAATTGTGATATTTGTACACCAGTATATATATATATATATATATATATATATATATATATATGTATATATATATATATATATATATATATATATATATATATATATATATATATATATATATATTCTCACCAGGTCCCATAAATGTCATCAAGCGATGATATGCACGTGCACCGTGATTTGTGGTTTAATCTAGCAATATATCATCAGCTGCTTCTCGTTGGCCGTTTACTCGTCAAGTGACCTCGGAAACTCTGCGTTTGTTAAATATCATAAGGCTACATTCTCGAGAGTTGAATTGGTTCATATTTTGTAAAGGAAGCAAAACATGTTGTGACACAGAAGCACCTTGTTTTGATGGTATATGCCATGTAAATACACCTCGAACAATACTTAAAATAATATATGTAGTCACAGTTAACCATGGCTTTATCTAATAATGAGATGATTAAAATGGGATAAGATATATTAATGGCACCATCTGTAGATGATCAGCGGTGTTATGATGTGTTAAAATATTTTAACGAGTAGATGGTGATGTTATTATTAATTGTATCAATGAAGCACCGAGTGTTGATGACCTTGATGAATCTATTAATAATTTAATTGTGTATATACATGATGTGATGCTTGATAAACTAGCAAATCCCGCTCTGATATTTTTCCGAGACAGACATAAAAACATAGATGTGATTTATGTAACGATGCGGTATACTCAAATACCAGAAATGATCAGGGAAAACTGTAATATTATTGCCGTTTTTAACGGAGTTGATACGCATCCACTAAGAAATATTCATCAGACGTGGTGCAGCGGTGATATGGATATAAACAAATTTAAAAATGTATTTTCAAAAGTGCAAACTACCCTACACGGATTTATATCAATACATTTACATGATTTACGATCATGATATCAAATCGGACTTGATAATATATTTTGATAAAACCAAAGCATCAGAGGAGGTACGACATCGAATGTGCGATAAAAGTAAAGAATCACGCGTGTACGTTTAGAAACAATCCAAGACAGCAGATAGTAACACTCGGTTGGTTAGAAATTTTGGCTTTGTGTTTTCGACATTACTGTTTTCGGTTTCGTAAGATGCTTTAGTTTGACAAATAACGGAGGCGGGTTCGCCCTATCTGCTGGTAAAGTACTTTCTACCTTGTCTTTATGAGTCTATAGAACGAACAAAACGGTTCCAAGAACAGTCCCCTGCGCTGGAGTGTATTCCATTGGCAGATACAATTTGTATCCTGTTCACTAATTATGACTTGAGCCACTGTACGACTGTATTGTGTATGTCAAATACATGCTTGAAACGGTAAAGTAATATATCATAGTCTGTTGTCTCAAATGCTGCAGACAAATCAAGAAGGTTGAGGACTGTAATCTTACCACTATCCAAAGCAGAATAGTGCTTATATTACTGTGGCAATTGCACTATGCATATTGTACATTCCTGAAAAGACTGTTTGAATTTAAAAGATATACTAGTTGGGTTAGAACAACTTTGTTCTAAGATTTGTTTATATGAATAAGATATTATAAACTGAGCTGTACTTTAAATTGTTATTGTCTAGTGCTGGTGCACTCTTCATCACGATTTTCAGTACTAAATCCATATAGAAAGGTTCAAATGATCCTAATGATTGTCGACGAAATTCTGTACCGTAACTGTATGATGACCAAAAGTCAATTGAAATCCTGCTGTAACGCGTATCTTTACTTTGTCACAGAAGACATTTGCAAATTTCTGGAAGTTCTACTGGAGAGACGGTAGTTGGAAGTGGTGTACATGTGTTCCTTGATAATAGTTCGTTCGTTATCTGGAAGAGTTTTTTTGCAGCTGGAACTCTCCGTGATCTTAGTATTATAATGGGGTAATTTTGCCAAATGGACTATGTTTATGACGTTCTTCTTAGCGGCTTCGTAGATTTGTTTATGAATAGTGAGTTTGGTGGAAAGCCAAAGCATCTCTGCTTTACGGATTAATATTAATAACCTCTGAAAGAGTTCCAATGATTGACCATTACAAATATCTAAGAGACACACACATAGAGGGCTGGAAGGTTCTACATAATAGTTGAATACTTTCCATGAAATTATAGATGCATGCATCTGTTGAATATCGTTATTTTTCTAAAGCAAACATGGTAAAATGAATAGTACATAAAGCAAAAAGGAATCGTGAATGTCTGTGTGTGTGTGTGTGTGTGTGTGTGTGTGTGTGTGTGTATGAATAACTCCTCAGCAAGATAAAGATAAATTCCTACTGTCATGAACTATGTATATATTATTTATGTTAATTGCTTTCATGATAAGGTTGAAATATGTACAGCCAGTATAAGCAAACACAAACTCACTTCTGCTTGATAATGACTAGAATTACATACATACATTGTACATGTTTGATTGTTCTTGGAAGGTTTTCGCACATCTCGTTATAAACGAACATAACCATAACACATGTCAGTTGCTCGCATCGACGCCATGCTTTATATGTCGTCTCGTGTGTCACAATGTTTTTAATTGACGATTTCGTTTTAATGTCATATTTTAGTAAACATATTGTTACACATGTATCTAAGAATGTCTTGAGGAACAATCGGAAACATTATCGATGTATCTGCTTGAGAACGATGCGCTTTTTACCAAATCGATCAAATTGACCTTATGATAACTACTGCATATAAAACGTCTCGGGAAATATAGGGTATTTTTCATATAGTGTGGGCTAGTTAAAAGATACACATATAGTGAATTATAAAAGCATGCCTGGAGCTAGGGATGTTTTCAATAACCCTCACAATCGCTACAAGAAATGATCACTGTTCCTGCTAGAAGCAAATGTAAGCTAATTCATTATTTCATTCCACATATATTACTTAGATAGATAGAGAGATCGCTCGATAGATAGATAGATAGATAGATAGATAGATAGATAGATAGATAGATAGATAGATAGATAGATAGACAGGCAGGCAGGCAGGCAGACAGACAGACAGACAGACAGACAGACAGAGAGACAGATAGATAGATAGATAGATAGATAGATAGATAGATATATAGATAGATAGATAGATAGGAATATAAAAAGATAGATGGATGGATGGATGGATAGAAGGATATATGGATGTATGGGTGGGTGGGTGGTTGGATGGATTAATGGATGGATGGATGGATAGATAGACAGATAGATCGATCGATCGATAGATAGATAGATAGATAGATAGATAGATAGATAGATAGATAGATAGATAGATTTTGTTTGTTTGATTATGATTTTTAACGTAGCTTTAACAATTTTTCAGTCATATCGCTACGATGTCTGCATTGAGGCAGTTTATAGTGATGTCTAGCACTGAGACATCATGCCGCAGACATGTAGCATGATGTCTCACCCAGTCACATTATCCTGACACCAGGCCGACCAGTCCTAACACTAACCTCTTAATGCTGAGCGTCAAGCGAGGCAGCTGTTAGTACCATTTTTGTAAGTCTTTGGTATGACTCGGCCGGGGATCGAACCGACGACCTCCCGCTTCCGGGGCGGACGCTCTAACCACTAGGCCACCGGAGCGGTTCAGATAGATAGATAGATAGATAGATAGATAGATAGATAGATAGATAGATTTGAAAAGTTATGCAATTACAGTTAGAAGAAACATCTACCTACTAGTGTTTACCGATGCCACGCGTTTTAACTATGGTTTACTTGTTTCGTGAAGGTAATTATATATATATATATATATATATATATATATATATATATATATATATACGCTGCGTGATGCAGACTGTAGAGCCATACGTTGATGAAAATAGCGATGTGATGACTTTAGTGTAAATCAACTTTGCAACATTAACTAATTTAATCTATTTAGGACGGAGTTAGAAGCACAGTCGAATGTACGTGTTAATCATTTATATGAAATGAACATGCACACAAATAGTTTTTTTCTTAAAAACTAAAAATGGCTTGGGCTTAATTTGTAATACGCCATACTTTCTATTGAATGATCTTTATTTTAGTTTAGTTTGACATCCTGGCAATAGCAAACGTAGCTTCAAATGTTAGCACTTACAAAAAAAAAACTCTTCGGGTTAACGTATAAATTATTTGTACGTAAGTTTTCAAATGCTTCCATAACTAATAAATAAACTAGATATCTAATAAATATTTGCCTACCAATGACCATAACACAAAATTATGGGCTGGCCAGTATGTGGTAAAATTAAATGTTGAGCGAAAGTATGACCTGTGCGGGAAGAACATTCTACTAAACAACATCCACCCCCACCCCCCAAAAAAAGAAAGTTTAAATACTGTATCTACTTCAATTTAAAAATTTTGATTGCTATTTATGTATGCAACTAGCAGTATAGGTAATCAAATAGTCTGGAATATTTGCTTAATAAATAAGTGCTCGTGTATAAATACTGAAAATCAAATATTCATGAATATTGACAAACTGACAAAACCCAATAACTTTAATCGTGGCTGTTTTTGAGCCAACATTGATAGCCTATTTTAATCTCTCTTTGTATATACACGTTTAGAGGAATAAAACTGATTTTGCATGTGTTCAAAGTTGAGAAGTGTTATCAAAACTGGATTCAGTTACAGGTCAAACAATTCACGGCAACATGATATCGATATAAGTAAAGATAAGTGCGATGAACATCGGGAGAAGCTGGGACTAAACAATTATTGTGAATACTTCCAAACTATTTGCTTCTCAAATGAGAATGTCGGAATATGCGGTATATATGAATCGATATTAATTTTGGCATTTTGGTGTGAACTCATTTCGTAGTAGCCGTTCAGTCTGGTTTTGTAAATAATCCATTTAACTTACTAGATTCAGAAATATACACATACCTGTTAGAAGGACTTCATTACCAACAGGCAGGGTTACAATGCACATGCCAGGCATCCTTGGTGTTTGAACAATTATCGTGCCGGAGATATCGACGGAAGGTGGTTTCTATAAAAAAAAGGTGGTTTCTATAAACTATATGTTGTGCTGTTTAATGTCTAGATTATGATTACATTCACCTGGATACAATTGAAGATAATTTACACTGATACCTATTTCTGAAGACTGATTTCTCAATGTCACTGTCGTTCTCTTTTTATAGTTCAATTATATCAATAATATCTAAATCATTTAACTAAACATAACTGTACCTCTAGACTATACTGACTGATCGATTAGTTACGCACGTTCAGCAAGAATATATGGGAATGGAGAGTAATGTAGATATTTATATAACTCTCTCCGTATCCATGTTGTTTAATATATTACTATCCTCGAAGAATCATTCATGTGTTATTAATAAAATTACGTAACAACATTTGTTTATTAAATTTATTACTAAACTGTGTAGAATCCTATATATGTAGAAATCTACAATGGACATCCGTCTACAGAGATGTTAAGCTGGGTCTTGCAGCATATTGCATTTAGATCGACGCTAAGAAAAAGTAAAACATGTTAGCGTTCGTCCACAACACATGTTCATAGATAATAACTGCTAAGTCGTACATTCAATGGTTACTCTGGAGGTTGAACAAAACATCCAGGATGTTTGCTTACTGCCTTTCACATGAGGAGACCGACGCTAAAATGTTTTCGAAATGATACTGTAAACGTTAAGAAGATTATATTATTGCAATCACATGCAATACATACATGAAGTCATTGGTCAAATTAATATTATCTCTGAATCTGCATCAAAGTGAGCGAGAGAAAAACAGCGATTAGAAAAATGAAAACTCTTGAAAAATTTGAAGAAGGTATTTCGCTACAACTTCTCCAAAATAGTTGTTTAATGTATGTGATTTTGTCTATTTAATTTAAACAATGTAAATATCTTGATTGGTAGAAATGGTAAATATTATGTAGCATATTTCAATTGATATGCATTGCATACGTCATACACTTAAATATTATTAAAATTAGAATCTTGCTTAAATTTGATGGTTTTTTGTTTTTGACCTATTTTGCCAAACATCGTACATGATCAGTGGGATAGATTCAAACTAATATATATTTGATTTGTGTGAGTATTTTCTATTTCGATCTCCTTTTATTTCATTTATTTGTTTTCATTAATGTATTTCTCTCATTGATGATGATGTAAGTTCTATATCATATAGAATGGTTTATAACTGAAAGTAACATATATTATCTGAGCCGAAATAGATAACTTTATTGATATAAACCGCTTCGGATCCATATAGATAAAACTAATGAATAAGTAAATGGGTCAGATGTTACAGCTAGCGATTATATAAATAAAATACATCTTGGTTACTACCATCACATTGTACAAAATGCATTGTTCACAATAATAATTTGTAAATACTTCTAACTTGCACAATCAAACTACACCATAAAATTTCAAATGTTTTGCTATTACCTTAAGTATACAACATTCAAGCTACTTAACAATATTATGTCTTACGTACATTTGCTAATAGACTGATAACGACGGTAAATGGGACAAAAATAAACTGCCATACTTACCTTGAAACCTCGTCAAAAACGGCCATACGTAATTTAAAATCCTCCTCAAAAACTGCCATACCTACCTTAGAAACCTCCTCAAAAACGGCCATACGTACCTTAAAAAGCTCCTCAAAAACTGCCATACGTACCTTAAAAACCTCCTCAACCTTGACCTTGTATTTGTAGAAATATATAAAGTTATCGGGATTCACATCTGGGTCATCTCTTGCCCAGTCTGGGATCTCAGGAGTTTGTGGATTTCCTCTTCAACTACTGCACGAAAAGCTGTAATTGAAAAGCACATTTATATCTATTAAGAGTCCAATATTTTACAATGGTTCCGCACTACTTGCTTGATATCAATTTACTCATTTTCGATTGTCCTTTAACTTCGCCTAACAAGAAATCCAGATGGATGCATGGGTTATATATTCTTTCTTTTTTTGCTTCTTCACAGAATTGAATCAAAAACCTACTATATATCCAAATATCTATGTGACTTTCCTGTCCATTGAGGGAAACACATCTTGACTTTGGTTTGAATGCATATGCTAATTATATGGTGGAGCATAGTCGATAGTAGTATTGATCTAAAGGAAGCTACGATTACATAGGGCATGGAGAATATAGGGTATGAGGATGCGATGGCTGTAGTGAATCCTTTAGACCGTTTAAATCTGGAAGCAAGAATAAAAAATTACTTCTTATACTAACCAAAGGAAGCATCACAGAATTGGCGTTCATCAGAGGCACCCCACATACATGTGCACGCACATACTGTGTTTAACAATTGTGCCAGCACACCACATATGACACATAAATTCAGCAGCATCCTGTAAAAAAATTAAAAGGTTTGTATTGATATACTTATTACGATCGTCTAGTTAAAATATAAGAGAGATGAAAATAACATATGTTGATATAGCTATCAAAGTAATTCATATTCACACACACACACACACACACACACACACACACACACATACATACATAACATACATACATACATACTTACATATATATATATATATATATATATATATATATATATATATATATATATATATATATATATATATATATTTGATGTTAACGAAAACATTTAATAAAAATGCAGATATATCAGCCCGAGTCTTCAAAAGCTCTCAAGAATACTGGCAATCATTTTCGTATAATAAATCGTTATTGACTGATGTAATTACGAGAGAAATAGCTAGACACATATTATTTGTCAAAATGCCCACTAAAAGATTTCATTCTTTCTGAAGTGCCCCAAAATATCAGCAGCCAAACAATACATGATCTCGAATGTAGAATGCGTCGAATTAGTCATAACCCTTATGACAATAAATATAGGAGTTGGGGTCAAATTTAAAATAGTCCAAGAGGTACACTTCGCTTTCTTCTTGAAGGAAAGAGAAGGATACATCACCGATTTATTTGTAGAGATTCATTAAGTGACTGTAGTGGAAGACTTCTGAGAAGCTCCTCTCCCTAGCCAAGTACTTCCAATATTTTTAAAGGTTAACAACAACGTGTTAGAAAAGAATCGGTGACTTGAACATTTTAATTGGCGAGTATACATTAATCACTTGAAAAATCAGATTGAAACCGTCAGATAACCTTTCGTGTATAGTAAAGGTGGACATGGCCACACATCTAAGAATTATCTTTCATTGATTGTCAGGTTTTGTAAGACACAGGGGAAATATATCATGCATAATACACAATTCATATTAAGCAAAGTCTAAGTATTGAGTTATGGAAGAATTAGCGTAAACTCAAATAGATATGTCAGAAAAAATGGGACAATGCTATTTAGTTTATTTTTATGGTTTAACGCCTCTTTTCAGCACAATATAGGCTATACATGGCGGCCAGAATTAATGGTGGAGGAAGAACCCGTAAAAAGCTGGAAAGAACCAGTGATCTACGAGAAGCAACTGGCAAGCTCTCTCACATACCCACAAATGCTGAATACGAGACTCGGACCCACTCAGACAGAGGTGAGATGGCAGTGATCCGTAACGGACAGCGCTTTATACCACTCGGCCACACGGGGCTCCCAATGCTATTTAGTAGAATTCAAGAACCTCATTACGATATAACATGTTTCTTGACTTTCAGGTTTGTGAAACTGCAACAGTACTACAAGTATGTATACAAAGATTAATTGTGTTGAGTCCAATTAATTTGGTGTCGTGACAAAGCTAGACAGTGAGTTGTTAAAATACATCGAGAAAATACTTTAGATATAAAAGCACTCCCGTGTTGTGAGGTGTTACAATACATTCAGAAACGTGCCAGTTGTAATTGCCAATTTGATTTAGAAAAGAGTTTAGTCCATTAATACATCGGTTTCAGTATGTTACATATGTATAGTTAATGTCCTGTGTATTAGAAGTATAACATTACTATTTGAAGGCATGTGTGAATTTAAAAGAATTGAGAAATCTATTTAACTGCCATTTTAAAGTGAGCTTTTTGAAATCATCAAACAATTCTTGCTTAAGCGTGCTTATGTCAGCATATCATCAAACAAATCTTGCTAAAGCGTGCTTATGTCAGCATATCATCAAACAAATCTTGCTAAAGCGTGCTTATGTCAGCATATCATCAAACAAATCTTGCTAAAGCGTGCTTATGTCAGCATATCATCAAACAAATCTTGCTAAAGCGTGCTTATGTCAGCATATCATCAAACAAATCTTGCTAAAGCGTGCTTATGTCAGCATATCATCAAACAAATCTTGCTAAAGCGTGCTTATGTCAGCATATCATCAAACAATTCTTGCTTATGCATGCCTATGTCAGCATATCATCAAATAATTCTTGCATTAGCGTGCTTATGTCAGCATATCATCAAACAAATCTTGCTAAAGCGTGCTTATGTCAGCATATCATCAAACAATTCTTGCTAAAGCGTGCTTATGTCAGCATATCATCAAACAAATCTTGCTAAAGCGTGCTTATGTCAGCATATCATCAAACAATTCTTGCTTATGCATGCCTATGTCAGCATATCATCAATAATTCTTGCATTAGCGTGCTTATGTCAGCATATCATCAAACAATTCTTGCTTAAGCGTGCTTATGTCAGCATATTATAAAACAATTCTTGCTTAAGCGTGCTTATGTCAGCATATCATCAAACGATTCTTGCTTAAGCGTGCTTATGTCAGCATATTATAAAACAATTATTGCTTAAGCGTGCTTATGTCAGCATATCATCAAACAATTCTTGCTTAAGCGTGCTTATGTCAGCATATCATCAAACAATTCTTGCTTATGCATGCTTATGTAAGCATATCATCAAACAATTCTTGCTAAAGCGTGCTTATGTCAGCATATTATAAAACAATTCTTGCTTAAGCGTGCTTATGTCAGCATATCATCAAACAATTCTTGCTTAAGCGTGCTTATGTCAGCATATCATCAAACAATTCTTGCTTATGCATGCTTATGTCAGCATATCATCAAACAATTCTTGCTAAAGCTTGCTTATGTCAGCATATCATCAAACAATTCTTGCTTATGCATGTTTATGTCAGCATATCATCAAACAATTCTTGCTAAAGCGTGCTTATGTTAGCATATCATCAAACAATTCTTGCTTATGCATGCTTATGTCAGCATATCATCAAATATTTCTTGCTTATGCGTGCTTATGTCAGCATATCATCAAACAATTCTTGCTAAAGCGTGCTTATGTCAGCATAACATCAAACAATTCTTGCTTACGCATGCTTATGTCAGCATAACATCAAACAATTCTTGCTAAAGCGTGCTTATGTCAGCATATCATCAAACAAATCTTGCTAAAGCGTGCTTATGTCAGCATATCATCAAACAAATCTTGCTAAAGCGTGCTTATGTCAGCATATCATCAAACAAATCTTGCTAAAGCGTGCTTATGTCAGCATATCATCAAACAATTCTTGCTTATGCATGCCTATGTCAGCATATCATCAAATAATTCTTGCATTAGCGTGCTTATGTCAGCATATCATCAAACAAATCTTGCTAAAGCGTGCTTATGTCAGCATATCATCAAACAATTCTTGCTTAAGCGTGCTTATGTCAGCATATCATCAAACAAATCTTGCTAAAGCGTGCTTATGTCAGCATATCATCAAACAATTCTTGCTTATGCATGCCTATGTCAGCATATCATCAAATAATTCTTGCATTAGCGTGCTTATGTCAGCATATCATCAAACAATTCTTGCTTAAGCGTGCTTATGTCAGCATATTATAAAACAATTCTTGCTTAAGCGTGCTTATGTCAGCATATCATCAAACGATTCTTGCTTAAGCGTGCTTATGTCAGCATATTATAAAACAATTCTTGCTTAAGCGTGCTTATGTCAGCATATCATCAAACAATTCTTGCTTAAGCGTGCTTATGTCAGCATATCATCAAACAATTCTTGCTTATGCATGCTTATGTAAGCATATCATCAAACAATTCTTGCTAAAGCGTGCTTATGTCAGCATATTATAAAACAATTCTTGCTTAAGCGTGCTTATGTCAGCATATCATCAAACAATTCTTGCTTAAGCGTGCTTATGTCAGCATATCATCAAACAATTCTTGCTTATGCATGCTAATGTCAGCATATCATCAAACAATTCTTGCTAAAGCTTGCTTATGTCAGCATATCATCAAACAATTCTTGCTTATGCATGTTTATGTCAGCATATCATCAAAAAATTCTTGCTAAAGCGTGCTTATGTCAGCATATCATCAAACAATTCTTGCTTATGCATGCTTATGTCAGCATATCATCAAATATTTCTTGCTTATGCGTGCTTATGTCAGCATATCATCAAACAATTCTTGCTAAAGCGTGCTTATGTCAGCATAATATCAAACAATTCTTGCTTATGCATGCTTATGTCAGCATAACATCAAACAATTCTTGCTTATGCATGCTTATGTCAGCATATCATCAAACAATTCTTGCTAAAGCGTGATTATGTCAGCATATCATCAAACATTACTTGCTTATGCATGCTTATGTCAGCATATCATCAAACAATTCTTGCATTAGCGTGCTTATGTCAGTATATCATCAAACAATTCTTCCTAAAGCGTGCTTATGTCAGCATATCATCAAACAATTCTTGCTAAAGCGTGCTTATGTCAGCATATCATCAAACAAATCTTGCTAAAGCGTGCTTATGTCAGCATATCATCAAACAATTTTGCTTATGCATGCTTATGTCAGCATATCATCAAACAATTCTTGCTTAAGCGTGCTTATGTCAGCATATCATCAAACAATTCTTGCTTAATCGTGCTTATGTCAGCATATCATCAAACAAATCTTGCTAAAGCGTGCTTATGTCAGCATATCATCAAACAATTCTTGCTTAAGCGTGCTTATGTCAGCATATCATCAAACAATTCTTGCTTAAGCGTGCTTATGTCAGCATATCATCAAACAATTCTTGCTTAAGCGTGCTTATGTCAGCATATCATCAAACAATTCTTGCTAAAACGTGCTTATGTCAGCATATCATCAAACAATTCTTGCTTAAGCGTGCTTATGTCAGCATATCATCAAACAATTCTTGCTTAAGCGTGCTTATGTCAGCATATCATCAAACAATTCTTGCTTAAGCGTGCTTATGTCAGCATATCATCAAACAAATCTTGCTAAAGCGTGCTTATGTCAGCATATCATCAAACAATTCTTGCTAAAGCGTGCTTATGTCAGCATATCATCAAACAAATCTTGCTTAAGCGTGCTTATGTCAGCATATCATCAAACAATTCTTGGTAAAGCGTGCTTATGTCAGCATATCATCAAACAATTCTTGCTTAAGCGTGCTTATGTCAGCATATCATCAAACAATTCTTGCTAAAGCGTGCTTATGTCAGCATATTATAAAACAATTCTTTCTTAAGCGTGCGTATGTCAGCATAACATCAAACAAATCTATCTAAAGCGTGCTTATGTCAGCATATCATCAAACAATTATTGCTTAAGCGTGCTTATGTCAGCATAACATCAAACAATTCTTGCTTATGCATGCTTATGTCAGCATAACATCAAACAATTCTTGCTTATGCATGCTTATGTCAGCATATCATCAAACAATTCTTGCTAAAGCGTGCTTATGTCAGCATATCATCAAACAATTGTTGCTTAAGCGTGCTTATGTCAGTATATCATCAAACAAATCTTGCTAAAGCGTGCTTATGTCAGCATATCATCAAACAATTCTTGCTTAAGCGTGCTTATGTCAGCATATCATCAAATAATTGTTGCTTAAGCGTGCTTATGTCAGCATATCATCAAACAATTCTTGCTTATGCATGCTTATGTCAGCATATCATCAAACAATTCTTGCTAAAGCGTGCTTATGTCAGCATATCATCAAACAAATCTTGCTAAAGCGTGCTTATGTCAGCATATCATCAAACAATTCTTGCTAAAGCGTGCTTATGTCAGCATATCATCAAACAATTCTTGCTTATGCATGCCTATGTCAGCATATCATCAAACAATTCTTGCTTAAGCGTGCTTATGTCAGCATATCATCAAACAATTCTTGCTAAAGCGTGCTTATCTCAGCATATCATCAAACAATTCTTGCTTATGCATGCTTATGTCAGCATATCATCAAACAATTCTTGCTTAAGCGTGCTTATGTCAGCATATCATCAAACAATTCTTGCTAAAGCGTGCTTATCTCAGCATATTATAAAACAATTCTTGCTAAAGCGTGCGTATGTCAGCATAACATCAAACAAATCTTGCTAAAGCGTGCTTATGTCAGCATATCATCAAACAATTCTTGCTTAAGCGTGCTTATGTCAGCATAACATCAAACAATTCTTGCTTATGCATGCTTATGTCAGCATAACTTCAAACAATTCTTGCTTATGCATGCTTATGTCAGCATATCATCAAACAATTCTTGCTAAAGCGTGCTTATGTCAGCATATCATCAAACAATTGTTGCTTAAGCGTGCTTATGTCAGTATATCATCAAACAAATCTTGCTAAAGCGTGCTTATGTCAGCATATCATCAAACAATTCTTGCTTAAGCGTGCTTATGTCAGCATATCATCAAATAATTGTTGCTTAAGCGTGCTTATGTCAGCATATCATGAAACAATTCTTGCTAAAGCATGCATATGTCGGCATATCATCAAACAATTCTTGCTTAAGCGTGCTTATGTCAGCATATTATAAAACAATTCTTGCTTATGCATGCTTATGTCAGCATATCATGAAACAATTCTTGCTAAAGCGTGCTTATGTCAGCATATCATCAAACATCTCTTGCTTAAGCGTGCTTATGTCAGCATATCATCAAACAATTCTTGCTAAAGCGTGCTTATGTCAGCATATCATCAAACAATTCTTGCTTAAGCGTGCTTATGTCAGCATATTATAAAACAATTCTTGCTTATGCATGCTTATGTCAGCATATCATGAAACAATTCTTGCTAAAGCGTGCTTATGTCAGCATATCATCAAACAAATCTTTCTAAAGCGTGCTTATGTCTGCATATCATCAAACAAATCTTGCTAAAGCGTGCTTATGTCAGCATATCATCAAACAAATCTTGCTAAAGCGTGCTTATGTCAGCATATCATCAAACAAATCTTTCTAAAGCGTGCTTATGTCAGCATAACATCAAACAATTCTTGCTAAAGCGTGCTTATGTCAGCATAACATCAATCAATTCTTGCTTATGCATGCTTATGCCAGCATAATGTCAAACAATTCTTGCTTATGCATGCTTATGTCAGCATATCATGAAACAATTCTTGCTAAAGCGTGATTATGTCAGCATATCATCAAACAATTCTTGTTTATGCGTGCTTATGTCAGCATATCATCAAACAATTCTTGCTTATGCATGCTTATGTCAGCATATCATCAAATAATTCTTGCTTAAGCGTGCCTATGTCAGCATATCATCAAACAATTCTTGCTTATGCATGCTTATGTCAGCATATCATCAAACAATTCTTGCTTATGCATGCTTATGTCAGCATATCATCAAACAATTCTTGCTAAAGCGTGCTTATGTCAGCATATCATCAAACAATTCTTGCTAAAGCGTGCTTATGTCAGCATATTATAAAACAATTCTTGCTAAAACGTGCTTATGTCAGCATATCATCAAACA
Source organism: Unio pictorum (assembly GCA_030141615.1). NCBI lineage: Eukaryota > Metazoa > Mollusca > Bivalvia > Unionida > Unionidae > Unio > Unio pictorum. Next base: position 2,174,107 of record JARLTB010000232.1, on the reverse strand, counting down.
ATTCTTGCTAAAGCTGCTTATGTCAGCATATCATCAAACATGCAATCTTAATATTATATCTAGTTACTCCTATCAATTAAACTTTAAACATTCTTCTAAACAACATGACCCCCCCCCAAAAAAAAAAAAAAGTTGAAATACTGTATCTACTTTAATTAAAAAACTTGATTGCTATTTATGTATTCAACTAGCAGTATTGGTAATCAAATAGTCTGGAATATTTGCTTAATAAATAAGTGCTCATGTATAATGAATGAAAATAAAATATTCATGAATATTGACAAAGTGACAAAACCCAATAACTTTAAACGTGTCTCTTTTTGAACCAACATTGATAGGCTATTTTAATCTCTCTTTGTATATACACGTTTAGAGAAATAAAACCGATTTTGCATGTGTTCAAAGTTGAGAAGTGTTATCAAAACTGGATTCAGTTACAGGTCAAACAATTCACGGCGACATGATATCGATATAAGTAAAGTTAAGTGCGATGAACATCGGGAGAAGCTAGGACTAAACAATTATTTTGCATACTTCCAAACTATTTGCTTCTCAAATGAGAATGTCGGAATATGCAGTATATATGAATCGATATTAAGTTTGGCATTTTGGTGTGAACTCATTTCGTAGTAGCCGTTCAGTCTGGTTTTGTAAATAATCCATTTAACTTACTAGATTCAGAAATATACACATACCTGTTAGAAGGACTTCATTACCAACAGGCAGGGTTAGAATGCACATGCCAAGCATCCTTGGTGTTTGAACAATTATCGTGCCGGATATATCGACGGAAAGTGGTTTCTATAAAAAGGTGGTTTCTATAAAATATATGTTGCGCTGTTTACTGTCTAGAGTATGGTTACATTCACCTGGATACAATTGAAGATATTTTACTCTGATACCTATTTCTGAAGACCGATTTATCACTGTCATTGTAGTTCTTATTTTATAGTTCAATTATATCAATAATATCTAAATCATTTAACTAAACATAACTGTACCTCTAGACTATACTGACTGATCGATTAGTTACGCACGTTCAGCAAGAATATATGGGAATGGAGAGTAATGTAGATATATAACTCTCTCCGTATCCATGTTGTTTAATATATTACGATCCTCGACGAATCATTCATGTCTTATTAATAAGATTACGTAACAACATTTGTTTATTAAATTTATTACTAAACTGTCTAGAATCCTATATATGTAGAAATCTACAATGGACATCCATCTACAGAGATGGTAAGCTGGGTCATACAGCATATTGTATTTAGATTAGGATTAGGATTAGGATTTTTTTTTAACGTAGCTTTTAACAATTTTTCAGTCATATCGCTACGATGTCTGCATTGAGGCAGTTTATAGTGATGTCTAGCACCGAGACATCATGCCGCAGACATGTAGCATGATGTCTCACCCAGTCACATTATCCTGACACCAGGCCGACCAGTCCTAACACTAACCTCTTAATGCTGAGCGTCAAGCGAGGCAGCTGTTAGTACCATTTTTGTAAGTCTTTGGTATGACTCGGCCGGGGATCGAACCGACGACCTTTCGCTTCCGGGGCGGACGCTCTAACCACTAGGCCACCGGAGCGGTTTTGTATTTAGATCGAAGCTAACAAAAAGTAAAACATGTTAGCGTTCGTCCACAACACATGTTCATAGATAATAACTGCTAAATCGTACATTAAATGGTTATTCTGGAGGTTGAACAAAACATCCAGGATGTTTGCTTACTGCCTTTCACATGAGCAGACTGACGCTAAAAAGTTTTCGAAATGATACTGTAAACATTAAGAAGATTACATAATTGCAATCACATGCAATACATACTTGAAGTCATTGGTCAAATCAATATTATCTCTGAATCTGCATCAAAGTGAGCGAGAGAAAAACAGCGATTAGAAAAATGAAAACTCATGAAAAATTTGAAGAAGGTATTTCGCTACAACTTCTCCAAAATAGTTGTTTTATGTATGTGAGTTTGTCTATTTAATTTAGACAATGTAAACATCTTGATTGGTAGAATTGGTAAATATTATGTAGCATATTTCAATTGATATGCATTGCATACGTCATACATTTAAATATTATTAAAAGTAGAATGTTGCTTAAATTTGATGGTTTTTCGTTTTTGCTCTATTTTGCCAAACATCGTACATGATCAGTGGGTTAGATTCAAACTAATATATATTTGATTTGTTTGAGTATTTTCTATTTCGATCTCCTTTTATTTCATTTATTTTTTTGATTAATGTATTTCTCTCATTAATGATGATTTCAGTTCTATATCATATAGTATCGTTTATAACTGAAAGTAACATATAATATCTGAGCCGAAATAGATAACGTTATTGATGCAAACCGCTTCGGATCCATACAGATAAATCTAATGAATAAGTAAATGGGTCAGATGTTACAGCTAGCGATTATATAAATAAAATACATCTTGGTTACTACCATCACATTGTACAAAATGCATTTTTCACAATAATAATTTGTAAATACATCTACTTGCACAATCAAACTACACCATAAAATTTCAAATGCTTTGCTATTACGATAAGTATACAACATTTAACCTACTTAACAATATTATGTTTTGCGTACATTTGCTAATAGACTGATAACGACGGTAAATGGGACATAAATAAACTGCCATACGTACCTTAAAACCTCGTCAAAAATTGCCATACCTACCTTAAAAACCTCCTCAAAAACGGCCATACCTACCTTAAAATCCTCCTCAAAAACGGCCATACGTACCTTAAAAAGCTCATGAAAAACTGCCATACGTACCTTAAAAACCTCCTCAAAAACGGACATACGTACCTTAAAAACCTCCTCAACCTTGCCCTTATACTTGTAGAAATATATAAAGTTATCGGGATTCACATCTGGGTCATCTCTTGCCCAGTCTGGAATCTCAGGAGTTTGTGGGATTTCCTCTTCAACTACTCCACGAAAAGCTGTAATTGATAAGCACATTTATATCTATTAAGAGTCCAATATTTTACAATGGTTCTACATTACTTGCTAGATATCAATTTACTCATTTGCGATTGTCATTTAACTTCGATTAACAAGTAATCCAGATGAATGCATATAATATTTTGGTACCAGACACTACGGGTAGTTACACCAGGGCAAGTTTTCAAATATATATATATATATATATATATATATATATATATATATATATATATATATATATATTCTTTCTTTTTTGCTTCTTCACAGAATTGGATCAAAAACCTACTATATATCCAAATATATATGTGACTTATCTGTCCATTTAGGGAAACACATCTTGACTTTGGTTTGAATGCATATGCTAATTATATGGTGACTTTGGTTTGAATGCATATGCTAATTATATGGTGGAGCTTAGTCGATAGTTGTATTGATCTAATTGGAAGTTACGATTACATAGGGCATGAGGAAGCGATGGCTGTATTGAATCCTTTAGACCGTTTACGTATAGAAGCAAGAATAAACAAATAATTCTTATACAAACCAAAGGAAGCATCACAGAATTGGCGTTCATCAGAGGTACCCCACATACATGTGCACGCACATACTGTGTTTAACAATTGTGCCAGCACACCACATATGATACATAAATTCAGCAACATCCTGTAAAAAAATAAAAAAGGTTTGTATTGATATACGTATTGCGATCTTTTAGTTAAAATATGAGAGATAATAAAAAACATCTGTTGATATACGCTATCAAAGTAATTCATATTTACACACACACACACACACACACACACACACACACACACACACACACACACATTGATTTATTTGATGTTACCGGAAGCATATAATAAGAATGCAGATATATCAACCCGAGTCTTCAAAAGCTCTCAAGAATACTGGCAATCGTTTTTGTATAATAAATTGTTATCGACTGGTGTAATGACGAGAGCAATAGCTAGACACATACATTATGTGTTAAAATGCCCACTTAAAGATTAAATTCTTGTTGACGTGCCCCAAAAATCAGCAGTCAAATAATACGTAATCCTGAATGTAGAATGCGTCGAATTAGTCATAACCCTTATGACAAGGAATACAGGAGTTGGGGTCAAATTTCCAATAGCCATTAAGGTAAAATCCGCTTTCATTTTGGAAGGAAGTGAAGGATACATCACCGATTTATTTGTAGATATTATTTAGGTGACTATAGTTTAATACTTTTGAGACGGTCCTCTTCCTAGCCAAGTAGTTCAAGTGCAAAGTGTTGAGTCCTATTAATTTGGTGTCGTGACAAAGCTAGACAGTGAGTTGTTAAAATACATCGAGAAAATCCTTTGTCTAGATATAGAAGCACTCCTATGTTGTGAGGTGTTACAATACATTCAGAAACGTGCCAGTTGTAATTGCCAATTTGATTTAGAAAAGAGTTTAGTCCATTAATACATCGGTTTCAGTATGTTACATATGTAAAGTTAATGTCCTGTGTATTAGAAGTATAACATTACTATCTGAAGGCATGTGTGAATTTAAAAGAATTGAAAAATCTAATTGCCATTTTGAAGTGAGCTTTTTGAAATCATCAAACAATTCTTACTTAAGCGTGCTTATGTCAGCATATCATCAAACAAATCTTGCTAAAGCGTGCTTATGTCAGCATATCATCAAACAATTCTTGCTAAAGCGTGCTTATGTCAGCATAACATCAAACAATTCTTGCTTATGCATCCTTATGTCAGCATAACTTCAAACAATTCTTGCTTATGCATGCTTATGTCAGCATATCATCAAACAATTCTTGCTAAAGCGTGCTTATGTCAGCATATTATCAAACAATTCTTGCTTAAGCGTGCTTATGTCAGCATATCATCAAACAAATCTTGCTAAAGCGTGCTTTTGTCAGCATATCATCAAACAAATCTTGCTTAAGCGTGCTTATGTCAGCATATCATTAAACAAATCTTGCTAAAGCGTGCTTATGTCAGCATAACATCAAACAATTCTTGCTTATGCATGCTTATGTCAGCATAACTTCAAACAATTCTTGCTTATGCATGCTTATGTCAGCATATCATCAAACAATTCTTGCTAAAGCGTGCTTATGTCAGCATATTATCAAACAATTCTTGCTAAAGCGTGCTTATGTCAGCATATCATCAAACAATTCTTGCTAAAGCGTGCTTATGTCAGCATATTATAAAACAATTCTTGCTAAAACGTGCTTATGTAAGCATATCATCAAACAATTCTTGCTAAAGCGTGCTTATGTCAGCATATCATCAAACAATTCTTGCTAAAGCGTGCTTATGTCAGCATATTATAAAACAATTCTTGCTAAAACGTGCTTATGTCAGCATATCATCAAACAATTCTTGCTAAAGCGTGCTTATGTCAGCATATCATCAAACATGCAATCTTAATATTATATCTAGTTACTCCTATCAATTAAACTTTATTATAATGTATTACATCAAACATGCAATCTTAATACTATATCTAGTTACTCCTATCAATTAAAATGTATTACAATGTATTACAATGTATTACATCAAACATGCAATCTTAATACCTAGTTACTCATATAAATTAAAATGTATTACAATGTGTTACAATGTATTACATCAAACATGCAATCTTAATACTATATCTAGTTACTCATATAAATTAAAATGTATTACAATGTAGTACAATGTATTACATCAAACATGCAATCTTAATACCTAGTTACTCATATAAATTAAAATGTATTACAATGTATTACAATGTATTACATCAAACATGCAATCTTAATACTATATCTAGTTACTCATATAAATTAAAATGTATTACAATGTATTACTTCAAACATTCAATCTTAATACTATATCTAGTTACTCATATAAATTAAAATATATTACAATGTATAGTTTATGTAATGCTTTGTAAACGTTCAATGGCCAAAACATACCGCCAATGAACACGATGATGCTTATATATATATATATATATATATATATATATATATATATATATATATATATATATATACACAACCCAGAAATCGTAAAGATATTGTTGAAAACAAGTCTTCAGTTCAGAAATACATATATATGGTTCGATTCAACTAATTTAATACACAATTATATATATATATATATATATATATATATATATATATATATATATATATATATATATATATATCTATATACATATATATATATATATATATATATATATATATATATATATATATATATATATATATATATATTAACGCTTCTTGCTTTGCTTCTGATTATCCCTGTTTTGCTCTCATTTATGATTGTCCTGTCTAAACAAAGATACCACTTCTACCTAATATTCACATTTAGATTGATCCCATCTCGAGTGTATGAGACAATTTTGGTAATTAAACACATTTAAAAGTATAAGAATTTTTATCGAATTAATTCTAATTATGAATAACTGGCATGTACTGTTGCAATGTGAAAGGATATAGCCATCGCATGGTTATCATTTGGGTAATTTAAGGTCATTAGGACATTCCGTGGATTACGTTTGGTTTCCCGTATCTAGATCAAAACAACTTCAATACGAGAAGTGCAAACAATAAACAGGAGTTACATTTGTATTAAAACGACATAAATAGTAAATGTCTGGATTCAATAATTGTTGAGTAAAATGTTTCGAGTGTTTACCTGTAATGGAAAAATACATCCGTTTAAAAATGCAGTTATGGAAAAATATATGAAAAATTTAAAGAAATTTTGCTTCGCATATAAATGCGATAGTTTTCATGTCTGATAAATTTGCACAAAAAACTTGCAATACATGCAATATGAGAGTCTTGCGGCATTTTCTTCTTCATCCTTTTCCCTTTCCCTCTCTCTTAAATTATTGGACGTTACAGTAATGTTTCTGAAATTCTTTATTAAGCAAATTAAATTCATCATCAACAGTCTCGTGACCTAGTGTGGTCGTTGAGTCACTGTGATGTTGAACATTTGACCGATTCCTAAACTAAATTCTTAAATTAAGTATTATGAAAGGTGGTTGTTATTTTGATTTTGCTGGTGGGGTAAAGTTCATAGTTATAATGGTGTCAATATTGCACTGCAAATTAAAAACGTGAGTATTCAATGACAATGACGCTACAATATGGTTGGTATTCATTTATCTACACGTTAATTAACACTTATTCTATAATTATAATCAACAGCACGTAACTGTGCATTTGTAAGTTATCATCCTTAAACATGTCCTTGATATTCAGTTATCAAATGTTTCGTATTTAATATTAAACCAATTGATTTATGTTTATCTTAGAATGTTTTACTCATTCTTAACTTTTTCATGCACTAAACACTAAACGGATTCTTTAAAGGATTATAATCCTCACCATTTAGGGGAATGCGAATTTGTTTGTCAGCGTTGAATTGTCAAAGATCGCGATGTTGAACTCGGCTTGTACATGGTCACACCATTGTCAAATATCTTTGGAATCTAACAATGATTTTGCCGCATATACTTCTCGAACTGTGTATATAAAGACCTTCCAATGACTATGCATGCACGAGGACAGCAACAGCGCAAAATGGTGCCTTTTAAAGGTAAGCTGTATCACTATTGATATAATTTGTACTAAAGGCATACATGATACAGATGACTTTTACTTTAGTCGCTCGTAGATCAATTCACTACTCACCCACCCATTGATTTCCGATCAATATGTACGATCGCTTCATAAAATCACCCATGAAAAGTTAAAACGATATAATCACATAGTTTTTCTTGCACTCTCAGACTCATACCTTTTGCCAGAGTTGTGATTTGGCAGGCTTTACAAGATATATATTTTAAAACTAATTGGTTTAATGTCATTTTACACGAAATGGATCTCCTTCGCACGTGGAAACTATTTGGTTTAATGTCATTTTACACGAAATGGATCTCCTTCGCACGTGGAAACTAATTGGTTTAATGTCATTTTACACGAAATGGATCTCCTTCGCACGTGGAAACTAATTGGTTTAATGTCATTTTACACGAAATGGATCTCCTTCGCACGTGGAAACTAATTGGTTTAATGTCATTTTACACGAAATGGATCTCCTTCGCACGTGGAAACAAAATTTGCTTATGTAAGATTGAACTGCGTAGAAAGGAAGAATCACGATTGCTGAAAGAACACTTACCAGATGCATGGGTAATGTTGAATAACGAACAGCCCATTATAAGCAACAGCAACCATACAATATTCCTGTTATCACTGTCAACATCCGCTATTACAATCTACCCTATATACTAGAAAAAACACATCGATACCTCTTTTCTAGGAAAGATGGTTCTAGTGTGAGCTATTCATTAAAATTTACTCGTCTATAAATACCGCAAAATGATTTTTACCTATTGTAATAAATTGTGAAAATCAACGTAATCTTATTTAGTATTTTATACTTTTATGAAGAGCTAAAAATAGAGAAGAAACAAACAATCGCATACTCACATCGATCCTGTAACGTCCGTCCAGGCTATTCTGAAGCACGTAGCATTCTCCATATTGATATTGGCATGGCAACAATTATCGATAACCTTCAGTTTGATGTTCTGAAAATTATATTATTACGACTCAATTTAGAATTGACAATTCAAACTGTTTATAGCATTTATCTACCATACATGTGAACATTAATGTTCCTATTAGAAATAATTATAAATGCAATAATAGTGGAATACAACCAAACGTGGATATATATATATATATATATATATATATATATATATATATATATATATATATATATATATATATATATATGTGTGTGTGTGTGTGTGTGTGTGTGTGTGTGTGTGTGTGTACACACATTACTGTAACATGAATACCAAACCGTCCATAATGATTATTACATTTGTCTGTCTTTCACTCCTGTCTTATTTTTGAGTAGCTTTTAACTCCGTAGACACGAATAACAATGGAAACTAGTATGATCTCATCATACTATACTAGGAGGTCCAACCATCGCCTGTCCTTGCTGATTGGTATATTAGAGTTCAGTAGACGTAGTCCACAACAATTATTCAATAGTAAACGTCTGAATACTTCACTTTACTAGGAGGTCCAACCTTTGGTGTCAGCTTTATGTCAAACAAATTAAGTACCTATCATAAATGCATATTGGTGAAAACTAGAAAGTTATATATACATTTATTGGGAAGTGCAGAAATACACATGTTTTGAAGACGGTCACGATGGAATCTTTATTTTCTGGCTGTTTCATTCATTTTCATTTATGATTAGGTGTTTGTTTATAGGACTAGGGACAGAAAGACTAAGGAGATTTATTTGAATCAAGAATGACCATGATGTTGTTAGAATCCAGAATCAGGGAAGAAATTATATATATAGTATGGTAACATGTAAATGTTTGAATCAGCAGCAGAGAGGGTGAACAGACCACAATAAGGCTTCCAACGAAATCTCATTTTAACCAAACAAAATAAGTCTCCATTTAGCGAACGGAGACTTTACGATTTTTTAATCAATTTTGGTCTCAACGATGTGGTCATCACCCTCTCTGCTGCTGGAACTTTCAGTTCTGGTTAACAAAAAATAATAAATGATTTCAACCGAATATCTGATCGAGTCTGATACGATATCGTGTCCGAGGATCATGTAAATTTATTGTTACAAATCCGTACGGGGTTGACTGAGCATTACTAAAGAAATTTCTAAATTGATTGAAGTCCATATCAGAGCACCATGTCTGCCAAATATTTCGAAGCGTATGTGTATCAACGCCGTTAAATACACACAGTAAGTTACAGTTATCTCTGATCACTTTTGGAATCTGAGTGTATCGTTGAGTGACATATATCACGTCAGTGTTTTTGTGACGCCCACGGGAAAAGATCCTAGCTGGGTTGTTTTGATTGTCTAACATCACATCGTCGTATACGACTAAATTGTTAATGTTCCCATTAAGGTCATCCACGGATGGCGCCTCGTCAATATCAGTTATAAAATCAATGACGTTTTCACCCTTAATTTCTGAAGCGTTTTCATTAAAATCTTTTAGCACTTCATAGCATCGTTGATCATCTACGCTAGGAGCAACTAAATACAACTTATCCCATTTCATCCATCTCATTATTAAATTGAGCAATAATTGCGTCTTGCCGGATCCAGATGGCCCGATTATAATTGCGCGGATAGAGTTTGGTAGCGCTGCATGATGCTTAACTGGTTCTCTTGCTTTAGTCGCTGAAAAATCAATTATATCCATGTTTCTATACATTAATTATGGATCTATATTGTGTGAAGTGTAAAACGCGTATTAACACAAATGATGTGACGACGATTACAACTAAAAATAACAGATCTGCACTTACTGGTAGATGTGCAACATGTGGTACAAAAAAATTTAGATTTATTTCTATGAAATCCGGAAATGTTTTTAAAGAAAACGAGGAGGTGATATCGCAGCCAAATTGGCAAAGCTCCCTGGAACCCCATGGGCAAAGTACCCCGGAGAAAAGCACCTTCCAGGATATAGCTACTGTGGTCCCGGAACACGATTAGATATCAGACTTGATGATCAAAATCAGCCCCGACCTGGCGAGTATCCGATAAACGCTATTGATAAGGCGTGTCACCTTCATGATGTTGCATATAAAAGCAGCAATTTGCAAAACAGGCATCTCGCGGATGTGAAATTAATTCATGCGTTAAATGCTATTCCTGATAAATCTTTTAAAGAAAAGTTGGCTTCGTGGTTGGTAAAATCAGCTATGAAAGGCAAATTGATGATGGGCGCTGGTAATTAATAATATGGAATCAATTTATTATTCCCCAAGAGGATACTGGAGGGGTAACGCTGCAATCAATAAACTCGCCAACGCCGCAAAAGTGAAAAAGGCCACTGCGGCTAATTGGTTATCCAAACAGGCACTATGGCAAATTTATCTACCGCGCCCTAAACAAATGAATTTCTCGCATTTTGATGTTACCGGACCTAATGAAGTTCATCAAGCTGATTTTTTGTTTTTACCACATGACAACGGTTACAAATACGCGTTAACCGTAGTTGATGTTGCGAGTCGATACAAACAAGCAGAACCGTTAAAAACAAAATCATCAACTGAAGTGGCTTCTGCATTTGAAAGGATTTATCGACGAGGCCCTCTGCGCTGGCCAAATCTATTACAAGTCGATCCTGGCAAGGAATTTCAAGGTGCTGTTTTAACTACGATGAAACATCATAATACCACGTTACGACGAGGACATACTGCGTTACATCGTGATCAGGCAATTGTAGAACGATTTAATCGGACACTTGCTGAGCGGTTATTTGGATATCAATACGCGAAGGAGTTTATTCAGGATAAAAGATCCCGTGAATGGGTTAAGAGATTACCAGGTGTAGTTACCGCAATCAATAATGAGATTACTAGAACAATCAACATGAAACCTAGCAACGCTATTAAAAAGAAGTATATACCCGTACAACCACAAAAAGATTTCAAAGAACCAATTCTTGGTAGTAATGTCACTGTAAGGTATTTATACGAACCAGGAGAGCTTGAGGGTGGTAAAAAAAGAGCTACTGATCCTATTTGGAGTGTCACCGTACATAAAATATCTAGTATAACACGATCTACTGGTAGACCAGCAATCTATAAACTAGATTCAACTGCCCCTCAGCGGGGTTTTACACGCGAACAATTACAAGTGATTCCTGATGATACTCAATTACCACCGCGGGGTCTTAACTAGCGCCGTTGCGTCTGTTGCACTCAAGACAAGTCAACATCACATTGTTTCTGACATGACCAATGCTGCTATTCTTTCTGTCTACGGTAAATTGGCGAGGATCTTTATCCGAATACTGCCAACGCATTATACAATTGCAACTCGCGCAGTGATTATTCTGTTGTTGCTTCAGCGTAACTATTAATGCAGCATCAATGTCAAATTCTCGTTGTTTTTTTTTTTTGTCTTGTTGTTTGTAACCAGAGAGTTTTTTCTGATTATATCCCCGATGATATCATCGGCGCTGACAATATCACTTATTGAAGTATCATTATCGTCACTGACTTCGTCAACAACAATTCTTCGAAGTTGATTTATTCTTCGTACTCTGGATACTGCAAGATAGACTAAATTTGACCATTCATTGCGATTATCCACCATCCAAACAATTGTATCTGATATAGTCAATCCCTGTGAAGAATGTATCGTCGCTGCGTATCCTAGCGTCCATGGGGATTTATTAGCACGCAATGCATCTTCGACGACGCTGATATCAACCAGCACAATATCATTTAACACGAGAATCTGCTTTTCACTCTTCCCTGGAATATCAACTTCTATATTCTGTTTTCGTGTATCCGAAGGCCTATAACACAACGGTAATGGAAATGTTGCAAATTTTTCTTTATGCGTTTCAAATAACTTCATCTGAAGTATGTCTCTGACTATTTTTCTACTTGCAATTATCAAATCGTTTGGTCTCCACGTTTCCCAAAAATCATTTATTGGAGTTTCTGAAATTATTTCACGCGCTATTTCACACTGGATTTTATCCGGTTGTAATCTAATTAGCGCTTTGAACTCGCGTAATTGTTCATCAAGTGATCTATAATCAGTGGTAATTTCTTCATAATAGTCTACAAAACCCTTTATCCATTCATGTGGGGATGCACCGACAAATGGTGGTGGTTGGCCATGATCACCGCACATGACGACTTTTGTATTTCTCAATAACAACCACTCAAGAAAGGTTTGTAATATTTTCAACGATACTGTGCATATTTCATCCCAAATCATGATTTCAGGAATGAATTTATCGCCCATTCGATCAGGAGTCCATTCATCGCCTTTCCATCGAAAGAAACTATGATAAGTACAGGCATTTACCCCTCGTTGTTTCATCTCTCTGGCGAGTCTGTGAGTAGGTGTTAGGACAATCATGTTTGATTTTGAAACGCGGTATAATTCAATTGCACGAGTTGTCTTTCCTGACCCACCACAACCGTTTAAATAAACTGTCTTGTATCTACATATTGGATCAGATACCGGTGGTGCATTAGAAAATTCTGATTGAATTTCAATGGGGTTACATGAAAGATATTTATCATCCATGGTAGCATCTGCCGATTCACAATACTCATGTAGCGTCTCCTTTTTAAATCTCCAACTTCCCCATGCTTCCTCCTGGGATGTGAATTTAGCTACATCTGATTTGTATTTCTCGTGGATATAAATAGAATCAGTGGCTACTCTAACTGCGTTATTAGGAAATCTATTTATCATCGAAAATAAATTGATAGAAGCATAAGCTAGCATAGAACTTCTCAAATGCGTATATTGTTTAATATATCCATCACAATAGGTAACAATTGTACCTAATCGTCTTCCATCGGATAGGAAAGCGTCTTTACGATTTACAAGTTTTCCCTGTTTCGTTAAATCCGTTACAATAAAATCGTATTCAGCGACGTCTATGATCAACCGCGAGGAATATTTTGCATTGTCGTATCTTCCACCCTGGGTAAATTTACCGATTATTCTTCGTCCAAAATCTTTTGCTTGTTCTTTTTTAATTTCAAATAACTTCTTAGACCAATTCATGACTTCTTCCTCGCTGAAATCTGGAAACTGTTTTCGCTGTTCGCTAATTATACGATCTAGATCGGGTTGTGGTAGCCAAACTTCTTTCTGAGCTCGATAGCATATAATAGCTTCGGAAACAATCAACGATATTAGCATACCACAATCAATCATATATCTCAATAGCACTATTGGCATCCAGTGTTTCACAGACATATGTCTACCAAGCCAAATATAACTACACGGATGTAACCCTGTAGCGAGTTCTAATGATATCACACGAGCGAATCCGGTTAAATCAAAATCAGGCAATGGACCATTAATAGCAACACGAGTCATTTCATGTGTGGGGTGTCCAAATCGTTTAAAGTACTTAGCACATTCTCAATACCCGAGGAAACTTCCAGGATAACACGCGGATATATCAATTGAAATCATACCGCCACGATGGGATTTTGTATTCCACAGTCCTCCATGACTAAATTCGACGCAACTCAATTTAACGTCCTCGAGAAAATCACTTTGTGTTGGACGCCATGAGTTTTTTTCTCTTGCAAAGTGAGCTACCACTGATGGAATAGTAAAACTATCCGTGAGTAGTTTTTCATGGGAACTCTCCGGTGAAAAATCACTAGCCATTTTTCTCATTCTGTTATCTAATTCTTCAACGCGATATAATTCACCATTAGGTCTTACAAATTGATCAAATCCTATTTCGGGATCTTCATCACTTCTAAGTAACCACACTGACACAGGATCATCCTTACACAGCGTGTGAATAGCATCGAATAATTTCTCATTATAAAAATCATCCCCGACGAATTCCTCGGGGATATATCTCACGGTTCTATCTCGTGGAAATATTGTTACTGCAGGTGTCCACGCGTGTTCGTTATGATCAATAATTCGTACTGGAGCTCCTCGCGATTGATATTTCGGTTCGTATAATACTTCTCCGGTTATTGTCGTTACTGATATTGGGAATTTTAATGATGCTTCTAATTTAGCTATATCAGAGATCTTTGCACCGTGCTGTTTCACTGTCAGTTCCCATTCGGTTATTTTCCTACGTCGCAGATCAGTTAGTTTATTTCCTCGGGATGCATTTGTGAAGTGTTCCATTACCCGTGTTGCCACATAATTCAGTGAACTAGAATATTTCATAGGAGCTAGTTTTGCGATATCGGGTTTATCATTTAACGGATATATCCCATAAACGATTGCTGTTACAGGATAAGATCTCTCGTAGTATGGTTTGTCAATTCCAGTTAGAATTCCTGGTTTAGAATCTCTACTTACAATGATAGTTTTTTTTATCCTTGAGGATTGGTTCAAATTTATCCCTGATAATCCATTTGCCTTCGACTTCGATAATGAATTTTATTCTGAAAAAATACTTCTGATGGGAATTGCTTTGTTTGGGAATTGCTTTGCGATTTCCATCTTTAGATTTCCACCCCATTGGCTCGCCAAGGTGTGAAATTATCTCAGCTGCTCTTTCATCATTCATGGTAGCATCGATGTTCGGTACATTGACATCGTCATGTATAATTCGAAATGTCGACCAACAGTATGCTGCACCGTCTCGGTAGAATTCATTAAAACACTCCTTGATTTTACTTAGTATAGTTCTATCACCGATTAGACGTTTTGGTGTATCAGAGACTCTATCGAGATTGAATTTAGTATTTCTCCAAGGTATGATTTTCGATAATCTCTTAAACTCCGTATCGAAATTGAATTTAGCATTTTTCCAGGGCTTAATTTTCGATAATCTCTTGAACTCCTCCATGTTATAATTAAAACAAGTATTTAAATAGAAAAATATAGTATAATGAATCACTGCAAGTGGCTTATGATTGGATCAACAACCCCGTGTAACAAATCATGCAGAAGCGAATTCTGTGGACATCATTTACAAAGCGTTCGGCGAGGAAGTTTTGGTCCACTCCCATGCCTCCAATGTGGGGTTGGGGTAAGGGGAAAATCGCAGTTGTGTCTCAGTTGCGGCGGTAAACGATACAGGGAACTAAAACGCTATTATGACAAACGAATCATTGACCCCAACAATGACTCCGTCCTTGATAAAATCATCAAAACCCCTCAAGACTACATTGATAGACTTATAATTAAAGCAAATAATAAATTAGACAAGTAGTATTATTATACAAATGAGCCAAGAATTCAGACCTCATCCAGTGCTTGTTAATTACGAAGCATCCCGTGATGGTGTTGTCAGGCACCGCAGACTAAAAGAACCGGTTGGATATCTGAATAATATGGGGTATTTGATGTTTTCAGCTGGGAGGAAATAGTATCTCTGTCACAGAGCCATCTATGAAGCATTTTACGGTTTAATCGAAGACGGCCTTGTAATTGATCACATAAATGGCGTAAAGACTGATAATTGTCTTGTGAATCTTCATGCCGTCTCACAAAGTCGGAATGCAAAATTAGGTGGAACTGGCAAACATGCAAAACGCCCTAGGGGGATCAAATCGTTTGATTTAGAAAATAATCAAGAGAGAAGCTTTCAGTCGATAAATGAAACCAGTAGATACTTTGACATTTGCGGGACTTCAATACGATTTGTTGCAGAAAATATAATTAAAACTGCTCTGTCGAAAAAAAATAGTCATAAAATAAAATTCGTATACACCTGAAACTATTCAAGGGAGATAAATCCCCATGGACAAATCCGCCGCAACTCACTAAGTTCCCTTGTATTATGACGTCAAAGGAATTTGTCGTCTGTTAACTAGGCGCGCACGTGACTGTACATAGTTTCGGTAGAATTTTATTTTTTAGAAAACGTTTTATTGTCGCTTGGCTACACTGAGTGCAGGATAAACCACGCGCGGAAAATAAAAGCAAATGCATCCTTCCGATTTCATATCAAGAACCATATGTATACATCGCGAGTGGTTTCTATTCATTGAAGTAGGTGGGCGTGGTTAAAATTCCTGTATACAGCTCTTTGTGATCTAATCGATAATGTATTTTGTCTAGTCACTGACGCAGGCATGCGTGACTGATAGTTACATTATATTTTAAACTGCTCCGATTTTATGTTTTCACTGTTTTCTGGATGGTTACAACAGTTAAATTATTATTCGTTTTCTTAAATACGATAGTAAAATTGTCTATTTTAAAAATCTCTTAATCAGATATATATATATATTAACAATTTCTATTTTATATGACGGCTCCGTGGTGTAATGGTAGCGTGTTTGTCTTGTAAACATAGCTATCAACTACTACGTGTTCGGTCCCCATAGCAGATACATTATTTGATGGCGAAACGGAAGATGTTTTTTCTATTAATTGGGGGGGAGGGGCTGACCCCCTTAGCCAAACCAACATTGTAACTCATGCTATTCTCGGTAGCGTGGGTTGGTGTTTTTTCCAACTCATGCAACCATGAATTTAATTTCATGGGTTGCCATGTTGGTTTGGTTTACCACGCCCACGCCACATAACATCCAATAAACATATACCTTCTGAGAGATCTAATTCAGCCTTTGCTGAGTTAGACCCCTCGCCGGAGATTATGTGTTTATCAAAGTAATTGGATGTAAAATAAATGGTATAAATTGATGCAAAAGCTCTACATTCACATGAGGAACCCCACAGGGTAGCACAGAATGGGAAACGGTGTTAGGGTCACAAAGGGCATCCAAATGGATAGCCAAAAGAAAGAGCATCCAAATGGATAGCCAAAAGAAAAAGGCATTTGGAATGGATAGCCAAAAGAAAAAGGCATCTGGAATGGATAGCCAAAAGAAAAGACCCTAGCAAAGACACAAAGGCCTGAATAAGGGACTCATGAATGAATAACCGCTCATAATTGATATCATTTATTTTGCATTTTTTTCTAATAATTAAAGATAAAATGTATTATATTTATATAAAAAATATAAATAATGGATATCAAAGAAGTAAATTCTATAATTGCTGAAATCTCAGATTTAAAAAATAGAGGGGTAGTATTATCTGAAGATCTCGACTGTGACAGGATTGCCTCGGAATATGAAGACATTGAGTATCAGTCTAGTGAAAGGAATTCAAAAGTCCATCTATGCTTGTTTGTACGGTAACGATATTGATGTATTTATAACGCTATTTAGCACCGTTGAAGCAATACGTCAAAAGCTCGGCCAAGAGTATCAAAAACGAGCTGAAATTAGTTCTAAGGTTCGTGATCTTAGAAAAATATTAAACGAGGAAAAACCAGTATCCTAACCACGTGAGCGTTACTATAAAAAAATAGGCTTTCAGTAAATAATTTAAAAAATAAATTATTTTTAGCGTTTTTTGTAACACTCACATGGGATTTTCTCCTGAAAGGATAATCATCAGTTTGGGCCTGCTTATGCAGTTATGTGCGTACTGTATGATCTGGTTGTGGTAGCAAGTAATCACCGCGACGCCTCCATTTTCACGCAGTTGTTGTTGTTGCCGCGTCGTTAACAAAAATCGTTCATTGCCATTTTCAGATATTACAATTCTGAAACCCCCAGCGATGTTATTTCTGAAACACTCGCGGATAGCGTCGTACAGTTTAACCTTGTCCGAGATGGATATGTTAGCTTGATGGTACATTATTTAATAACTCAGCTTTTAATTGTGATAGTTTCACATTTGAAAACTCAGTTCACAAACACTATATGGTAGGTGAATCGCTTACAACTAGATTAGCCCGAGAGCGGCTAGCAGCAATTAAAAAGTTTATACCGGTTCGAGACAGACTTCGTGAGAAACTTCAACAACGACAACAAGCTCAGACTGACTTTTCTGTGTCAAGTGAACAACTGTTCGCCCCGATAACAAGTGCGACCAAAGATGTGAAAACAGCAACTGAACGAGCAATATTTGGAGATATTCCTGAGGAAGGCAAGCGACGAGAAGTGCCTGTTCTTGGTGTGCTTGAAAAGATAGCAGCGGAAACTGAAAAGACATCAGCGTTGTTGCAAAAAAAACCACCTGGTCCGAAAAAGACCAATGATAAAATAGTAGATGAATTACGCGCGCGATTTAACGAAGAAGGGTTAGCAACAATTGATAAGACTGACCCTACAGAGTTTCCTGCACTTGTTGTTACGACGTATGAAAACAGAAAAAAAATGTTAAAACCAGAACAACACAAGTATGTAAGAGGTATACAACATTGGGCTGATATATTTTACAAAATTAAAACTGAAAAAAGTCAAATTAAGACAGATAGTTCATCATACATTGAATATATCAATGCGGTGGGTATAGTGTATAAATAATATGAAGAACAAAAATCACAAAGAAAACCACAAAGACTGCAGCGGCGGCGACAACAATCTGCAAAAAAAATATCTTTTTCACCTGCTAAACAAGAAAAATCTCAACAACAACTACCACCCCAAGCTTCGCTTGGACCTTCGCTTGGACCATCTGATCGAGATGATGATCCTTTTAGTTGTTTACAAGGAGCGGATTTCGAAAAACTGGGGGAAGCATCTGATTATAGTAGTGGGGAGGGATTTTCTAAATCTCAGAAATTGCCAGTAATTTCAGGTAGTGGTCAAAACGTCTTGACGTTTCGTAGTTGTCCTGGTAACATTCTCAGTGATATATCACGGTTAGAAGTACTTATGGGTGGAAAACGAGCCGGAAACAACTCACCGGAAATAATTAATGAGGCCGCTGAGCAGCAGAGGTGGTGAACAGACCAAGTTTTCAAGTAAAAATAAGGCTTCTACGGAAACCGAAAATATCTAACAAAATGCAGAGAGTGTGAATAGACCAACTTTTATAGGCGTCAATTTAGTAAACTGAGGCTTCCCAAAATTGCTTATATAGGCCTCAATTTGGTAAACTAAAGGCTTCCTTGTAAGGTTCCATTTAGTAAAAAAAAAAGACGCCATTGTCATTAGCGTTCACATTCTCTGCTGCTATGCGCTAACTAAATATTTGATCAAGTCCGACACGATATCTTGTCCGAGGGTCTGATAAATTTATCGTCACAAATCCGTGTGGGATTGTCTGAGCGCGGCTAAAGAAATTTTTAAATTGATTATGATCCATATCGCCACCGCACCAAGTTTGCCAAATATTTCTAAGAGTATGAGTATCAACCCCGTTAAACACGCATAACAAATTGCAGTTATCTCTGATCACTTTTGGTATTTGAGTGTAACGTTGAGTTACATATATCACGTCGGTGTTTTTATGTCTGCCTCTGGAAAATATTCTAGCAGGATTTTTTTGATTATCTAACATGATATCATCATATACAACTAAATTGTTAATACTTCCGTCAATGGAGTCAATGCTAGGTGCCTCTTCGATATCGGTTATAAACTCAATAATATCATCGCCGTTAATTTCTTGCGCGGCTTCGTTAAAATCTTTTAACACTTCATAACATCGCTGATCATCTACACTCGGAGCAATCATGTACAATTTATCCCACTTCATCCATCTCGTTATTAAATTAAGTAGCAATTGTGTTTTACCACTTCCAGATGGTCCGATGATAATCGCGCGAATAGAATCTGGTAACATTGCATGATGTTTAATAGGTTTTCGTTGTCGAGTAGCTGAATAATCAATTACATTCATAACTGTTATATATAAATTATGGATCTATATTGTGTGAAGTGTAGGACACGTACTGGCACAAATGACTTGACGACGATTACAACGAAAAATAATCGATCAGCGCTTTCTGGTAAATGCGTACAATGTAGTACGAAAAAATTTAGATTTACTTCCCTTGGTGCAACCAAGGCTTTAAAAAAAAACGAGGAGGTGATATTGCAGCCAAATTGACAAAACTCCCAGGAACACCGTGGGCAAAGTATCCAGGAGAAAAGCACCTTCCAGGATATAGCTACTGTGGACCGGGAACACGATTAGATATCAGACTTGATGATCAAAATCAACCCCGACCCGGCGAGTATCCAATAAACGCTATTGATA
Organism: Unio pictorum; assembly: GCA_030141615.1. Classification (NCBI taxonomy): domain Eukaryota; kingdom Metazoa; phylum Mollusca; class Bivalvia; order Unionida; family Unionidae; genus Unio; species Unio pictorum. The sequence goes on along the minus strand of JARLTB010000232.1, from coordinate 2,153,575 downwards.
AGGCGTGTCATGTTCATGATGTCGCTTATAAAAGCAGTAATCTTCAACATAGACATCTTGCAGATGTAAAATTAATTCATGCGTTAAATGCTATTCCTGATAAATCCTTCAAAGAAAAGTTGGCTTCTTGGTTGGTAAAATCTGCTATGAAGGGTAAATTGATGTTAGGTGCTGGATAATTAATAATATGGAATTTATTTATTATTCTCCGAGAGGATACTGGAGAGGTTACGCAGCAATTAATAAACTCGCTAGCGCATCAAAGGTGAAAAAAACTACAGCGACAAACTGGTTATCCAAACAGGCAATATGGCAAATTTATCTACCAGCGCCTAAACAAATTAACTACTCGCATTTTGATGTTACAACACCTAATGAAGTTCATCAAGCTGATATACTATTTCTGCCGCATGACAACGGTTACAAATACGCGTTAACGTTAGTTGATATTGCGAGTAGATACAAACAAGCAGAACCGTTAAGGACAAAATCATCTACTGAAGTAGCTTCTGCATTTGAGAGGATTTATCGACGAGGTCCTCTGCGCTGGCCAAATCTGTTACAAGTTGATCCTGGCAAGGAATTTCAAGGCGCTGTTTTAACAATGATGAAACATCATAATGTCGCCATCAGACGAGGACACACTGCGCTACATCGCGATCAGGCAATTGTTGAACGGTTTAATCGGACACTTGCTGAGCGGTTATTTGGATATCAATACGCGAAAGAATTCATTCAAGAAAAGCGATCCCGTGAATGGGTCAAGAGATTACCAGGTGTAGTTACCGCAATCAATAATGAGATTACTAGAACAATTAATATGAAACCTGTCAACGCTATTAAAAAGAAGTATATACCCGTACAACCACAAAAAGATTTCTCTAGAAACACAAGTGTTTCCAACGTTAGCGTTTCCCAACCAATTCTTGGTAGTAATGTCATTGTAAGGTACTTATACGAACCAGGAGAGCTTGAGGGTGGTAAAAAAAGAGCTACTGATCCTATTTGGAGTGTCACTACGCATAATATATCCGGCATAACACGATCTACGGGTAGACCTCCAATCTATAGACTGGATTCAACTGCTCCTCAGCGGGGTTTTACACGCGAACAATTACAAGTGATTCCCGAGGATACTCAATTACCACCGCGTGGTCTTAATTAGCACCCAGGGTGCTGTCACCCCGGCGTCTATTACACTCAAGACAGGTCAACATCACATTGTTTCTGACATGACCGAGATTGTTATTTTTTCTGTCTACGGTGAATTGGCGAGGATCTTTATCCGAATACTGCCAACGCATTATACAATTGCAACTCGCGCAGTAATTATTTTGTTGTTGCTTCAAAGTGATTATTAATTCAGCATCAATGTCAAATTCTCGTTTATTTTTTTTATCCTGTTGTTTATAGCCAGAGAGTTTTTTTCTGATTATATCACCAGTGATAAAATCACCAGTGATAATATCGTTACCAATGATTTCATCGTCAACAACAATTCTTCGAAGTTGGTTTATTCGCCGTACTCTCGATACTGCTAGATAAACTAAATTTGACCACTCAATGCGATTATCTACTATCCAAAGAGTTGTATCGGATATAGTCAATCCCTGTGAAGAGTGTATTGTTGCTGCATAACCTAGCGTCCACGGGGATTTATCAGAGTTCCCTAATGCATCTTCGACGACGCTGATATCAACCAACACAATATCATTTAATACTAAATTCTGCTTTTGTTGTTGTCCAGGAATGTCAACGTCGATATTCTGCTTTCGTGTATCCTTAGGTCTATAACAGAGTGGTACTGGAAGCGTTGCAAATTTTTCTTTATGTAGCGCAAACAACTTCATCTGAAGTGCGTCTCTGACTATTTTTCTACTCGCGATTATTAAATCATTTGGCTTCCACATTTCCCAAAAATCATTCATGGGAGTTTCAGAGATTATTTCACGCGCTATTTCACATTGGATTTTATCCGGTTGTAATCTAATTAGCGCTTTGAACTTGCGTAATTGTTCATCAAGTGATCTATGGTCGGTATTAATCTCTTCATAATAGTCTACAAATCCTTTTAGCCATTCATGTGGAGATCCACCAACAAATGGCTGCGGTTGGCCGTGATCCCCGCACATGACGACTTTTGTGTTTTTTGTCAACAACCATGATAGAAATGTCTGTAATACTGTCAACGATACCGTGCATATTTCATCCCAGATTATTATTTCAGGAATAAATTTATCGCCCATTCGATCAGGAGTCCATGTATCGCCTTTCCATCGAAAGAAGCTGTGATAAGTACAGGCTTTTACTCCCCGCGCTATCATCTCTCTGGCGAGTCTGTGAGTTGGTGTTAGCACAATCATGTTAGAAACGCTAGCATGAAAATCCGTAGGATTTTTACTACGAAATAATTCAATTACCCGAGTTGTCTTTCCTGATCCACCACAGCCGTTTAAATAAACTGTCTTGTATCTACAAATCGGATCTGATACGGGCGGTGCAGTAGAAAATTCTGATTGAATCTCTGAGATATTATGGTTACTTTTCAAGTATTTATCATCCATAGTAACGTCTGCGGATTTACAATACTCATGTAGTGTTTCTTTTTTAAACCTCCAATTTCCCCACGCTTCCTTAGGATCTGTGAATTTAGCTACATCTGATTTGTATTTCTCATGGATATACATCGAATCAGTAGCTACTCTAACCGCGGTATCTGGAAATCTATTTATCATCGAAAATAGATTAATACAAGAATAGGCTAGCATAGAACTTCTCATATGTGTATACTGACAACTATATCCATCACAGTAGGTAACAACCGTACCTAATTTCTCACCATTGGATAGAAAAGCATCCCTACGGGTTACAAGTTTTCCCTGTTTCGTTAAATCCGCTACAATAAAATCGTATTCTGCGTTGTCTATGATCAACCTCGAAGAGTATTTTGCATTGTCAAATCTTCCACCTTGAGTGAATTTACCAATTATTTTTCGTCCGAAATCTTTGGCTTCTTTGTTTTTAATTTCAAATAACTCCTTAGACCAATTCATGATTTGTTCTTCATTGAAATTAGGAAATTGTTTTCGTTGTTCGCTAATTATACGATCTAGATCGGGTTTTGGTAACCAAACATCTTTCTGAGCGTTATAACAAATAATCGCTTCACTGACAATTAACGATTGTAACATCTTACTATCGATCATATACCGCAATAGCACAATTGGCATCCACGCTTTTTCATACATATGTCTACCAAGCCAAAGATAACTACACGGATGTAACCTTGTAGCTAATTCGAATGATATCACACGAGCGAACCCGGTTAAATCAAAATCAGGCAATGGACCATTAATCGCAACACGAGTCATTTCATGTGTGGGGTGTCCAAATCGTTTGAAGTACTCAGAGCATTCTCCATACCCGAGAAAACTTCCAGGATAACACGCGGATATATCAATTGAAATCATACCATCACGTGAGTATTTCGTATTCCACAATCCTCCATGACCAAATTCGACGCAACTCAACTTCACGTCCTCCAGAAAATTATTTCGTGTTGGGCGCCATGAGTTCTTTTCTCTTGCAAAATGAGCTACCACTGATGGAATTGTAAAACTATCCGTAAGTAGTTTTTCTACAGTAGAAATGCTAGCATTTCCCTCTAAATACTCATTAGCGATTTTTTTCATTCTAGTATCTAATTCTTCAGGTCGATATAATTCACCATTTGGTCTTACAAACTGATCAAATCCTATTTCTGGATCTTCATCACTTCTAAGTAACCACACTGACACGGGATCATCTTTACACAACGTAACAATAGCATCAAATAATTTCTCTTCATAGAACACATCCTTGTAAAACTCCTTAGGGATATATCTCACGATTCGTTCTCGTGGAAATATATTTACCGCAGGTGTCCACGCGTGTTTGTTATGATCAATAATTTCAATTGGAGCTCCTCGCGATTGATATTTCGGTTCGTATAATACTTCTCCGGTTATCGTTGCTACCGATATTGGAAATTTTAATAATGCTTCTAATTTGGTTATATCGGAAATCGTTGCCCCGCGTTGTTTCACTGTCAATTCCCATTCGGTTATTTTTTTTCGTCTTTGTTCAGTTAGTTTATTCCCCCGGGATGCATTTGTGAAGTGTTCCATTAACCGTGTTGCTACACAATTTAACGTTGACGATAGTTTCATAGGTGCTAGTTTTGCAATACTTGGCTTATCATTTAGCTGATATATTCCGTAAACAACTGCTGTTACAGGGTAAGATCTCTCATAGTATGGTTTGTCAATTCCAGTTAGAATTCCTGGTTTGGAATCTCTACTCACAATAACAAATTTTTTATCCTTGAGGATTGGTTCAAATTTATCTCTGATAATCCATTCGCCGCCGACTTCGATAATGAATTTTATTCTAAAAAAATACCTCCGCTGGGATTTCCCGCCAAGGTGTGAAAGTATCTCAGCTGCTCTTGTATCGTTCATAGTAGCATCAATTACGGGTACATTGATAATTCGAAATGTCGACCACGCATGAGATGCTCCATCGCGCTTAAACTCATTAAAACAGTCACTGATTTTACTCAACAGGGTTTTGTCATCTACTAGACTTTTGGGTATATCAGAGATTCTATCGAGATTAAATCTAGCATTTTTCCAAGGCGTAATTTTCGATAATCTCTTGAACTCCTTCATATTATAATTAAAACAAGTATTTAAATAAAAAGTTTTTTATATAATGAATCATTGCAAATGGCTCATGATTGGATCAAAGACTCCGTGTAACAAATCATGCAGAAATGAATTCTGTGGGTATCATATGCAAAGTGTGAGAAACGGTTCAAAAGGTCCTCTTGCTTGCCTGTATTGTGGGGTAGGTGTAAGAGGCAAGTCGCAGTTATGCGTTAATTGCGGGGGTAGGCGTTATAGAGAGTTGAAGCGTTATTATGACAAACGAAGAATCAAAAATCCTGACGACGTCAGCGACGTTGCCAATGGTAAAATCATAAAAACTGCTCAAGACTACATAGGCAGATTTGCCAATGTTATAATTCAGCCAATTAACGAATTAGACAAATAGAAGTATTAGTATATAAATGAACCAAGAATTTCAAAGACATCCTGTTATTGAAAATTATGAAGCTTCTCGTGATGGTATTGTTAGACACTATAGACTCAAGAAGTCAATTGGTGTTGTGAATAATCATGGATATTTGATATTTGGCGCTGGAGGGAAGAAGTATCTCAATCATCGTTTCGTTTATGAAGTGTATAATGGATCAATCAAGGATGGTTTTGTGATTGATCACATAAATAGCATTAAGACTGATAATTCTTTATCGAATCTACAAGCTATTACACAACGTGAAAACACCAAACGAGGTGGGACTGGGAAATACTCGAAAAATGCTAGACCCGTAAGATCGTTTAATACTGACAACACGGAGATAGTATTTCAATCAATGTCAGAAGCTGGTAGGCATTTCGATATTTGCCCTCCCTCGGTACAAAAAGTAGCAGAAGGGATTTATAAGACGGCTTTTTCAAAACGTTTTGAAAATAATATTCAGTTTATTTATGTAGGGAGATAACTCCGTTAGGTATAACGCGTGTGAAATCTGTAGGATTTCCACCAATGACAGAGTTACGGATCTTAAACATGGAAACGCTAGCGTTTCTAACATTGATTTGATTGGTTGTTATAATTACATAAATCTGAACAAAACACAATCAATTTTGTCTTTTTTCAAGTATTAACAGAACTGTTTTATAGACACGTCGTATTTAAACATTTTTTTTAATGTCTGTTTCAAGTATTATATGTGTTTTCAACGTTGTCAGTGATCGCTAATAAACAAACAAATAATTACAATCACTACACCTCTTTTATATCACCTCGTCGTAATGAGTGTATATATATACAAATCGTCTTTATTATAATTGGGCATTTAGCCGAAATTCAAGTGTAAACAAAACCACACCGTCACACGTGGTATGAACGTTATTATTGACATTCAAAACCAAAGTTTTGATTTTGCGGTTTTGGTTTACACTTGAATGTAGAATAGCCCGCGTCATCCATTGTCATTGAAAATCAATTCATTCACCTATAATCTATTGTTGTACCGTCCTATGTGTATATAACCGCCTACTACACTAGATCAGGGGTTATTGTGCCGTCGTCATCCATTGTCATTGAAAATCAATTCATTCACCTATAATCTATTGTTGTACCGTCCTATGTGTCTAACTGGTACATACTATTAATAGTAAAACCAAACCGTATATAACCGCCTACCACACTAGATCAGGGGTTATTGTGCCGTCGTCATCCATTATATTGTATATAATCATAATCACCTATAATCGCATTAAGCTTCTGGGTATACTAAGATGCTCAACACCTTAGTGTATCCAGAATTCATTTTGAACAAATATATTTTTATATATATATGAATCTTGAAAATCTCAAATTGATTATTATTGAAATCAACAAACTTAAGGATCAAAATATAAAATTATGTTCAGGTTTGGATTGTGATCAAATTATGACCGATTTCGAGGATATACAATTTGCAGAACAGACAGGAAAATATGTCCTATCTAAAAAATATTTTTTAATTAAGAATATCCAAAAACTTATACGTGAGAGCTTAGTCAATACGGAAGATGTTAATGTCTTCGTACCATTATGTAGCATCGTTGAACGTGTACGAAAGCAATTAGGCTTAGAATATGAACAAAAGAGACTTATTAATTGTAAAGTGAGACAATTAAAAATGTTAATGGAAAAATCTCAAGGAGATTTTGAGGGTGATGAGTCCACACACACGTAGAGCTTAACCGATACGGTACATGACATACCTGGGCAAACGAGGAAGTAAAATTGTGTGTGTGAGTACAACAAGGAAATATAACAAGTTAGTGTATAATTTAGTGATTTCTTTTTTTACTTGCAATTTGACAATAGTGATACTCTTTTAATAATGATAGGACAATCATTGACCACACGTAACACTAAAGAACGACTTGAAGCTATCCAGAAAATATTACCCCTTCGTGATAGAATCCGTGAAAAACTTCAACAGCGGCAATCACTTCACACTGACTTTACAGAGGATACAGAGCAACTCTTCAAACCTATTGTTAGTGCAACTGAGGGTGTGAAAACAGCTACTGAACGGGCGATATATGGAGATGTCCCTGAAGAAGGAAAACGAATAGAGAGGCCTCTTCTTGGTGAACTTGAAAAAATAGCAATCGAAACTGGACAAACAAAACAGGCTGTACAAAAACTTTCAGGTGATATGGCAACTCAGATGGAAATACAACGACAAAGTGGTATTGATGTCGGTGATGAATCCGCCGAGGACGAGGGCGCAGTTTCCACTACTCGTGGTGTTCCCTTTATAGACAAATTCACTCCGACGGGTATAATAGAAATAAAAAAATTTCAATTAATAAAACCCAACGATTATATCGCCTTTGGTAATTTTGCTGTCCAAAGCTATTATTCAAGAGAACGTTTTTTGAAGGACGAGTATAAAGAGAGTAAAATATCACGACCTGACTGGGTTGATTGGTTGTTTAAAATGAATCAAAATATTGATCGTTTAAAAAGGGGAAAACTGGAGTATAAAATGTTTACGAGAGGAATTGATGATTATGATTTACAACAACAAGAAGAAAAACAAGAAGAAGAAGAAGAAAAGCAACAAGAACAACAAAGAAAAAGAGAAGCAAAAACTAAGAAAAAAACCGGAAAGGGATATTCACCTATGGATTTTCACTCTAGTGTTGGAAATTCTAGTGTAACATGTCCCGGTAATATTCTCAGTGATATAGCACGATTAGAAGTACTCGTAGGAGGAAAACGAGCCGGGAATAACTCACCAGAAATAATCAATGAAGCTGCTGATATCTGTAGGAGGTTATTTCAAGGTGGTATCATGGATATTGCAACATATCGAGATTTCAATGAAGAGTTAGTAGAAAATTCTTTGGATGGAAATTCTTCGAATTTCTATGGTTATCATAGCGACTAATTAGATAAATAACAATTTGTAGAATCATTAGTGATTCTGTATATAGAATAATGATCATACACTACAACCATGATAAACCAACGAATGTCTACGTGGTAAACTCACGATTACCAAAATACCGAGCATACTATGGAGATGGTCTCGGTAATACTATAATGGGATTATTTTCAAGAATGGCTCCAAAAGTGGCTCCGTTTGCAAAACAATTATCAATGAAAGCAATTGATGTTATCCGAGATAAGGGTATTAACGCTGTTGGTGATCTTGCTAGTAAGGCATTTTCAGCCGCAAGGGATAAACTAACAACGTTAGTTCGACGACGAAATTCTTCGAATTTCCAATCAAAACCTAAAAACATTAATGCAAGTGTTTTGCCATCTACCACGATAATGCCTGCTAGTGTTAGTAAAATTATAAATAACGCAGTAGATGAAAAACTACAGTCGTTAATGACTAACGCCCAGGATAATATAACAGCAAATATGATAGCAGGAAGTGGAATTTCCGGAAGTGGTTTTAGGAAATTTCGACGTTAGAAATACAAGTATTTCCAGAAATATTTATTTGGAGAGGATTTCCAAATATTATAGTTATTGTAGAAATGCTAGCGTTAGAAACACTAGTGTTTCTGGGGTTTGAATCATTTATGATTCCAGAATCATTTATGATTCCAGAATCATTTATTCTAGTTATTTGGACAGGATTCTCAGTTGTTATGGTTATTGTAGAAATACTAGCATCAGAATCACTTGTATCAGAAACATTAATGTTTCTAACGCTATCTTCATTATCGTTTTTTTTTTCAGATATTTTCATTATTAAATACACCCAACTAAATAATTAATTTATAAAAATTATTTTGATTTAGACCAACGGGTATATAATAAAAATGTTCAAACAGAACCCTGATGTTGCATTTGACATGGAAGCCCCAGTGCTCAAAGATACCTCTGTACGCGATTATCAATTTTTTGCTTATCACGCAGTACAACCTAATCTTCGTGGAAGAATTGAACTTCAAGTTCATGATACCAGTAAATACTTTTTACCCGCTGAAGCCTTTATTGAAGTCGAAGGTGAACTTGTAACAGATGTTGTAGCTAATACACCATATGCAGCTAATATCCAAGTCGGTTTTGTCAATAATGGTATCATGGCATTATTTGAAAGTGCTAGATATCTCATTGATGGAAAAGAAATCGAATCTATTGAACGTGAAGTTGATGTAGCAACAACAATACTAGGGCTAGCAAGATACTCTGACGATTATACAAGATCGGCCGGTCCATCTATGATGTTTGCAAAGGATGTTAAAAATACGGCGGGAAAAAATCCATTTATTATAAGACAACCAAATGATCGTGCTGCTCCTGGTGCCCCCTTTGCTGGTCCTGGTGCTGGTCTTGCTGGTGGTATTGAGGATATGATTATAAACAATGATGAGAATTTCAATCTAGGAGCTGCAACAAGAATAGCAACATTACAAGGAGATCGTCGACGATTTTCATGTGCGATTCCGCTCCATCATATATTTGGATTTTGTAGAAACGTCAGAAAAGTTATTTATGGAGTAAAGCATACTGTAGCACTAGTGAGAAAGGGTGATGATAATAATGCAATCTGGCGTATTGGCGGTGCTGCGGGTAAAGTAATTTTATCAAAACTATCACTATGGATGCCAGTGTTGACTCCATCATTGTCAGTAGAACCGCGGTTGCTATCATTTATGGATCAAGGGGGAAAGAGATTATTAAGCTGGTTGACAACGTCCACAGATACCATAGATTCTAATATTGATGGTACACTTACATGGCATTTGGCAGCACGACAGGGTGTTTCAGCTCCACGGCATATTTTTATTGCTCTACAGGATAAAGCGCGATTGGATAATCAAGAAAATTCCCATATGATATTTGATCAAATCGGATGTAATGAAGTTTCACTAAAAATAAACGGACAACAAGAACCATCAGAGGATATACAACTTAACTATGAAAATAACCACATTGCACGAGTTTATCATCGATTGCTATCATTTATGGGACGTGATCAAAATGTAGATACTGGTCTACAAATATCACAATTGGATTTTAAAGGTCTGTATCCGATTTATTACTTTTCCCTAGAACATCTTGACTTGATGAAACAGTCCGTAGTTGATATACACTTCCGAGCTCGTGTAACCCGTCCTGCTGGTATTGTTAATTATAGAGCGGTTGCTGTTATTCTTAGTGATAAATCAATGATACTTGAAGGTGTTGGTGGACGAATGAGATTGGTAGATGCACCAGTAGAAAATCTATAAGATTTTCTAAATCTATAATTGAATTTAGAATCAATCTATTTTGTATAATGTCGTATAGTAATATCAATGTCACATTGACACCTGGTCAAATAAAAAAATTACAATCTAAATCAGCTAAGCAATGTGGAACCACAATAACGCTGAAATTTAATCAGATGAATGGCGGAGGGAATAAACTATCGCTAACAAAAACTCAGGTTAATCATTTTAATAAAGCGTTGGAAGAAAAAAAGGGAGTTCAGGTTACTCTTTCTACAAACGCGATCCGTAACATGGAAAAGACTGGTGGTATATTCCCGTTGTTAGGGTTGATTCCAGGATTGATTGCCGCAGCGGCCCCAGCGGTGGCGAAGGCGGCAGCGTTAGGAGCTATTGGTACCGCAGCAGGAATGGCGTTGAAAAAGGCAACTGGAAAGGGTTATAAAAAAAAGGGGAAGGGTCTAAGACTACCAGGAACCCCGAGTTCATGGTACAGCGGAAAAGGTCTTCGAATTCCAGGAACGATATAGTTCGGGAATCTGCGATTCCTATGTCCAATTTTGATTTAATTGATACCGCTAAAAAATTAAAAATAAAAAATTTCAGAGGTGTTTTTATGAAAGATCAGTTACCAGCACAACCAAATCACGTTGAAACTGGTATTATTAATTTAGATAACAGCTCTGGACCTGGAACTCACTGGGTTGCATATGCGATTGATCCACGCGGTATTGTTTATTTTGATTCATATGGATTAGCGCCGCCGAAAGAATTTATCAATTATATTAAGAAATTTAAAAACCCTCACAAAGTGAGATGTTGGTATTCCACGTTACCAACACAAACAATGCTTGACCCACCCATATGTGGCAATGAAGTATTAAATGTACTTGATGCTATTTCACGGAAATCTTTGATTCCTAAATCTTTAAAACCACCTCATGTAGTAGTGAATGAGTATACTAGCGGTCAATGGATTAAAAATCCATAGGATTAGAAATCTTTTTTGATTTTAGATGATAAAAATATTTCTATAATAATGATTGATATTTGGGGACGATCTTTATCATCGCTGAAGAAACCTGATGGTGAAGTTGAAACTTTTGATAATAAAGATATTAAAAAAATAATCGAAGATGAAATATCTGAAATATTAAACCTAGCAAATGTTGATCCTGGTGAAATAGTTGTATTTCAAGATCGTCAGGGTAAATTGAAAAGTAGTAATATCTCTCTCGATGATATTTTGGTTAAACGACGAGATGCAGCAGAGGATACTATCGCGTTATTTTCTGATGGGGGTAAACTCAAACCAGGTGCACTTGTTTCAACGATTACGGATAAATTAGCAACATATGATAACACGGCGAATTCATTGAAATCACTCAATGATAAGTATGACGATCATATAGTTGTATTTAACCAGTTTAGTGAAACACAAAGAAATACAATTGACCAGATTGATAAACCCATACTAGAATTTTTTGGAAATCCACCAGTAACGGCACCAAAACTCACCACAATAAAAGATTCTTTGTTGGAACTAACAACTCTTCAATCCGAATATGATAAACACGTGAGACAGTTTTCAATGTTTCGTAAAAACATCGTTGATAAATTTATTGTAACCCCGTTTGATAAAGTTGAAATAACTCTTCCTAATATTAAAAAATCCCTTGATGAGCTTAAAACATTCAATAATGCAATAAGGGATGATGCAACGAGGATGATAAGCGTCATTGAAAAAACAAAAATTCCTCATGATAAATCTATCGTCAACAACGTAGTATACACGATTCAACACGGTTCATTTATGTGGACTCCCACAAATAACATTTTAAACATAACCGCAGCAGTCAAGGGTATTTATCGATTAACAATAGTATCACCGACTCAATTCAATATATCATCAAGTAGTTCATCTGGAGTCAATAATACGGTATCAACGATCATCGACAAGGATACAACTGAACAATTCACGATAACGACTACAGATAGAAATCTAGCCAGGGTTTCAGTAACGTGGTACGTAGAATTCGTAGTGGATTTAAGTAAACAATTAAACTGAAAGGAAAATCCTTCGGATTTCGCAATTGAAAATGCTAGCGCTTTTAAAATAAAATGACTCCATCATCGAATCAGTATCGCTATGATCAAGTCAGAGAATTTCAAACTAAACTCAATTCTCTCTGTGAGGAGTATCAAATAAAAATAAAAAAATACCAACGAAGAATAACCGCAGTTGATGTCACTGTGTATTCAGTGTCGGGAATAATCACTACTGCTGGGATAATACTGTCTTCGGTTACAATGATTGCTCCGGTTGTAGTACCAATAGTTATTTCTTCGATAGCTACAATCGCCGGGATATTAACCGGGATCACAAAAAAACTATCATCGTGTAGCCAGAGTAAACTACATAATTATATAATAAAATTTCATATTGCATCTGCCGGTTACTCGCAATTATCCTCGTTAATATCATCATCACTCGACGACACAACAATATCAGATAGCGAATTCTCAACGATGGCGGAATTGTATAAAACAACAATGCTAAAATTAGAGAGAGATGATAATAATAATGACATCACCGCAAGAACTACTTCAACAAATAGTAGAGAATACAACACCGGTGAAAACAAGCACGATATCAGTAACCTCAACACATCCTAAATTTAGTGTGAATTTCCCGATTCCCGTTCCCGTGAGCGAGATCGCACTAGCAAAACTACGAGTGTATCATAGCTGGCCTAATATTAGATCGGTAGCATTTGGTGGTCAACAACCAAATAATTCCTTGGTGTTCGCGTGGAAAAATCGTGAAGATGGAACCCCAGACTGGAACGTTGTCTCGTTACCAACTGGGTCATACCAAATCGAACAGATCAACGCTGAATTTCAACGCAGAATAAAATCTCTCACTGGAAAAGAATCAAAAATCGCTATAACAGTTCATGAACCAACATTATCATCTGCTATCGAGATTAATTCCCCTGGATATGTTGTAGATATTTATCAGAGTTCTATAAGATCAGTGTTAGGATGGCCTGAATTACCACCGGATAACTCGCGAGAAAATTCGAAGGATTTTCCACCCGAACCTAAAAAATCCGATTATATCACCAACAAAATAAAACCCGTCAATGAAGTCAAGAGTTATCAAGATTATGCTCCCGATAAGTTCTTAAATAAAAAAATTTTTGAATCAATTTATATTCCTCTCATCAACGGAAATTTCACAGCAATGAATAATGATTTTTCACTACTGCTAATATCTCTTAAATCCGGCTCTCTCACTAAAGACGAGTTTATCAGCATCGTAGAAACGGGTAATAAAATCATCTATGATATGAAAATATTTCACTCGATAATTATTCAAGAAGTATTAAATGAAGAGATATTACATGATAAGTTTGCGGATCTATACAATATTAATAAAACGGAGATTAAAGATTTTAAAATCCCTGGATATAACCCGGATAAACTAAAGAAACAACTTGACGATGCTATTGATATTGGGTTCAAAAGAATCCACGATAATTGGAAAAAATCGAAGAATCCTACAGCAAATATTCTGAAATTTAATAATGATCCAGAAGGCGGCGGTAGACATATTGCTCCGAACAATGTGAATATTTCAACGGTGATTGCGCTCAATTTAGTATGTGACGTTATCGAAGGAAATTATCAAATAAATCTCGAACAATCAAATCAAGCTCAGCAAGGATATATTTTATACTCATTTGCACCAACGGCTCCTCCAGGATTTCTAATTATTGAAGACCCAACTAATCTAGTCTATATGCGATGTCATAATAATTTGTTAACGAGAATTAATTTCAAACTCACTGACCAATCTAATAATCTGATTGATTTACGAGGTGAGGTTTTACAAATTAGTTTGTTTGTGAAATCCTAAAAGGATTTTGAAGTAAAAAAATTGTTAGTAAAAATCGAAGATTTTCATAGCAGCAGAGAATGTGAACGCTAATGACAATGGCGTCTTTTTTTTTACTAAATGGAACCTTACAAGGAAGCCTTTAGTTTACCAAATTGAGGCCTATATAAGCAATTTTGGGAAGCCTCAGTTTACTAAATTGACGCCTATAAAAGTTGGTCTATTCACACTCTCTGCATTTTGTTAGATATTTTCGGTTTCCGTAGAAGCCTTATTTTTACTTGAAAACTTGGTCTGTTCACCACCTCTGCTGCTCGCTGATATCTGTAGACGATTATTTGCCGGCGGTATCATGGACATTAATGTATATCGAGAACTCATTGCTGAATTTGTTGAAAATCACAAAGATATCCATGGTTATGATGAAAATCCTATGGATTTTAGCGATTGATCACTAATTGAAAAATTAATAGTTTTATAACAAGATGATCATACACTACGACCATGATAAACCCGTAAGCGTCTACGTGGTGAACTCACGATTGCCTGTTTATAGAACATATTACGGAGACGGTTTCGGCAATACCATTGCGGGGTTATTTACAAGAATGGCTCCCAAGGTGGCGCCGTTAGCTAAACAATTATCAATGAAGGCCATTGATGTTATTCGTGATAAGGGAACCAGCAAAATCGGAGATTTCGTTGGAAATCTTGCAGGAAAGGCCTTTTCTGCCGCGAAAGATAAAATAGCATCATTGGTGCGAAAGAAACCAGGAATGACTAAGTCGGTGGTGAAACCA
Source organism: Unio pictorum (assembly GCA_030141615.1). Classification (NCBI taxonomy): domain Eukaryota; kingdom Metazoa; phylum Mollusca; class Bivalvia; order Unionida; family Unionidae; genus Unio; species Unio pictorum. The sequence continues at coordinate 2,138,531 of JARLTB010000232.1, read as the reverse complement.
CCAGTACTGCCATCAACTACAGTGATGCCTGCAAAAATCAGCAAAGCAATAAATAACGCAGTGGAAGAAAAACTAGCGTCGTTGGCTGCTTCGGTGACTCCGTCGCCACCGGTAACAGATAGCGCTATCATGAACGTGATAGCAGCAAGTGGTTTGAAACGAAAACAAAAACGACGATGATTATAAAGAGTTTCACAATTGAAAGCACTAAATAATAATAACAATGTTTAAACGAACAGCTGATCCCGCTCTTGATATGGAAGCCCCAGTGCGCAAAGACGATTCCGTCCGCGATTATCAATACTATTTCTATCATGCAATACAACCCGATCTACGATCGCGAATTGAACTACAAGTTCAAGATACCAGTAAATACTTTTTGCCATGTGAAGCATTTATTGAAATCGAGGGAAAACTCTTAACAAATGTTGCAGCTGATACCCCATTTGCAGATGATCCAAATATCCGAGTTGGTTTTGTTAATAATGGCATAATGGTGTTATTTGAAAGTGCAAGATATCTCATTGATGGAAAAGAAATTGAATCAATAGACCGTGATGTTGATGTTGCAACAACAATAATCGGACTAGCAAGATACTCCGATGATTATACAAGGTCGGCTGGTCCGTCTATGATGTTTGCAAAGGATATTAATGATCACGCTGACCACATTAATCATACTAGGATAAAAGCAACACGAGATACCGCAGTTGATCCAGCACCAGACGGATATACAGCTGGTACCTTTGATGTCGTAGACATTAATCGCAAATTCAATCTAGGGTTTGCAACACGAGTAGCGATGTTACAAGGACCACAACGATATTTTGCATGTGCAATTCCACTCCATCACATATTTGGATTCTGCAGAAATGTCAGAAAAGTCATCTATGGAGCCAAACACACAATCGCGTTAGTGCGAAAAGGCAATGACAATGATGCAATTTGGCGTACTGGTGCCACTGATGGTAAAGTTGTTTTGAGTAAAATAGTATTGTGGATGCCAGTAATGACCCCATCAATTACCACGGAAGAGCGGCTACTTTCATTTATGGACACAGGTGGCAAATCATTGATAAGTTGGCTAACAACAACAACTGATGCCAAAGAGGATAATGTTGCTGATACATTTACATGGCACCTGGCATCAAAACAAGGCGTTTCAGCTCCACGTCATATATTTATAGCGCTGCAGAATCGGGATCGATTAGGCTCCCAAGAACGCAGTCATATGATATTTGATCGGTTAGGAGTCAAGGAGGTTTCACTGAGAATAAACGGACAACAAGAACCATCTGAGGATATTCAGCTTGATTACGACACTAACCACATAGCACGTGTGTATCATCGGATGCTGTCATATATGGGTCGTGATCAAAATGTTGATACTGGTTTACAAATATCTCAACTTGATTTTAAAAGCCTCTATCCGATTTATTACTTTTCGCTGGAACATCTTGATTTAACAAGGCAATCCGTCGTTGATATACACTTCAGAGCTCGTATAGCTCCTAGTGGCGTTAATTATAGAGCGATTGCTGTCATTCTCAGTGATAAATCAATGTTGTTAGAAGGGGTTGGTGGACGAATGAGAGTAGTTGATGCACCAGTGGAAAATCTATGATTTTCACAAATATGTAAATGAAACTTGAAGAGTTTCCAATTAGATCAATTGAAAGCATAAATGTGTTTTACAATAAAATGACATATAGTGTTGTTAGTGTCAATCTGACTGATGGTCAGGTCAAGAAATTGCGATCAAAATCCGCTAAAGAATGTGGAACAACAATAACGTTAAAACCAGCGCAGATGCCCGGCGGTACACATAAAATATCATTGACGGATCGTCAAATAAAACATTTCAATGATGCGCTAAAGAAACGGCGAGGGGTTCAAATTTTATTTTCAAAGGCTGCAGTAGCGAACATGATAAAATCAGGTGGTATATTTCCATTGTTAGCTGCAATACCAGCATTGATTGCAGCGGCTGCCCCAGCAGTGGCGAAAGCGGCAGCGTTGGAGCCGTTGGGACCGCAGCAGGGATGGCGTTGAAAAAGGCAACTGGGAAAGGATATAAAAAAAGGAAAGGGTCTAAGACTACCAGGAACCCCGTATTCATGGTACAGCGGGAGATCCGTTCACGGATCCGGCCTAAGAATACCAGGAACGGTTTATTAGTTGAAAGCCCAATTGTTGAGGAGTCTATGACTGAGGAACCTATGGTTCCCATGTCCAATTTTGATTTAATTGATGCTGCTAAAAAACTGGCGATAAAAAACTTCAGAGGGGTTTTTATGAGAGATCAATTACCGAGAAAACCTAAACGTGTTGAAACCGGTATCATCAATCTTGATAACAGCAGCGGATCGGGAACTCACTGGGTTGCATACGCAATCGATCCGCGTGGGATTGTCTATTTTGATTCATATGGGTTAGCTCTGCCAAGCGAGTTTATGCGGTATATAATTTCCTCGATGAAACTCAAAGAGTTTCCGATTTTTTATTCCACGCTGCCAACACAACAATTAAATGATCCACCGATATGCGGCCGTGAAGTATTAAATGTCCTCGCGGAGATTTCATCGTCACAGGAACCACCTCATCTGGTTGTAAATAAATACACGAGTGGGAAATTACAAGGTAATTTTAGAGAATCAATAAACTGAAAATACTAGAATCTTTACAATAATGATTAATATTTGGGGACAATCTCTGTCAATGTCGGATCCCACCGCGAAAACATCTGCGGGTTCTATCGAGGATGTAAAAAAAATAATTGAAGATGAAATCGCTGAGACGTTAAATTTAGCAAGTGTTGACCCGAACGAAATAGTTGTATTTCAAGATAACCAGGGTAAATTAAAAAGCAGTAATATATCCGCTAATGACATTTTGATACGGCAGCGCGACGCCGCTGAAAACTCTATTGCGCTGTATTCCAGCGGTGGACGACTTAAACCAGGTGCACTTGTGTCTACGATCACCGACGCGATTGCCAATCACGGTCGTGAGTTGGATGATCATCTTCGGGGTTATAATGCTTTTCGAAGAAATATCGTTGGTAAGTTCTTTGGAGCCCCACCTGTGGTTAGTATGTCTCTCGCTGAAATCAAAGACCTTCTGACGCTATTCTTTTATAACACGAGCACGAATAAAATAATTAATCTTGACGAAATCAAGACAAAATATCTCGATATTTACAACGATCTTCTTAAACTAAAAGAAGATTTCGAGCAGGTACAAAAACCCCACTAACGAAACCATCGATAAGTTTATTAAAAAACATACTCGCAATCTCCAACTCCTCGATGAGTTCCTTTATGAATCCGAGAAAATTATATTTGGGGTGACTCTCAGAGATATTGAAGTGTCCAGGCTTGAACAAGTTACATTTAACGACGTCATTGTTAAGTTTTTTGGAACCCCGCTTAACGTTGCTATATCTCTCGCTGAAATTAATCGCGTGCTTGACGAACAAAAACTCACCAACGAGTTTGTTAAAAATTTCTTTGAGGGTTCTGAAAGCCATAATATCACGACGACATATTCTCAACTCAGCAGGTATTATGCCACCCAAAAAGATTTGAAAATTGACCTCCTTTTGACTTTATTTTTCGAAAGACGCGATAGAACTATAATGAAAGATACCGAAATCAAAAAAACCTATCTCGACGTCATCGACGATATTGCTAAACTACGAGAAGATTTTGAAAAGGTAAAAATTCCGCATCCAGACATAGGCGTTAAAAATATCGTGTATACGGTTGATCATGGGACCTTTGATTGGGTAAAAAACTCTAATGCTAAATTGAAAGTCACTAACGTGAAGTGGCCCCATGGTATCTACAGGATGACGTTAATCTCTAACAAGCAATTTGATATCATCGTGAAAGGTAAAACCTACTTTGGTGGCACCGCGACAGTAATTATCGCGGGGGGAGAAGAAGAATTTGAGATTATCGCGGTTGATAACACCATTAGAAAACATATAACCTGGTGTTTAGAATTCGTAGGTGAAGTAGACATCCCCCTGATCTACTACCCTGACGATGGCTAATAATTGAAAACACTAGCTGGTTTAAAATAACAATGTCAATGACGAAGTCATCGATGAAATCAATTGAACCGATAATAGTCCCGTTGACGGAGTCAGCGGTATCACAATCGCAGATGACGCCGTCATCGCAATATCGATTCAACACCGTGAAAGAGTTTTCCGCGAACTTGAAATCACTTTCTGAGCGTTATCGTGAAAAAATGAAAAAATACCGACGCAGCGTAGCAATCATCGACATCACCGTGTACTCGGTATCCGGTGTGATGGCCAGCGCTGGGGTTATTATGTCGACGGTGACCATGATGGCTCCGATTGCAGTTCCAATTGCTATCTCCGCGGCAACAGCAATTGCTGCAGTCGCCACCGCGATAACTAAAAAATTATCATCGTGTTCTCAGAAAAAACTCAGTGATTATACAGCTAGATACTGGGTGGTATTTGACGCGTACTCGAAATTATCCGAGTTGATCTCGCTGTCGATAGATAATTCGTTCATATCCGATGTTGAATTTTCCACGATGACCCAGTTGTATAACTCCGCGATGTTGAAATTGGAAATTGAAGACAGCGTTAACAATAATGTCACTACAATTCAACGAATTGCAACTGCTTCAACGAATCGCGGAGAATACCACTCCGATACGAACAAGCATGATATCAATAACATCAACAAACCCTGAATTTAGTGTGAACTTTCCTTCTCCGATTCCAGTGCGTGAGATCGCGCTGGCAAAATTACGAGTGTATCATAGCTGGCCTAATATCAGATCTGTTGCATTTGGCGGTCAGCAACCCAATAACGCACTGGTGTTCTCGTATAAGAATAAACCCGATGGCACTCCAGCGTGGGAAACTGTTTCGTTACCAACTGGGTCGTACCAAATTGAGCAAATCGATGCTGAAATTCAGCGTAGAATAAAATCAATCACTGGAAAAGAATCAAAAATAGCTATTAAACTTCATGAACCGACGCTCTCGTCGTCGATCGAAATAAGCACAGAGGGATACATTGTAGATATCTATAACAGCTCGTTAAGAACAGTGTTAGGATGGCCCGAAAAACAACCGGAGAAATCCACCGCCGACTTAACCACGGACGTAAAATCATATCATGAAATCAATCCAAGTTATCGAGATAATTTATCTGATATAAGAAAAGGAAGAATCGGCGATAGATTTATATTCACCAACAAAGACACATTGCAATGGGATTTTATCATTAAAAGAACAGCCGACTCATCTGTTACTATTTCATTTACGCTAACTGACGTCCGTGGTTATTTTAATGAAATTAAACAATTATATGAAACACAACTAGAACAACTACGGAAAACAAAATCGCAAAAACACGTTGAAATAATAAATCAACTTATATCTGACATGGAATATATCTATGAACTAATTATTCAAACAATAATTAATGACAACAGCGACAATAAACAACGATTCCTTACCGGTTACAATATCACAGAAGACAATCTACGTAATTTCAAGTTTCCCAAATACAACGCTGATGAACTAGCAAAAATTGTTAGAACCGATATCAAGGCGCTACAAAAACCAGATTCAACTGTCATCCTCAGGTATAATAATGACCCAGACGGTGGCGGTAGGCATATTGCCCCGCATAATGTGAATATTTCAACGGTGATTGCGCTCAATTTAACATGTGATGCAATTGAAGGAAGCTATCAAATTAATCTAGAGCAATCAAATCAAGCTCAGCAGGGATATATTCTTTATTCGTTTGCACCTACAGCTCCTCCAGGATTCCTAATTATTGAAAACCCAATTAATCCTGTCTACATGCGATGCCATAATAATTCGTTAACGAGAATTAATTTCCGACTCACCGACCAGTCAAATAATTTAATTGATCTACAAGATGAGGTGCTAGCGATTAGTTTGTTTGTGAAATCATAAATGATTTTCGTCCTAAAGACTCGATCAAATATTCGGTTGAAATCATTTATTATTTTTGTTAACTTGTAGCAGCAGAGAGGGTGATGACCACATCGTTGAGACCAAAATTGATTAAAAAATCGTAAAGTCTCCGTTCGCTAAATGGAGACTTATTTTTTTTGGTTAAAATGAGATTTCGTTGGAAGCCTTATTTTTGCTCGAAAACGTGGTCTGTTCACCCTCTCTGCTGCTGAATCATATTTAGATTTACGTTTCCTGTACTGAATATAGAAAATAATTATTCAGTGATTGTTTGGATGCCAGTATTCGGCTCATCACACAAATGTCAAAGGCTTGTGTGTGTATTCCACTTTAAGTGGAAACAATTTCAAATGGCACCTACAAATAATATGATGCAGTTTACCTAGCTAATACTGACAATATCAAATGTAGACCGCTAAATGAAGAAGTGACACAGCGGCGAAGTTTTAACTTTAGTTAATTTGAAAATCGACTCTGCTGAAACAAGTTTGAAACGTACCATATTGACCTTTTTCAAAAGCAAATATTCCCAATTCCACGCACCCCAGGACCCGCGTTGAAAAGATTTTAAAAAAAAACTTTAGGCAATGCATCGCCTGACGTCTTTTCATGTTTTTGTGTTTTCTAATTATAAACAATTATATGCACCACCAGAGTCTCTATAACATTCTGCTGAGCGCCATATGATTTTATAAAATGTGAGCAGGTAGACCTGTGTGATCAAATAGTGAGCAGATGGAACTCAAAATGTACAATGCTGATGTCCCTAGTATATCGTTTTATTTATTAATCGTATAAAATATACGTATAACAACAGTATCAAATTGTGTTTATTTGTGTTTGTGTGTTCGTGTCAGAAATTATTTTCACATATTTCAATTTCTTTCCAAAAGTTCATTGATAATATTTATTAACATTTTGATGCGCTTGCGCGTTTGTCGGAAATTTACTTATTTCGCATGAAACGCTCGATTAAGAATAAGATCGTTATGTTCATCAGCCAGGTGCTCTTCAACTCTTATTATCACCATTTACATTTTAATTTCAAACATAGCTGGATTTTCTATTGTATGGACCATTTAGTTGCTTAGATTTAATCAGAAAATTCCTTGTTTGCACATGCATACATTCTCATTGAATTTGAGACACTTTTAAACTGTGAAAAGAAAATATTCGGAGAATGTTGTTTATAATGGAACATATGTACACCATGTACGTGTAACAGTTTATTTTATTACTTTATATGCCAAGTAATATAATGTTAAATGTGTGTATCTTTATCTTATGATTGTAGGGAAAAGATGTGTATTAATTATGATAATTCTACTAGTGAACCTATATGTATGGAAGAGATTATATATCCAGTTAGACAAAGTTACACTGTAAATTTATTTGACGAGAACCGTGGAAAGGCATCACTAGACGATTATCACGGGGACGAGAGAGAGAGAGAGAGAGAGAGAGAGAGAGAGAGAGAGAGAGAGAGAGAGAGAGAGAGAGAGAGAGAGAGATGAGTCTGTTGATTGTTACAGTTTTTCTTTCTCGGGTATAAATTGTGAGTTAATAGTTATAGGCAGTTTATAGTGATGTCTAGCAGTGAGGCATCATGCCGCATACATGTAGCATGATATCCCACCCAGTCACATTATCCTGACACCGACCAGTCCTAACACTAACCTCTTAATGCAGCTGTTAGTACCATTTTTGTAAGTCTTTGGTATGGCTCGGCCGGGGATCGAACCCACGACCTCCCGCTTCCGCGGCGATCGCCCTAACCACTAGGCCACCGGAGCGGTTATCTATCTATCTATCTATCTATCTATCTATCTATCTATCTATCTATCTATCTATCTATCTATCTATATATATATATATATTTACCAGGATATGACATTACATTTAAGTGGTGTATCGTAACACCGGCGTATTGCAATGAGAGACTGTCAACAACATAACATAATACATTTTGGTTCAATTACAGGTTTTATACGAGTTTAGAACAAAACGTTGGCCTGAGTGGTTAGAGGGTAAATCTTGAACGAGAGAGTTTGCTGGTGTGACGGTACCAATTGTTTTTCCATAGACCTCAATGCTAATATTTGGAGAGATAAATATATTTTCTATCCTAATTTAGCATGCATCTCACACACTGTTATAGAGAACAATGTTAGATTGTCAATTTGATGATGACAAAACCAGGTACTCCCTTGCATTTAAGAGAGATAACTCTGCTGGAACTAGACAGGGGTATGAGTTATCTAGTCACAACATACTTATTTTCAGTCATGTCTCTCACATTTTCAAAAAATTATAAAAAATACAAAATATGATCTATATAGGAATTAGCATAAAATTAACATGTTGCCAAGAGGTTAAACTTTTTTTTAAGCCTAACAGAAAGTACAACTCTTACATAATTCACCAATTATAGCTTGTGTTGTTGTTTATTTCTGAATGCAATCGACCCTACACCATAAGCTCCTCCAACCTGGACTTGCGCAATTGGTACCGTTATACCTGCTAGTTCTATCCCAGGCCAAGTCGTACGTACGACATATACAAATTGGACTAGTAACAGCCTGGTTTCGAGCTTAGCATTATGAGGTTAGAGATTTGACTGACCGTCCTGGTGTGCGGATAATGTTACTGGGTGGTACATGATGGCATGATGACCCAGTCATAGACATCTCTGTAAAGATCCACACTGCAGACAATTAACGATATGACTCCGATTGTTAAAGCGACTTTAACATTCTATAACGCACAAACCCTATATAGGTTTAAAATGAGTTTTTGTATCAGTGCCTCAGACAGTGTGGTAAACGTATGTGTGTGAGAGAGAGAGAGAGAGAGAGAGAGAGAGAGAGAGAGAGAGAGAGAGAGAGTTTTCAAGCATGACACTTTCAAGTTTTTTGTGTTGCTAATAAAGTTGGGTTTTCGGTAAATAGCATTATATAAACCTTTCTTTGTTCATGAAAGGGTATTGGTGTTCTGTTCAACAGGAATTTAGGATCATCATGCTGTCTTCATAGCTCAAATAAATGTCCAGGTGTATTTAGGTACCTAATAGTTATTTTCCATGGAGAATAATCACACCTTGTTCCGCTTTCATTAATGCGTCTTAACGAAAATGATAGTTGATGAGAACGGCTTAGTTTAGTGATCTTTTAACTTTTAAATTTGTTTCGGGTGTGCGAAAATTATATTTTACATAGTTTGTCAAAATGTTGTATCGCTCTCGAGCTACTCATCTGTACATATGTGGCATGCTTTACAATTCCACTTGGAACTTTTTGAGAACTGATCGTACAAAATAACCTCTCTTAACGAAAGTACAAAATATTGTCAAAGATCGGGTTTTAAACGTCGATTGTTGTCGAGTTTCCACAATTGTATCATTTAATATCAGTAATAGGTTGAAAAGTCGGACGTGGTAGGCTTAGTATCAACGACTCGCAACATGGAAAGACTAGACTGATGTTATAACTAGTACCTTCTCGGGCATGACCTGCCGTCTGTATACACGTATTACCAATAGTATTATCTCCCTTTAAAGGACGAACTATCTGTGATTCATAAATAATAATCAAAATATTCACTTGTTCAGTTTCATATGAGATTACATTTCACGACTTTTCATTGACTAGTGGACGTTGTGCTACCCATGGATTGTTTCGTTTTGTTTCTAGTGTATATATTCATGGTGGTAGAGGCAAATTTAATAAATACGGTAAAAGTTGTCTGGCTTCAGTGTAGAAAATGTACGTTTTATTCATTCATTCTAACCTCTTCAAACATTGGGCTAAATACACCAATTGATCGTTTACATTCCACCATTTCTGGGCAGTGAATCAGTGAAAAATGGTCATGTCATATTGGGCCTTGAACAAATATTGAGATGACTAGTGTTCTCAATAGTCTGATTTGAGTTTTCAGACCTATATGCTTGTCTTTCCAGATGGGTCTTAGCTTTGACATAGCTGACGTTGGTTATGCTGCACTTGACAAACTGTCTGCTCTTGATCCCTCTCCGGTGATTATGGAACAAAATATTTAAACTGGCTCACTCTTTCCAGTTCGTGTCCTTGACTTTAATCTTGGCTGAGATTTGTCTGCCACTATTTATCCTCTGTACTGTCTTTCAAGCCGGAAAGTCCATGTCAAATCTGAAAGATGTTTAATCCAAGTTCATCACTTAGGTGGCAAGCTCATCTTCACTGCCTGCCATCCCATCAATGTCATATAAAACGCGAAGTTTGGTGTTGTTACGCCCTCCAGTGATGACTGTCTCATATTCGTTTTCCAGTGCTTCGCACATGCTCCGCTCTAACTAGACGTTAGAAAGCGTGTCTGACAAGAGACAGCCTTGCCGTACTATGACTGTTGTCTGGAACGAGTAATCTACATAACCTTGAGTACTTACTGCCCTTGTAGCCTTGGCGTATAACTGGTCGATGTTTTTGGTCAATTCTTGACTCGTATGGTACATATTTATTGTGGCCAACAAGGCCGTATATTTATAAACTATATGAACACATGATATATGTCTTGTTGCTATTGCGAGAACGTTTCACACGGAACCCTTAGACTGAATATTAAAGATGAATTCTTTCGCTTGTGGTTATGTCTGTTCATGATAATCTTTTTTGGGAGTGATATAGTCAAAAGCTGGGACCACTGTGTCGCCCATTTACCTGGCTGCTAAATGTTGATGCCAATTTGTGTTAGTGGATCTATCGTTGATACCCTCATTCTTGATACGTTCAGCTGGGATGTTGTCTACTCCAGCTGCCTTCCGATTCTTCAGTGGTCGTATTGCTTGAATCCATCTCATCTTTGATATTGGGGAGATGATCATCATTTGAGGCGTTACGAACGTCAACGACATCTGGGTCTAATGTGAACTGATGGTTGTAAAGTTTTTTGGAATACTTAGTATATCGTTCTACAATCTCACTTGCTTCTTTGAGGCATTTCGCATTTTCGTCTTGTATCGTACTGACTCTCGTCTGCTTCTGTCTGGTGAGGTCGTTTAAAATTTGGAACGCGTTTTTGCTGCTATTCTTTATCAGACTGCTGTATATTTATATGTGCACTTATGTCCAATCCAATTTTATTTTGCTTTTTGCAAGCTTTGTTTGATATTATTTTGTGTTTATCGGTACTCCGTTGCAAATGTTGTGTGTCTGGTATTTGTCTAGGTCTTTTCGGGCAGCAGACAACATCCAGATATCTTATGCAACGCAGGCGTTTTTCTCTAGGCGATGAAGGCCATTGGTGGCCTTCGCAGCTGCTGTCATGACTGTGTTGAAAGTTTGGGAGACGCTTTCGGACGAATGAAAATGATGGTTAGAAAGAGACAATTGGATGTGATGGATTGAATTAACTCTCCTTCTGTATTTTATAGTGCATAGTATGGACATTGTATGTAGTCTGAAATAAAGAAATCTTATTCTCGTAATATACTCTTTATACGGATTTCAGAATCGTTGTCATCTGGAATCAAATAGAGAATCTACAAAAATTTTACCTTCTGGTTCGAAGTTTGCTTCCAACGCTCGCAACATATTTTGTTTCACACATTAACCTAGGACAGTTCGTAAAGCACCATATGTCGAAGGAAACATCATCAGACCTTCACATGTTTATATGATCAACAGCCTGATAATCATATTTTATTTTATTAGAAAGGCAGTACATACCTGTAGGTAATCCAGTTATATACATTGTTTCCGCTAGCAAAAATGTTTGTGTATCTCGGTCACGAAAAGTACCTGCAATCTATTTAATTGTTGGATTTTGTCCGTGCCAATTAACTTTGCAGCCAACTGAGCAAGCCGCAGTGTCCATAGTTAACACAAACAAACTCTTCATATCAGAGTCGGAAAATGGATGCTCTTAACATTACGGCCTCGTAACGGCTACCCAAGATATAATCATTCTATTTTCTTCTATTTGGCTTTTGCCTATATGTGTTTCGTTCTGTTTTGTGTGGACAGGGCGTGGCGATGGTAACTGCATGGCGAATCGACTTCTAATGTATATTAGGCTAGTTGATGTTGACCATGTTGTGTCTCTGAAAGTGAGAGAAAGGGATTTTCAGAGGCAGCCGACTCGATGCTCAGTAACGCACATTTACTCTGACTCTGTTAATGTAACAGTCGTTCCGTAACATTATCTTAAGCGCCATGAAAAAGTTAAATTCATCGAATTGCTTTTAAGGTTAAGGATGAAAAAAGATCAGGGTACACACAACTGCAAATGTGAACATGTACAACTTCATTTGAGAATCTTGAAAGAAACAGAAAAGCATAATACAAAATACTATATATAGTGAGATTGGAAATAATATACAATAAAAGGTCTACCAACTCCAGTCTAAAAGTAATCAAGGTTTTTTTCCTATTTAGAAAGAACTTCTGGAAATATGGCCGCAATCGCTTAACTGCTTCACGAAGGCCCTTCCGTTTTTGAGCAAGTTTTCATGATATATGTGCTTGTTGTCTGTATTCGTCTACATTATTGTGTTTCGTCATGCATTGGCTGTTCAGTTCGTATGTGTTTCTTCATCTCCTTATTTTGAAAACAAGAACAATAAGATTTTTCTCAGCTCTTTTGTTCCACTGTTAAGAAGTCATTTGGTTTTGAATAGACCGCCATCACGTGATCGCCAGTCAACCCGCTTTCGCTCTTGATGGACCCTCATATACTGCATCATTACTTGAATGTAAACCTTAAGCGATAAAGGAAATGTTGTTTCAAAGCTGGATGTCCTAGAACAGGAAAATCAATACCATTTGTCTCCCTTTCGTCCAAAACAGATAAACAATTTAAATATTCGGCCGTTAATTTTGATAACCTGGTTCAAATTCATCTTAAATCGTCAACCGTTGTGTCAACTGTCCCAAAGATACCACTACGTATTGCATTATTCAACGCTCAATCAGTAGGATCACCGGAAAGGCGCACAGAAATAGCTAATTTTATCAATGACCAGAATATCGACCTCCTCTTCCTGACAGAAATATGGCTAAATGCATCAGGCGATGATCCCAAGTGTGCAGATTTAACACCCACCGATTACTCCATCAAGTCGTTTCTCCACATTTCCCGCGGAGTTGGAATTGCTGCCATAACAAATAATTCCATGATAAAATGCTTTAGTACAAAACAACCGTCAATTTCTGCCACACATCATTTGATATATTCCAAACACTCACACTGGAAGAAAGGTCAATCCATTTTTTCTGTCTCTACAACCCTCCTCCTAGTAGACAAATCAAGCTGAATAAATCTCTCCTTTTTACGCAGTTTCCGAATCTTCTGGAGTATGGAAATTCGGTAGGTGGAAACCTAGTTACTCTTGTAGATTGCAATTTTCACTTTGACTATCCTAGAAACCATTACACGTCAAAACTCCTAGATTCCATTCATGTTTTCAATCTTTAACAGCCAGTTAACCAACCCGCCAATAAACGTGGTCAAATTTTAGACTGGATTCTTCCTAGACCTGATGGTACTATTCTGCAATTAATCCTTGTATCCCACGAACTAGCATCAGACAACCTCTGCATTATATGCAATTTCCACGTATGATTCCCCAACCCTCCACCTTTTTTTGCTACTATGTGAAACCTCCGTATGATAAATAGAACAATATTCATGCATGACATCCACGAAAACCTAACAACTTATCTTACCACCTATAGCTGAACAACTCGAGAAATGCCCGCGTTCATTGCTTGAGAAACATGCACCAGCCACCAAATGCAGAGTATCAATAAACAAAGTGTTCTCCATGGTATAGCAGTGTAAGGGACCAGCGTCGCACTGCTAAAAGACATCGCCGAAAAGCAAAGAGGATTTGGATTTCCACCAGACTCACTATTCATAAACAAATCTATGAAGACTCGAAAACAAAACGTCACAAACATATTCCATTTAGAAAAATTATCGCACTACAGTAATACGATCACGCAGAGTTCCAGCTGAAGAAAGCTCTTAGAGATAAATAATAAACTAATATCAAGGAACAAATGTACACCACTTACAACTACCTTCTCTCCAGTAGACCATCCGGACCTATTTGCAAATTTCTTCCGTGACAAAGAACAAACCATTAGAGATTCGCTTGACAACAAAATTTTAACTGACTCGTCACCATATAGTTATGATGCAGAATTTCAGTGACAACCATTAGGAGCATTTTAACATGTCTCTGTTGATTTAGTAGGGACAATCCTGATGAAGAGTGCAACTAAGTTATGTGAACTTGATCTTAGTCCGACATCACTGCTGCTTTAGTTCTTAGACCTAATATTGCCTCACTAACTGATGTTTTTAAAATCTGTCTCTCACATCTTGGGAATTCCCATGATGTTTAAAAACTGCCATCGTAAAGCCTCTGTTGAAGACACCAACACTTGACCATAACGATTTAAAGAACTACCTCCCAGTTTCAAATCTCCTATTCATATACAAAATCTTAGAAAAAGTTGTTCTAACCCAACTTGTATCTCATTTGAATTAATAGTCTTTTTAGCAAAGTACAGTCTGCATATCGCCCTTGCCACAGTACCGAAACTACTCTTCTGAAAGTATTTAATGACATTCTCTCTGCTTTGGACAGTGGAAAGATTACACTCCTCACCCTCCTTGATTTGTCTGCAGCATTTGACACAATATACCATAATATATTACTTCACCGTCTCCATCATATGCATTCAGAATATAGCCTTACAGTGGTTCAAATCCTACTGAGTCAACAAGACACAAATTGTATCTGCAAATGGAATACATTCCAGCCCAGTTCATCTATGTTGAGGTGTTCCACAGCGGTCTGCTTTAAGACCTGTTTTATTTATTCTTTACACTCAGCCGCTCTCAAGTGTCATAAATCTTCACTCAGTGTCTCACCAATTGTATGCTAATGACACCCAAATATCCAAGTCTAGCCACCCAACTGAAGTTGATGCTACCATCCATGGAATAGAGAGGTTCATATCTGATGTGAAATCATGGATGACATGTAACAAACTGCAGATGAATGATGATAAAACTAAGGCTATTCTGATCACAAAACTAAGACTTTCTCATTCACATTTTTTTTACCTCAGACAATAAATAACAGCAACAGCAACATTAAATTCTCACCGTCAGTAAGAAACTTTGGTGTTACTCTAGACAATACTCTCGCACTGCAACAATATGTCATGAACATATGCAAGGCTGCATATCTTGAACTGAGACGCATCGTTCCATTTGCAAATACCTTTCAGTTGATGCCACTAAAGCACTTGTGTGTATTAGTACTTTCAAGACTGGACTAGTGTAACTCAGTTATGTCTGGTTCGTCACAATATCTACTCCGTAAACTTCAAAACGTTCAAAACACAGCTGCTCGGATCATCTTTAGAGTACCTCGATCAGAGCACACCTCACCACTTCTCTGTACATTACACTGGCTATCGATTCGATACAGCATCAAACACAAAATGTGTTCTCTGTGCTATGTTTCAATGACAGACTCCAGTCCAACATACCTATCCGGCCTCACCAATATGTATCCACCAGCAAGATACTTGCGCTCGTCTTCTGACAATCGTTTACGCATTGTTCCCACTATGAAACGAAGACATATGGACAACGTTATTTTGCATACCAGGGCCCAGAGATGTGGAACGAATTGCCCATTGAAATTAGACACAAAGACACAGTGGTCCCATTTAAAAGTGCACTTAAAATTCACCTTTTTCGACTGCAGGAACAAACTTTGTGACCTAATAATTTTTTTTTTTATATCTGATATGTTTTCAGCATGTTTTTATGTTTTCCAATTTCGTGGTTTTTGTTCTTTGTTTTTTCTGTAGTATAGTCCTCATTATTATTATTATTATTATTATTATTATTATTATTATTATTATTATTATTATTATTATTATTATTATTGTTAATTATTATTATTATTATTAAGATTATTATTAAAATTATTATTATTATTTAAATGAAGCTTAGCCGACAAAAGAAGAAGGGCAAACAAGGCATATGTCCGACTATATTATTGTTTTCCGCTATGCGTCTGCTGAATAGGTTATGAAATATTAAACAAACCCTTAGTTAGTACGATTCATTGAGAAACCAGCACCAATTGTTAATATAAATGTGTGTGTGTGTGTATGATTGTGTGTGGATATATTGTTTTCTTCTATCTATCTATCTATCTATCTGTCTATCTATCTATCTGTCTATCTATCTATCTGTCTATCTATCTATCTATCTATCTATCTATCTATCTATCTATCTATCTATCTATCTGTCTGTCTGTCTGTCTGTCTGTCTGTCTATCTATGTTTACACACACACAAATATATATATATATATATATATATATATATATATATATATATATATATATAATTGAATTAAGTAATTTCAAAATTACTATAGACGAACAAATTCATAAACGTGCTCACTGCTGACATTGAATATGTTGGTACCGTACTGTCAAAGTGAAATGCTGTAACAATAAGTGGCACATTTGCAAGCTCCGATATCGTGCGTTCAGTTTCGTTTATAAGAATGTGTGCTACTGAGATACCATGTGATAAATATATGCCTAATAAATATGTTTATAACAACGTACCTCCGTATTCATGCACATATATTTTACTTGCAATCTGTATTGTTAGTTCTTTGTTAATATACAAGACTGCCTTAGCTTTAAAGAGACGGATTTGGCTCTGATAAAATGGAGAAGGAGTGAAAGATATCCATTTGTTGGAATACGGTTTGTACATATCATTGTCCATTTGGAATAGGGTAAGCTGTCCATAGAGTATAGAGTAATATGTATACAAGGGATATCGTAAGATGTCTGTAGGAAACATGGTGAGATTAGCTGTCCGTTACTGCTACATACATATGCTGGAAACATTCCTTAGCCAAAAGAAAAGCCAGATAAAACTGAAATATCACTTTTACCAATTATTCACATTTCCTAACTCTTGTCTAACTCATATCGTATAGGTAGTAACTTTCTAAGGCAAGTTGCTTATGTCCCATAATATATAAGATAGATGTTAGGTCATGCTAGCAAAGTGGTGTTCGAGGTAAACAAGCTTGCATTAAGGTCTCAAAAGCTGAGAGCTTGAAAAACACAACTTATTTAGACATCCTGTATTAAAACAACATTTCCGTTACTTAAATTACTTTCTTGATTTTGGTCTTTTATGATTAATTAAGGTGTCGTAATATATTTGTTCCCATGAAAGCAGATCTTGAACAATACACTGACGAATGATTAATAACCTGTGTGTAACAAGTACACTAATACCACATGAAAAGGAAAAGAGACCTTATCTGATGAAATGATGACTTGAAGTTTTCAAGAATGGGCTAGGACATCAGTCAGAATGCCTTTGAAGAGAATTATCCGCCTGTTCAGATTAGAACTGTTGATAAATAGAACATGGTAACTGGAATTCAAACAGGTGCATACTTATAAAAAATAAGATGGCACCCGTAATAACAATACGATTGTTTTAACGTCATTGACTTTCGATCAAGTTGAGACTCGGTACACCTCAAAACCATGCATTCGGTTCAAATAAAATTTTCATTTTGAAATTTAGGCAATATCAGAACATCAATAGGTTTAGATGTACATTTGAACATATTCATCCATGCCATTTGAAACTTCTGTTTACTATAACTCAGGTCCCTAACGATTAACATTAACAATAATTACTTATTCTGCATGCGGTTTATCCAGTGTCATAGCATTGTTTTAGTTGAACGCGTTGTGTCTTTAGTCTTTAGTGGATATAACAGTGTATGTTCTAGGCTTCTAACATCAAGAAAATTATATTAAGTAGCCACGTCTTTATTCGCTAAATATTAAATGGAATGTATCAAAACAGCAAATCTGTTCGTGTTCCGGACAGGTTTTGCACTGCTAAAAGAAACCGCCGTAAAGCTGACCGGCATTAGCCTACATCCAGACTCACTAATCATAAGCAAATCCATGAAGCTACAAGGAAGAACGTCACAAACCTAATCAATACAGCGAAATCAGCCACTAAAGTACTACGATTACCGAAAGATGCAGCTGCAAAGAGCTCTTCGGGATTACTAGCAAGCAGATGTCAAGGAACATCTGTACACATCCCTTCTCTTCAGCCGACCTTCTCGACCTGTTTGCAAATATGTTCCGTTATAAAGCACAAACCATTAAAGATAGGCTTAAGAACATAATTTAAATTAACTCATCGTCACCATACATTTACGATACTGAATTTCTACCGAAACCGTTAGCATCATTAAAATGGATTTAATGCGTACAATTGTGATGAAGAGTGCACCAAAGTCACGTGAACCTGATTCAATTCCAAAACCACTCTTGTTGGAGTGCTTAGATCCATTATTGCCTTCACTACCTGATGTGACCACATCTGGGGAATTTTCTTCATTTTTCAAAACTGCCATCAAAATACATCTGCTGAAGAAATCAACACTCAACCATAACGATTTAAAAACTGCTGCACACTTTCTAATCTCCCATTCACATCGAACATCTTAGACAAATGTTGGTCTAACACTATTCTCCTTTTGATAGTGGTAAGATCACAGTCCTAACCCTCCTTGATTTGTGTGCTGCACTTAACACAATAGACTAGACCATTATACATTACTTCACCGCCTCTAGCATGTATTTGGCATTCAGGATACAGTTTATATGTGGTTTAAGTATTCTCTACCGTTCATGTTGAGTTCGCCTGTCATTGTATCTCCGGATATTTGTAATCAAGTGCGAAGTTTATCCGATATCGTTGACATAAGAACACCTGGATTAAAGTTTCCGTTATTATCAAACACGGCCAGTCTGTTTTCGGTTATTAATTTTAACGATAATAGCATTGCATAATATATTATAGATTTATAAGTTTCCTTACCTTTTCTGAAATTCAGCCACTTCGTTTGAATTTACATTTGCAAGATTTAGCAAT
This sequence comes from Unio pictorum, assembly GCA_030141615.1. Classification (NCBI taxonomy): domain Eukaryota; kingdom Metazoa; phylum Mollusca; class Bivalvia; order Unionida; family Unionidae; genus Unio; species Unio pictorum. Next base: position 2,119,526 of record JARLTB010000232.1, on the reverse strand, counting down.
TCCAATTATTCGTCTTTGATGATTTTTCTTACACTCTCTTGTGGTGATATTTCGACAGCGGGTTTTTGTTTCGAGAAAGATCTCTCGTAAATATCAAACATTATAGTCTGATATCTGTTTCAAAAGCGATTGATCTTGAAATCGTGTACACCTTTATGGGATCGTTTGTTTGATTGTGATACATCGTCGAGTACAGGAGTTACTTCTCGGCCGCATATTGTTAGGTCTTTTATTGTCTGCGTTGGTAATGTTGAATACCAGATCCCTACCTTGTGAGGATTTAATACTCGTTGAATTCTTTTGGCGGGGATAACCCATATGAATTGGTTCATATTTTGTAAAGGAAGCAAAACATGTCGTGACAAAGAAGCACCTTGTTTTGATGGTATATGCCATGTGAATACACCTCGAACAATACTTTAAATAATATATGTAGTCACAGTTAACCATGGCTTTATCTAATAATGAGATGGTTAACATGGGATAAGCTATATTAACGGCACCATCTGTAGATGATCAGCGGTGTGATGATGTGTTAAAATATTTTAAAAAGTAGATGGTGATGTCATTATTAATTTTATAAATGAAGCACCGAGTGTTGATGACCTTGATGAATCGATTAATAATTTAATTTTGTATCATGATGTGATGCTTGATAAACTAGCAAATCCCGCTCTGATATTTTTCCGAGACAGACATAAAAACATAGATGTGATTTATGTAACAATGCGGTATACACAATTACCAGAAGTGATCAGGGATAACTGTAATATTATTGCCGTTTTTAACGTAGTTGATACGCATCCACTAAGAAATATTCATCAGACGTGGTGCAGCGGTGATATGGATATAAACAAATTAAAAAATTTATTTTCAAAAGTGCAAACTACCCTACACGGATTTATATCAATACATTTACATGATCTACGATCATGATATCAAAATCGGACTTGATAATATATTTCGATAAAACCAAAGCATCAGCGGAGGTACGACATCGAATGTGCGATTGTAACAGAATTGTTACCGAGTTGTTGGTGGATTAAATGAACTACACAAACACAATATGTGAAAGATGATGTAAATTTATGAAATACATTATTAATGAAAAATATTGATGTATCAACACAATAACTCATGCGTTCAACCCACGATCACACTTCACAACCATTCATAATTCAAAAATAAATTAAATATTAATACAAAAATAAACACAGATCCAAAGAATCTGCTGGACTAAACACAGATCCAAGGAACTTCCTGGACTACACAAATGTTTCAAATAAAATGGAACCTTTACGAAAGTTGTATTATCGCACGTATAAATTGCGATAACAAATACAAACATCACACTATACTATGGTTTGCGACAACAAGTACAAACATCTACATGTATTTAATCAAGTTACTAACTATTATGAGGTTCATGTAATCCCTTGAAATACTACTGTGATTCAAAGTAACTACGTGTAAATATAACAATGTATTTAATTGTAACAACAATTGAAACACACACATGCGTCTTTACCCTGTACAACCGTTCGATTCACCAATTGTTGAATCGCCGCACAGCTTCTCCGAATACCTAGGGTTGACCAAATACTTGTATCGGCCGCTTGCCCTTCACGGATCCACTACAGTTATACGTACAGAGAGCATACAGCATCTACAAGAACCACCGGTCCCAAACACTTAGATGCTACCCCGGACGTTTACACCTCTAGACAGCTCCGACACTCGGACATTTAGACTTCTAGATTTCCGGATATTTACACATCTCGACAGACGTAGACGGACAGACAATCCGACAGACAGACAGTCAGATACATCAATTTGATCGCACAATTAAACAGCATAATCACGGCACAATCAATCACATTCAGCTACAATTCAGCTACAATAAAGAAACCAAACTAATAATAGTTGTTTCTAAAACAATCTAAAACTTAGATTACGCTATTGCATTTAAAATCTAATAGTGACTAGTAATTCCAAATATTCAACGGTTTAAATCTGCATTGTAATAAAGCATCATTACATGAAATGATAAACTGAATACAATTCACAATAAAACGAAATATAAATTTAACACTCACCCCTTTGGCTGGAGAAAGAATGACGAGCTATCTCTCCTTTGACAAGATACTTTTGACTCGTAATCTTTTTTAGAAATATTCTGCCTTATATGTCCCCAAATAGGTGAGCAGACCTCACGGCAAAATTCCCGTGCAGCCCGTGATTATAATGTTCCTGACTTCAAGTGATATCTAGTCAGGCACATGCAAATCGCTACACGTCGTTTACCTTGAAAAACACTTATTCACCCCAGGTAACGCATATACGACGAAACAAAAAAATTTTGAAATCGGTTTGTAATTCAAGAAGAAATACATTAAATTTTCGCCTAATTCTGTGACAGCGATAAAAGTAAAGAATCACGCATGTACGTTTAGAAACAATCCAAGACACCAGATAGTAACACTCGGTTGGTTAGAAATTTTGGCTTTGTGTTTTCGACATTATTGTTTTCGGTTTCGTAAGAGGCCTTAGTTTGACAAATAACGGAGGGGTGTTCGCTCTATCTGCTGGTAAAGTACTTTCCACCTTGTCTTTATGAGTGTATAGAACGAAGAAAACGGTTCCAAGAACAGTCCCCTGCGCTGAAGTTTATTCCATTGGCAGATACAATTTGTATCCTGTTCACTAATTATGACTTGAGCCACTGTACGACTGTATTGTGTATGTCAAATACATGCTTGAAACGGTAAAGTAATATATCATAGTCTGTTGTCTCAAATGCTGCAGACAAATCAAGAAGGTTGAGGACTGTAATCTTACCACTATCCAAAGTAGAAGAGTGCTTTTATTACTGAGGCAATTGCGCTATGCATACTGTACGTTGATAAAAAGACTGTTTGAATTTAAAAGATATACAAGCTGGGTTAGAAAAACTTTGTTCAAAGATTTGATTATATGAATAAGATATTATAAACTGGGCTGTTGTTCTTTAAAATGTTATGATCTAGTGCTGGTGCACTCTTCATCACGATTTTCCGTACTAAAATCCATATAGAAAGGTTCAAATGATCCTAATGGTTGTCGACGAAATTCTGTACCGTAACTGTATGGTGACGAAAAGTAGATTGAAATCCTGTTGTGACGCGTATCTTTAATTGTTTGTACTTTGTCGCAGAAGACATTTGCAAATTTCTGGAAGGTCTACTGGAGAGATGGTAGTTGGAAGTGGTGTACATGTATTCCTTGATAATAGTTTGTTAGTTATCTGGAAGAGTTTTTGGCAGCTGGAACACTCCGTGATCTTAGTATTATAGTGGGATAATTTTGCTAAGTGGACTATGTTTGTGACGTTCTTCTTAGTGGCTTCGTAGATTTGTTTATGAATAGTGAGTCTGGTGGAAAGCCAAAACATCTCTGCTTTACGGATTAATATTAATAACCTCTGAAAGAGTTCCAATGATTGACCATTACAAATATCTAAGAGACATTCACATAGAGGGCTTGAAGGTTCTACATAATAGTTGAATACTTTCCATGAACTTATAGATGCATGCATCTGTTGAATATCGTTATTTTTCTAAAGCAAACATGGTAAAATGAATATTACATAAAGCAAAAAGGAATCGTGTGTGTGTGTGTGTGTGTGTGTGTGTGTGTTTGTGTGTGTGAATAACTCCGCAGCAAGATAAAAAATAAAATTCCTACTGTCATGAACTATTTATATATTATTTATGTTAATTACTTTCATGTTAAGGTTGAAATATGTATAGCCAGTATAAGCAAACACAAAATCACTTCAGCTTGATAATGACTAGAATTACATACATACATTGTACATGTTTGATTGTTCTTGGAAGGTTGTCTCAAGTCTCGTTATAAACTAACATAACCATAACACCTGTCAGTTCCTCGCATCGACGCCATGCTTTATATGTCGTCTCGTGTGTCACAATGTTTTTAATTGACGATTTCGTTTTAGTGTCATATTTTAGTAAACATATTGTTACACATGTATCTAAGAATGTCTTGAGGAACAATCGGAAACATTATCTATGTGTCTGCTTGAGAACGATGGGCTTTTTGGATAGAACCATGTTTTACCAAATTGATCAAATTCACCTTATGATAACTACTGCATATAAAACGTCCCGGGAAATATAGGGTATTTTTTATATAGTGTGGCCTAGTTAAAAGATACACATACAGTGAATTATGAAAGCATGCCTGGAGCTAGCGATGTTTTCAATAACCCTCACAATCGCTACAAGAAATGATCAATGTTCCTGCAAGAAGCAAATGTAAGCTAATTCATTATTTCATTCCATATATATTACCTAGATAGATAGAGAGATCGCTCGATCGATAGATCGATAGGTAGATACATAGACTGATAGACTGATATATATATATATATATATATATATATATATATATATATATATATATATATATAGAAAGACAGACAGACCGACCGACAGACCGACAGACAGATAGTTAGACAGATAGATAGATAGATAGATAGATAGATAGATAGATAGATAGATAGATAGATAGATAGATAGATAGATAGATAGATAGATAGATAGATAGATAGATAGATAGATAGATAGATAGATATTAATAGATGGATGGATGGATGGATGGATGGATGGATGGATGGATGGATGGGTTGGTGGGTGGTTTGATGGATAGATAGATAGATAGATAGATAGATAGATAGATAGATAGATAGATAGATAGATAGATAGATAGATAGATAGATAGATTTGAAAAGTTGTGCAATTACAGTTAGAAGAAACATCTACCTACTAGTGTTTACCGATGCCACGCGTTTTAACTATGATTTACTTGTTTCTTGTTGAACTATGATTTACTATATATATATATATATATATATATATATATATATATATATATATATATATATATATATATATATATATATATACGCTGCGTGATGTCGACTGTAGAGCCATACTTTAATGAAAATAGCGATGTGATGACTTTAGTGTAAATCAAAGCAGATGAAAGACAAGGATGGATTAAATAAATGCTGTTGTAATTCAATTGGTTGGATGTTAACTTGACAGACATCTCCTTTTTTAAAGTTTTTGTACTGTTTTATTTTGCTGACCTATAAAAGATCAATACCTCTTGTAGCTTTGCATTTGTTTATGTAGTGCAGTGTACACTATGATGATGACAAGTGTGTTTTGTGTTTTGTCAATGAATGATGTAATTTTGAGCAAAGATAAGAATATAACGTGTGCAATATGACAAGGGTGTTACGTGTTTTGACAATGCATGATGTAATTTTGAGTAAAGATAAGAAGATAACGTGTGCAATGTGACGAGTGTGTTAAGTGTTTTGTCAATGCATCATGTAATTTTGAGTAAAGATAAGAAGATAACGTGTGCAATGTGACAAGGGTGTTACGTGTTTTGTCAATGCATGATGTAAGTTTGAGGAAAAGTTAAGAATATAACGTCTGCAAGATGAAAATTGTTTAATTCATAATGATTCTTTGGTCGCTTTACAAAATACTTTTGTACGATAGCAATTTCAGAACCCGGCAAGAAGTGTTGTAATCAGGAAGATCTAGGAATTAGCCTCTCCACCTTAAATAATAATAATAATAATAATAATAATAATAATAATAATAATAATAATAATATTAATAATAATAATAGTAATAATAATAATAAGAAGAAGAAGAAGAAGAAGAAAAAGAAGAAGAAGAAGAAACGTTGAAATAAAACCATAATCTCTCAAAGAAGAAGTTGAAGAAGGAAAGTCTTCATGAAAAATTGTAATACATAATACGTCTTTGAAGAATGACATGTACCATAATTACATGTTGTCAAAGCGTCTGATTTCTTTAAAATAATTTTGAGAAGTCACCCTTGTTTTCATGCATCATGGACGCTGTTATTGCGATGAAAACATGCGTTGCTTAAAGGTTTATGTACCGACATTTTTATTTATAAATCACTCTAGTCTACAAGACACAACTACCATAAACCTCATCAGGACAACTTGTATATGCAGAAATCATCTTTATATCAATACTTTCTTCAAAGGAAATGGTTATATTTGTGTGTTGCGATGATAACAATTTGTAGTCACGCAACTTACCATGGACGTGTATTTGCTGTGCAGTCAACACTCTCAATACCCTTTCTCAACATCTCCTGACTGGCTGCCTTCACTTCGCCCCAAATCTGGACCCAGGAACAAGCGTTGGCATCCCAGGCAGGATTACCATCTCCAAAACCTGTATTGTATAGTTTGGTATCACACATCAACTTTGCAACATTAACTAATTTAATCTATTTAGGACGGAGTTAGAAGCACAGTCGAATGTACGTATTAATCATTTACATGAAATGAACATGCACTCAAATAGTTCTTATATTTTCTTAAAAACTAAAAATGGCTTGAGGTTAATTTGTAATACGCCATGCTTTCTATTTAATGATATTTATTTTAGTTTAGTTTTACATCCTAGGAATAGCAAACGTAGCTTCAAAAGTTAGCATTTACACACAAAAAAAAAACATTTCGGGTTAACGTATACATTATTTGTACGCGAGTTTTCAAATGCTTCCATAAATAATAAATAAACTAGATATCTAATAAATATTTGCCTACCAATGACCATAACACAAAATTATGGGCTGGCCAGTATGTGGTAAAATTAAATGTTGAGCGAAAGTATGACATGTGCGGGAAGAATATTCTACTAAAAATCACCCCACCCCCGCAAAAAAAGTTTAAATACTGTATCTACTTCAATTTAAAAATTCTACTAAACAACATCCCCCCCCAAAAAAAAAAGAAAGTTTAAATACTGTATCTACTTCAATTTAAAAATTTTGATTGCTATTTATGTATGCAACTAGCAGTATAGGTAATCAAATAGTCTGGAATATTTGCTTAATAAATAAATGCTCGTGTATAAATAATGAAAATCAAATATTCATGAATATTGACAAAGTGACAAAACCCAATAACTTTAAACTTGGCTTTTTTTGAGCCAACATTGATAGGCTATTTTAATTTTTCTTTGTATATACATGATATCGATATAAGTAAGGATGATGATCATCGGGAGAAGCTGGGACGAAACAATTATTTTGCATACTTCCAAGCTATTAGCTTCTCAAATGCAGAATGTCGGAATATGCGGTATATATGAATCGATATTAATTTTGGCATTTGGTGTGAACTCATTTCGTAGTAGCCGTTCAGTCTGGTTTTGTATATAATCCATTTAACTTACTAGATTCAGAAATATACACATACCTGTTAGAAGGACTTCATTACCAACAGGCAGGGTTAGAATGCACATGCCAGGCATCCTTGGTGTTTGAACAATTATCGTGCCGGAGATATCGACGGAAGGTGGTTTCTATAAAAAAAGGTGGTTTCTATAAAATATATGTTGCGCTGTTTACTGTCTAGAGTATGGTTACATTCACCTGGATACAATTGAAGATAATTTACTTTGATACCTATTTATGTAGACCGATTTCTCACTGTCACTGTAGTTCTCTTTTTATTGTTGAATTATATCAATAATATCTAAATCATTTAACTAAACATAACTGTACCTCTAGACTATACTGACTGATCGACGTGACGTTAGTTACGCATGTTCAGCAAGAATATATGGGAATGGAGAGTAATGTAGATATATAACTCTCTTGTATCCATGTTGTTTAATATATTACGATCCTAGAAGAACCATTCATGTCTTATTAATAAGATTACGTAACACCATTTGTTTATTAAATTTATTACTAAACTGTCTAGAATCCTATATATGTAGAAATCTACAATGGACATCCGTCTACAGAGATGGTAAGCTGGGTCATACAGCATATTGTATTGAGATCGACGCTAACAAAAAGTAAAACATGTTAGCGTTCGTCCACAACACATGTTCATAGATAATAACTGCTAAATCGTACATTAAATGGTTATTCTGGAGGTTGAACAAAACATCCAGGATGTTTGCTTACTGCCTTTCACATGAGCAGACTGACGCTAAAAAGTTTTCGAAATGATACTGTAAACATTAAGAAGATTACATAATTGCAATCACATGCAATACATACTTGAAGTTATTGGTCAAATCAATATTATCTCTGAATCTGCATCAAAGTGAGCGAGAGAAAAACAGCGATTAGAAAAATGAAAACTCATGAAAAATTTGAAGAAGGTATTTCGCTACAACTTCTCCAAAATAGTTGTTTTATGTATGTGATTTTGTCTATTTAATTTAAACAATGTAAAAATCTTGATTGGTAGAAATGGTAAATATTATGTAGCATATTTCAATTGATATGCGTTGCATACGTCATACATAAATATTATTAAAAGTAGAATCTTGCTTAAATTTGATGGTTTTTCGTTTTTGTTCTATTTTGCCAAACATCGTACATGATCAGTGGGATAGATTCAAACTAATATATATTTGATTTGTTTGAGTATTTTCTATTTCGATCTCCTTTTATTTCATTTATTTTTTTTGATTAATGTATTTCTCTCATTAATGATGATTTCAGTTCTATATCATATAGTATCGTTTATAACCGAAAGTAACATATAATATCTGAGCCGAAATAGATAACGTTATTGATGTAAACCGCTTCGGATCCATACAGATAAAGATAATGAATAAGTAAATGGGTCAGATGTTATAGCTAGCGATTATATAAATAAAATACATCTTGGTTACTACCATCACATTGTACAAAATGCATTTTTCACAACAATAATTTGTAAATACATCTACTTGCACAATCAAACTAAACCATAAAATTTCAAATGCTTTGCTATTACGATAAGTATACAACATTTAAGCTACTTAACAATATTATGTTTTGCGTACATTTGCTAATAGACTGATAACGACGGTAAATGGGACATAAATAAACTGCCATACGTACCTTAAAACCTCGTCAAAAATTGCCATACCTACCTTAAAAACCTCCTCAAACACTGCTATACCTACCTTGAAAATCTCCTCAACAACGGCCATACGTACCTTAAAATGCTCCTCAAAAACGGCCATACCTACCTTAAAAACCTCCTCAAGAACAGTCATACGTACCTTAAAAACCTCCTCAAAAACGGCTATACGAACCTTAACAACCTCGCAAAAAACGGCCATACCTACCATAAAAACCTCCTCAAAAACGGTCATACGTACCTTAAAAACCTCCTCAACCTTGACCTTATACTTGTAGAAATATATAAAGTTATCGGGATTCACATCTGGTTCATCTCTTGCCCAGTCTGGAATCTCAGGAGTTTGTGGGATTTCCTCCTCAACTACTGCACGAAAAGCTGTAATTGAAAAGCACATTTATATATAAAGAGTCCAATATTTTACAATGGTTCCGCATTACTTGCTATATATCAATTTACTCATTTTGCGATTGCCATTTAACTTCGCCTAACAAGAAATCCAGATGGATGCATGGGTGATTTTGGTCACAGACACTAGGCGTAGTCACAACAGGGCAAGTTTATCATATATATGGGGATGTTTATAATATATATATATATATATATATATATATATATATATATATATATATATATATATATATATATTTCTCTTTTGCCTCTTCACAGAATTGGATTAAAAATGTACTATATATCCAAAGTTCATTGTGACTTATCTGCCCATTGAGGGAAATACATCTTGACTTTGGTTTGAATGCATATGCTAATTATATGGTGACTTTGGTTTGAATGGATATGCTAATTATATGGTGGAGCATAGTCGATAGTTGTACTGATCTAATAGATGTTACGATTACATATGGTATGGAGGGCATGAGGATGCGATGGCTGTAGTGAATCCTTTAGACCGTTTAAATCTGGAAGCAAGAATAATAAAAAAATTCTTATACTAACCAAAGGAAGCATCACAGAATAGGCGTTCATCAGAGGCACCCCACATACATGTGCACGCACATACTGTGTTTAACAATTGTGCCAGCACACCACATATGATACATAAATTCAGCAGCATCCTGTAAAAAAAAATAAAAGGTTTGTATTGATATACGTATTGCAATCTTTTAGATAAAATATATGAGAGATAATAAAAAACATCTGTTGATATACGCTATCAAAGTAATTCATATTCACACACACACACACACACACACACACACACACACACACACATATATATATATATATATATATATATATATATATATATATATATATATATATATATATATATATATACATTTAATAAAAGTGCAGATATATCAACTGGAGTCTTCAAAAGCTCTCAAGAATACTGGCAATCGTTTTCGTATAATAAATTGACTGATGTAATTACAAGAGTAATAGCTAGACACATACCACATACATTATGTGTCAAAATGCCCAAATAAAGATTAATTTCTTTCTGATGTGCCCCAAAATATCAGCAGTCAAACAATACATGATCTCGAATGTAGAATGCGTCGAATTAGTCATAACCCTTATGACAATAAATATAGGAGTTGGGGTCAAAATTCCAAAATTCCAATAGCCCAAAAGGTAAACTTCGCTTTCGTCTTGAAGGAAAGAGAACGATACATCACCGATTTATTTGTAGATATTCGTTACGTGACTGTGGTGTAAGACTTTTGAGACGCTCCTCTCCCTAACCAAGTAGTTCCAGTGCAAACTAGAATAGAATCGGTGACTTGAACATTATAATTGGCGAGTGTGCATTAAGTTCTTGAAAAATCAGATTGAAACTGTCAGTTAAACATTCGTGTATAGTAAAGGCGGACATGGCTACACATCTAAGAATAATCTTTCATTGATTGTCAGGTTTAGTAAGACACTGGGGAAACATTCCATGCATAATACATAATTCATATTAAGCAAAGTCTAAGTATTGAGTTATGGAAGAATTAGCGTAAACTCAAATAGATATGTCAGAAAAAATGGGACAATGCTATTTAGTTTGTTTTTATGGTTTAACGCCTCTTTTCAGCACAATATAGGCTATACATGGCGGACAGAATTAATGGTGGAGGAAGAACCCGGAAAAAGCTGGAAAGAACCAGTGACCTACGAGAAGCTACTGGCAAGCTTTCTCATATACCTACATTGGCCGAATACGAGACTCGAACCCACTCAGACAGAGGTGAGATGGCAGTGCTCCGTAACGGACAGCGTTTTATACCACACGGCCACACGGGGCTCACAACGCTATTTAGTAGAATTCAAGAACCCGATATAACATGTTTCTTGACTTTCAGGTTTGTGAAACTTTAACAGTACTACAAGTATGTATACAAAGATTAATAATTTTGAGTTCTATTAATTTGGTGACAAAGCAAGACAGTGAGTTGTTAAAATACACTGAGAAAATCCTTTGTCTAGATATATAAGGACTCCTGTGTTGTGAGGTGTTACAATACACTCAAAAACGTGCCAGTTGTAAGTGCCAATTTGATTTAAAAAAGAGAATAGTCCATTAATATATCGTTTTCAGTATGTTACATATGTATAGTTAATGTCCTGTGTATTAGAAGTATAACATTATTATATGTAGGCATGTGTGAATTTAAAAGAACTGAGAAATCTATTTAACTGCCATTTTAAAGTAAGCTTTCTGAAATCATCAAACAATTCCTGCTTAAACGTGCTTATGTAAGCATATCATCAAACATGCAATCTTAATATTATATCTAGTTACTCCTATCAATTAAAATTTATTATAATGTATTACAATGTATTACAATGTATTACATCAAACATGCAATCCTAATATCTAGTTACTCATATGATTTAAATTGTGTTACAATGTATTACATCAACCATGCAATCGTAATCCTATATCTAGTTACTCCTATAAATTAAAATGTATTACAGTGTATTACAATGTATTACATCAAACATGCAATCTTAATATATAGTTACTCATATAAATTAAAATGTATTACAATGTATTACATCAAACATGCAATCTTAATACCTAGTTACTCGTATAAATTAAAATGTATTACAATGTATTACATCATACATGCAATCTTGATACTATATCTAGTTACTCATATAAATTAAAATGTATTACAATGTTTAGTTTATGTAATGCTTTGTTAACGTTAAATGGCCAAAATACACCGCCAATGAATATGATGATGCTTATCGATGCATAAAATGCGTCGATAATATATATACAACCCATAAAACGTAAAAGTATTCCTGAAAACCAATCTTCAATTTAGGAATGCAGATCGAGAAATATATGTATTATCTGTCCAAAAGGAGATACCACTTCTACCTAATATTCAATTCAAGCTTGATCCCCTACACGATTATATGAGACAATGTTGGGAGTTAAACGCATTTTTAACTATAAGATTGTTATTCTAATTAATTCCAATTATTAATAACCGACATGTATTACGGCAATCTGAAAGGATATAACCATCACGTGATACTAGCTTGTGTAATGTAAGTGCATTGTTACATTACTTTTGGGTTAAATTACTCATATCAATATAGCATCAATACGTCACATACAAACATTAAAAAGGGGTCACCTTTGTATACAAACGACACAACTAATAAACTACTGGATTCAATAAATGTTTGGAGTGTTTACCAGTGTTGGAATCACACACCCGTTTTTAAAATGCAGATAAGGAAAATATGAGAAATGTAAAGAAATAATGCTTCACATATAACTGCGAATATTTTTCATGTCTGTTAAATTTGCAACAGCTTGCAATAAATGCAATATCAGAGTTTTCCGGCATTTTCTCTATCCTCCCAATCTCTTTCTCTATCTCTCAGTTGAATAATTGGACATTACAGTAATGTTTCTGAAATTCCTTATAAGGCAAATTAAATTCATCATCAACAGTTTCGTTACCTATTTTGGTTATTGCAGCACTGAGCTTCTGACCAGTTCCGAAATTAAATTCTTAAATTAAGCATTATCAAAGGTGGTTGTTATTTTGGTTTTGCTAAAGTTCATAATAATGACGGTGTCACTATTGCACTGAAAATGTAAAACACGAGTATTCAATGACATCACAGTATATGGCTGGTATTCATTTATCTACAGGTTAAATAATATTTATTCTATAATTATAATCAACAGCCCGACGTGATAACATTTTCGTAACTGTGCGTTAGTAAGTTATCATCCTAAAACATGTCCTTGATATTCAGTTATCAAATGTTTCGTATTTAATATTAAACCAATTGATTTATGTTCATCTTAGAACGTTTTACTCATTCTTAACTTTTTCATGCACTAAACACTAAACGGATTCTTTAAAGGATTATAATCGTCACTATTTAGGGGAATGCGAATTTGTTTATCAGCGTTGAATTGTCAAAGAGCGTTATCTTGAATTCGGCTTGTACATGGTCACACCTTTGTCAAATATCTTTGTACACTAACATTGATTTTGCAGTATATACTTTTCAAACCGTGTATATAAAGACCTTCCAATAAATATGTATACATGAGGACAGAAATAGCGCAAACAAGTGGCTTTTAAAGGTATGCAATATTAAATTCTAAAATGACCCACGTTATTGATATAATTTGTTCGAAACGCATACATGACATATATAACATTTACTTTAGTCGTTCGTACATCAAGTCATTACTCACCCATCCTTTGATTTCCGATCAAAATGTACTATATCTTCATTACAATCAGCTATTAAAAGTGGAAATGATGTAATCACACATTCTTGACAAGCAAATCTATTTAAAAAATATTAAGGTTCACTGTCATTTTACGCCAAAGGGATCTCATTCGCATGTTGAAAAAATTTGCTTATGAAAGATGTAACTGCATAGAAAGCGAGAATCAAGATTGTTGAAACAACACTTCCCAGACACAAGAGCAATGTTGAATAATGAATAGCCATTTTTAAACAACAACAACAATACGATATTCATGTTATCACTGCCATAATCCGCTAGTATACTCTATCCTAAATAATAGAGAAAAAAAAACATTGATGCCTCTTTTCTAGAAAGATGGTTCTAGTGTGAGCTATTATTTAACATTTACACGTCGTTAATACCGCAAACTGATTTTTAACTATTTTAATAAATTGTGAAAATCAAAAGCAGTCTTATTTAGTATTGTAAAAGTAGAGAAGAGACAAACAATGTCATGCTCACCTCGATCCTGTAACGTCCATCCAGGCTATAGTGAAGCACGTAGTACTTTCGATATTTATATTGGCATGGCAACAATTATCGATAACCTTCAGCTTGATGTACTGAAAATTATATTATTAAGGCTCAATTTAGATTTAGTAATTCAAACTGTTTATAGCATTTATCTACCATACATATGAACATTAATGTTCTATTAGCATCAGAAATAATTATAAATACAATAATAGTGGAATATAACCACACGAGGATTCGCTGGGCATTAATAGTAGTACTGTACTGACCTTTGTTTTATAGCCAAATAATACAATTGAATACGATAGAGACAGGAGGATTGGGCTTTAGGTATAATTCCAGAATAATTTAAGAGATTGGTCCTCTACTACATCGTGTGAATGCCGCATAGGTCTTGAAATGGAAGTCATATTTGAGCTGCCATTTAAAAATACAGAAAATAACACAATCTCCAAATTAATGCAAAATGACACGTGACGAAGTATTATAGCTTATATGTACTAGACCTTGACGAACAAACGTTGCTTTATATTTCTGTCGCCGTAAGCGTCTAATATATTTATATCAATATCAATATATATATATATATATATATATATATATATATATATATATATATATATATATATATATAAAGCATGTAGGTTGTGTGCATATAGAAGCTGTCATTATAGCCGTAACTTTGATAGTCATTTGTATAACCTTTGCTTTGAAGAATGTTTGATTTCAATATATCATCTATACCGAAGTCAGTATAAGTGGCCTGCAGCAATAATCATGGAGTATGTTATTATTTCTTCCCTGATGCTGAACTATAACAAGTCACCTAGCATGGTCATTCTTGATTCAAATAAATCTCCTTAGTCTTGCTGTCCCTAGGCCTATAAACAAACACCTAACCATAAATGAAAATGAATGAAACAGCCAGAAAGTCTATACTCCATCGTGACCGTCTTCAAAACATTTGTATTTCTGCACTTCCCAATAAATGTATACATAACTTTCTAGTTTTCACCAATATGCAGTTATGTTACTTAATTTGTGTGACATTAAAATGTTACCACATTACATCCAATACGGCTAGCATGTGAAGTCTTCAGACGTTCGCAATTAATGCATTGTTGCGGAATAGGTCTCGTGACGTTGAAGGTGAATCATTATGCCTTGCATTGCTTTATAATAATTATCCAAGACCGAATATGGAGTGCAATAACTGCCCCACCGAGACATGTAGACAATATTCACATCTACTGAACTTTAATACACCACTGAGCAAGGACAGGCGATGGAATGACCTTCTTATGAAGTATGGTAATATCATACTAGATTCCATTGTTATTCTTGGTTTTGCAGAGTTACAAATACCAGAGAAATAAAGAAAGGAGTTTCAGACGGACAGATGTAATAGTCGTTATGAATGATTTCGTATTCATATTACAGTAGAGAATAAATATTCTTAGATAACATTTCCTACAAATATGTTATCATTATATTAAAGGTTAATGACTTACCAGCAAGTATTCCAACTTATTTACAAAGCATGTGTGTGTGTGTGTGTGTGTGTGTGTGTGTGTGTGTGTGTGTGTGTAGTTAATTAGCATATAAGTGTTTGAATCATATCTAGAATTGCGTTTCCTGTACTGTAATATAGAAAGGATTATTCAGTGCTTATTTGGACGCCAGTAATCAGCTCATCACACAAATGTCAAAAGCAAGTGTATACATTCCACTTTGTGTGAAAACAATTCCAAATGCCATATAAAAAAATATGATGCAGTTTGCCCAGCTAATACTGTTAGTATAAAATGTAGACTTCTAAATGAAGGAAGACAGCGGTAAAGTTTTAATTTCAGTGTATTTTTAAACGAATGTGTTGAAACAAATTTTAAACGTTCTATATTTAGTTTGTGAGAAACAAACTTTCATAATTCCAAGCACCATATGACCCGTTTTGAAAGCAAATGAAAATTCCGATAGACGTCTATACATGTTCTTTGTTTTTTTTCTAATTATACGAAACTAGTATGCACCAACCACCTAATTATCTACAATATTATGCAATCATATTTTGTAATATATGAAAACGTTGATCTGTATAATAGGATAGCGAGCAGATAAAGCTCAAAATTATGATGTCCCTAGTATACCTTACTAATGATCATATAACATAGCTAACATATGTCATACTTTTAATTTGAAAGAACAGTAACACATGGTGTTTGTTTTTGCTTGTTTGTGTGTGTGTGTGTGTGTGTGTGTGTGTGTGTGCCAGACATCTTTTTCATATATTTTAAATTTTGTCTTCAAAAGGTCATTGCTATCATTCAATAACATTTTCTTCAGCTTGTGCTTTTCTTGGAAATGTACTGATTTCACATGAAACGGAGAATTACGGATACGGCTATCGGCCAGGTGATTTTCAGTTTTAATTGACACCATTTACAGTGTAAGTTTCAACATAACCTGATATTATATGGCATTGATTTAATCAGATAATTCCTTGTTTACACATGCCAGAATTCCATTCGAATTTGAGTCACTTTTAAACATTGAAAATATATTTTTTTGAGTAGCTTCATGATCTGGTCCAAATGATATCTGATTTTGATTAAACTGCAGCAACAACTATATTAATTACCAAATATACCAAGCGATATGATGTTATTTATGTTATTAGGAATGTTATTTATGTTATTAGGAGCTGTGTCACAAACTGTCACTGCTTAAATGCATGTATCTTTATCTAATGATTGTGGTGAAAAGATTGGTACTGATTCTGATAATTTTACTACAGAACATGAATAGTAGAGTCTAACGATCGAGGGACAAACTAGATCCAATATTTATAAACAAGGCCAATAAATTGTATTGCTAAACAAGAGGTTAACAATAAGCTCAAACCACGGGGAGTGGAAAGATATGACATTACGTTGAGGTGGTGTGACGTAACAAAACAATCATAATCCATTTTGGCTCAACTACAAGTTTTATACAGGTTTAATAAAAAGAGATTTGTATTGGTCTTGACCGCGTCCTGAACGGTGAGAACGTCCGCCTTGGCTGCAGGATGTTGCGAGTTCGATCCCTCGCCGAGTTGTACGATCGACGTTTCAAACTAGGACTACCATATGCCTGGTTTTACACTCATCATTATGAGAACAGTTTTGGGACTGACCGTCCTGGTGTCCAGATAATGTGATTAGGTGGTACATAATGGCACTTGTCTGCTGCATGATGACTGAGTTGCAGATATCACTATACATACCACACGGCAGACAATTATCGATATGACTCCGACTGTTAAAACGACTTTACCATTCTCATACGCACACATACTTTATAGGTATTGAATGATTTTTGTGTCAGTGCCTCGGAGAGTGTGGTCAACGTTCTTGAGAGAGAGAGAGAGAGAGAGAGAGAGAGAGAGAGAGAGAGAGAGAGAGAGAGAGAGAGAGAGAGAGAGAGTTTTCAAGCATGACACTTTCAAGTTTTTTGTGTTGCTAATAAAGTTGGGTTTAAGTTTTTTTGTATTGTGAATAACGTTTTTGGTCTATGGCAATAAATTACAACTTTGTTTCTTCATCAATCGGTATAGGTGTTCCATTCGGGATCATCTTGCTGTCTTCGTAGCTCAAATAAATGTGCAGGTGTTCTTAGCAACCGAAGATTTCTTTTTTATTTTGAAGAATCACACCTTTCTCAGCATTCGTGAATGCGTCGTTAGGAAAATGGTAGTTGACGAGAACGTTCTGGTTGAGTGACCGTGACTATTAAATTGGGTTGGTGTGTATTAAATTAGATTCTTACATATTTGTCAGATGTTGTCTTCCTCTCGAGCTACTCGTTGGTCATATGCGACATTTTTACAATTCCAATTGGAACTGTTTTAGAACTGATGTTACACAATGACCTCTGGGTTGGGTTTTCGATTGTTGTCGTGTTCCCACGATTCGGACGTCGTACGCTTAACATCAACGACTCGCAGCTAGTGCATTCTCGCCAATGAAGTTCATTCTGCACACACGAGTTGCCAATATTATTAACTAATTTTAAGGGTCGATATATGCGTGATTCATCATTAATACTCAACATATTCACTTGTACAAGATTACATCAGATTGATAGTATTTCATGACTTCTCCATGAAAGCCAAACTGGTCTGAAGAGTGG
Source organism: Unio pictorum (assembly GCA_030141615.1). NCBI lineage: Eukaryota > Metazoa > Mollusca > Bivalvia > Unionida > Unionidae > Unio > Unio pictorum. Next base: position 2,101,143 of record JARLTB010000232.1, on the reverse strand, counting down.
ACGTTGTGCTATGCGTGGATTGTTTCGTGTTGTTCCTATTGCATATCTTTATGGTGGTAGAGGCAAATGTCTAATAAATACGCGGTACTACACGTTGTGTGGCTTCTGTGTATAAAACAGACGTTTTATTCATTCATTTTAACCTATTAAAGCATTGGACTAAGTAAACCAATTGATCTGTATAGACCTCATTGTTTACATTCCACCGTTTATGGGCAGTGAATGAGTGGATAGTGGTCATTTCATTGTGGATTTGAAATATGTAGTGCTATTTTCTTATTACAAGTGTTGTAATAGGCTGTATAAGACAACGCATCGGTAAAGCAAATATTCATTTTAATCATAGTGCCTACAAACTCCATAATATTTCAACGTGTATTCAAATAGATTCATCCTGTAGAACACAAATCACCCAAAGCTTAGACAAAACAGTTCCAGTTCAGGCAAACTCACATTATCCTCCACACCTATCAAACATTGTCATAATTGATAGCCTTCATGTCGTCATACTTTACTAATAACAACAATACATTGAATTGAATGTGTAATTGGATGGTTCATAATCAGCATCAGTCTCTTGACGTAGCGTGGTCGTCCAGGTGCTTTGCTGCTGAACATCTTACCCGTTCTCACCACTTGTATCAATCATGTGCCAACTTCTGTATCTCTGCAAAACATTTCTTGGTCCATTGTGTGATTTGTCAGTCCAATTTGTTCCGTGTCTACCACTGATTGCGCCACCCTGGACGCTGTCCTGCATTAACCATGTGGATGGATTGTTCGCTTTAATGAGATGGCCATACCATATTAGCTTTCTCTTTTTGACGGTGCTGAGGAGGTTTCAATTTTGACCTACTTTGCACTGATGGTGTTACGCAATTCTTCATTGATGTGGTCCATGTAATAAATGGCAACGATGTTTCTGTAGCATCTCATGTATAGTACCTTGATTCTTTGTTGTTATTCTGCTGTCACAAAAAGATTGAGATGTGTTGGTCTGCTTTAAGTGTTCAGACCGATTTTCTTGTCTTTCCAGGTTCGTCGTAGTTTTAACATAGATGCCGTTGTTTGTGCACCTGGTGGCAAAATGTATGTACTCGGCCACTCTGTGACGGGGCAAATGTCTGGAGATCTATCTTGAACCCATTGCTTAGACCAGAGAACCATTAATTACATTCTAGAGAATGGACGCGAATCAAACGTCACACTGTAACGTCGGAATGTCTTTTTGAGGGGAGAATGATATCTTTAATTAAATCAACTGTTTGGACAGCAGTCAGATGGACTATTAAGAGCACAGTAAACCTTATTTTCAGGGTAAAGCTGTTACCGTTCAAAGCTTGCAGAAACTCTTGTAAATATTAAGCTACCAGGTCAAGCGGACCCCGATTTATTGGCGCCACTAAGGAAGGGACCGAGATAATTGATTGATTGGTTACGCTTGTTAAGAGGGTGTGTTTCTCACCCAAAATGTCTTAGGTTTTATATCGCCTCAATGAAATTTTAATCAGTCTAAAGGCTTTCTGCAAGGGGAAGAAAAACAGTGGAAAATCCGAGGAATTTGCAATACATCCCCTCGTACGAATGTGTTGTCCAAGCAATCAGACGAACTGTTTTGGATCGGCGTTTGCAGCAGCAAAGGTAGTGTGACAATTCCATGTAATTTGTTGATGCGATACTATATATATAATACTTTGCTGAATTTATTTCTATTTGCATGAATTTTGTCAAATAGATTCGTACAATAATGTGCTTTTTGAAGTATAACGGTGTCGAGTTACGCATAGTAAGTTGTGCGTTAATCTTAAGATAAGTTTGACGAATTGTTTAATTTGTTGTCGTGTTTGCATAAACATTAGGTTTTAATAATTGAATGCATTACTTTACTTTATGATTACAAGAATCCATGTGACTTCAACCAATTTAGATGATTTCGATTAAGAACAAGTGTGAAATGACGTAACTGATTGCAAATGTATCTCATTTATTCGTTTTGTTATTTGCGGCGGAATCAGAACCGCTAGATCTCTTGTGGTCTGTATTATTGAGTGATATTCATGCGTGACGAATTAACTATTTGACTAACTAGGGTCATTATTGGATATGAGGAGTCGATTGATAATATTAGCATCTGTATAGTACTGATATAAATATCTGATAACGAGCAGGAGTAATGTAAAATCCCCGGTATAATAAATAACAGGAAATGTAGGGTATCTCTTTTTATATTTATTAAAACGGGAGAAAATAGGCTTGAACGTGCAATCTTGAGAGCGGAACCTGAGAGTGCAATCTGAGACGAAAAAATCTGAAAATTGGAATCTGTAATGAATTGTTGAGGGTGGAATCTTATGAAGTAACCTTGCTACGTATAAAATACTGAGTGTCCTGGGATGGAATGTTGAGAGTGGAATCCTGAGATCCAGGCGTCTGACTAGCTACATTGGATGTCAAACGAAATGAATAAGAGGTTATGAAATCATACAAAGCGTTGACTTCGACTGTTCCCTCTATCATACGATGAACTAAATCTATCAGTAAACAGATCAGCTATTTTATTTGAGTCCATTTATGCTTTACTTTGTAAATCGCGAAAGTTTTGTTTTTCTCAAAGCCGAGAAATTTTTAATGTAATGACTTCAGACAGTGGTGTTTTGTAATTGATTAAATTGTTTGTTTACCTGTACGGGGGCTCGTGTTTGTCTGTTATATATATCTGCTCAGATCTCTTTCTCTCTCTCTCTCTCTCTCTCTCTCTCTCTCTCTCTCTCTCTCTCTCTCTATATATATATATATATATATATATATATATATATATATATATATATATATATATATATATATATATATAATCTTAAGGTTCACCACTTATATTTACTCGAACCGGGGCAATTACATCGAGGTTCACCACTTATATTTACTCGAACCGGGGCAATTACATCGAGGGCGGTCATCTCATACATACCGAAAGAGGTGGGAAATAAAATAACATTATATACACAACCCCGTAACACACTCTATGATGAATATGGAACAAAATCATTTAAACTAGCTCACAGTTTCCAGTTTTTATCCTTCATCTTGAATCTAGGCTAATATTCGTTTGCGACTATTTGTCATCAGCGTTGTCTTCTTAGTGCTTAACTCCAGATCAAATGTGGAAGATGTTTCATCCAGGTTCTCTATTATTGATTTTTCTTGTACGTTCATCTGGGATGTTGTCTACTCTAGCTACCTTCCCATTCTTCAGTGCTCGTATTGCTGACTCCACCATTTTTTGCGAATCATCATCATTTGAGGAGTTTGGAACCTCAAGCATCTCTGGGTCTCTTGTGAACTGTAGGTTGTAGATTTCTTTGCAATACGCAGTTCATATGTTTGCAATGTCCCTCGGTTCTGTTGGGCATTTTCCATTTTCATCTTGAACGGTACTGACTAGTGGTTGCTTCTAACGGGTGAGACCTATAATTTTTTTAATGCTTTTATGATGTTATATTTTATCAGACTACTGTATATTTCTGTACACTTTTGTCTAATCTAATCTGTTATTGCGTTCTTCAAATGTTTAATTTGAATTGATATGTTTGTGTTTTGGGGGTTATTGCAATGCCCCTGTTGTGGTTCTGATGCAATTTAGGTTTCTTGGGCAACACATTTCCAAATCTTTTCTGTACCCCAGAGTTTTTTCTTTGGGCGATGGAGGCCAAATATGTTCTTGGCAGCTGATGTTATGACTGTGTTGAAAGTGTATGTCATCACTTTAACATCAACATCCATAACAAGGAGTGGAGTAAAGTTTCCTCCAAGTATGGGGAATGACTTGCAGATGATAAGGTCCTTCAGTTTTTTCAAGGTTGCAGCTGATGTTCTATGGCTTGTTAATTTTCTTCAGCCTTACTCAGACGTTCGTAACCACGAGGACGTGATCATACCCAACACCAGCAACTGTTAATGTACTTGTTTTTGCTCTCTTGATGCCAGGTCGGTAACACGGTGAAGCTTTATGTTGGTCTAGGGTGATGGCTAGTACCAAGTTGTTGTAGCTTGCGAACTGGAGCAGCGGCCTCCCTTTGTCATTGGTAAGCTCATTGCAGGAAGATATTCAATGATCTTCCCGCTCTTTTAAAGCATCTTTGCCAACTTTGGCATTCCAGTCTCCTTGGAGATGTCATTTTTACTGACCATGTTTTTATACACTGGAGTTTACTTTAAACCTCCTCTATATCATCATAATTATGATCTGTAGTTGCATCATAGACTTGGACAATTGTGATGTTAAAAAGAAATGCTTTCAGTACGGAATGAATTAATTTCCGTATAGTATAGGGCATTGTTTGGAATTCGTAGCCTACATCTATTTTCACTTCTCAAGAGCTTTATCGTTAGTCATTCAACCTTCATACGAACGACTAATGGTCAAAGTGTATATTGGTTAGACTGGCCCATTTTTCCTGACAAAAACTAAATTATGAATACGGCATGATGAATAATCAATGAATAATGAGAACAGATTGAATTGTTGCAAAACTACACCGTCATGTGACTGGTAATACGATGTACTTATATATTTGCAACAAATATAATTATTATTAAAATTATACATAACCATAATAATCACTGATGATGATTTTGGTGGCATACATATTGATACAAATTTCCTGCTAAAGATATATAGAAAAGTTTTATTAATTTTAGAGAATGAAACTAATTATAATAATAATGAGGACTTTGTATAGCGCCTAATCTTTCGAATCTCTAAGCGCTTTACACAATCAATAATGATATGACAGAAAAAACAAATGAAAAACAATAAAATTGGAAAACATAAAAACATGCTGAAAACATATAAGATACAAAACACGATTAGGTCTCTAAGTTTGTCACTGCAGTCGAAAAAGGTGAGTTTTAAGAACAGTCTTAAAAGGGACCACTGTGTCTTTGTGTCTAATTTCAATGGGCAATACGTTCGACGTCGCCGGGCCCTGGTATGCAAACGTACGTTGTCCATATGACTTTGTTTTCTACGATTATCAGAAGAGAAGCATAAATATCTAGCTGGAGTATACACATGGGTCATGCTGGATAGGTATGTTGGAATGGAGTCTGTCATTGAAACATATCACAGACAACAAATTATGTGTTTGATTCTGTATCGAATCGATAGCCAGTGTAGGGTACAGAGCAGTGGTGAGGTGTGCTCTGATCGAGGTACTCTAAAGATGATCCGTGCAGCTGTGTTTTGAACTTTTTAAAGTTTCTGGAGTAAATATTGTAACAATCCAGACAGAATCGAGTTACACTAGTCCAGTATTCAAAGTACTAATGAACACACGAGTGTTTTAGTGGCATCAACTGAAAGATATTTACGAATGGAACTGATACGTCTCAATTCAACATATGTAGCCTTGCATATGTTCATGACATGTTGGTGCAATGTGAGAGTACTGTCGAGACTAACGTTTAGGTTTCGTACTGACTGTGATACTTTAATGATGGTGTTGCTGATATTTATTGTCTGAGGTCAAGGATGTTAATGAGAAAGTCTTTGTATTGTGATCAGAATAGCCTCAGTTCTATCTTCATTCATCAGCAGCTTGTTACATGTCATCCATGATTTCACATCAGAAATACACCTCTCTACTCCATGGATGGTAGCATCAACTTCAGTTGGGTGGCTAGACTTGTATAATTGGATGTCTTCAGCATACAACTGGTGCGACACTGGGTGATGATCTATGATCGATGCGACAGAGTTTTCAATGATGTCGGACAATATGAAGACGATGAATTGGGGTGAGCCAGTAGTAGAGACAGCAAGTAATGGGACAGCAGTGACTACCAAGGTCATGACAAATATACATCCAGAAGAAGTTGATTTTAACTGGGATATTGTGGATTTTTTAACATCAAAAGAATTTATTCCGGAACCTTCGTTTCCTTCTGCTTCTTCTTATGTACACGTCAATGCTTTCAAGCAAAGAAAAAATGAAGAAATGGAGCAGTTTTTACAACAACAGAAAGTAGAAGAACAAGCTTTTCTTATTCAACAGCAGGAAGAAGAAGCAAGAAGGAAACATCAGGAAGAAACAGCAGCATCAGCAACAGAGAAGAAAGAAGACCAAGGACAGAAAGAGAATACTGAAAATCAAACGGTCACGACGGTACATTTAGATATTTTAGCAGAGTTAAGGAGTCTGAAACAAATGTATCAGACTTCTTTATCACGACCGAAGAGAAAAAGACCTTCTCGAACAAAAGAACCCAATCTATCTGTGACTACGTATGCCATACCATCGTTAGTGATTTCTACTAAATCATTGACAGGAACCACAAGTCCCGAAGTAGGCCTTGGAGGTGGCAAAAGCTTAAGACAGCTTAAGATGGTTACGTCCCGTTTCTGAGTATGTTTTGTTTTAAACACACAAAACACCAACGGTCCTTTTCAGGGCCACTCAAATTATTTCGAAAAGAAATACTATTTCAATTGCCTAATTCAATGAAAACTCAAAAGTCCTTTTTTATTTTTTTAATCCAATGATGTACGTGTGAGTGAAAGAATGTGCGATTGTAGGTTCTTATTGTATAAAATCAAAACCAAGATACACTTACGTTTTTTCTCTCTGGTGTATTCTGGTACAAATGTTAAAATTCAATATCACAACATAACATAACACAATAACACTTTAAAAAGTTCATATGTTTCTTCTGTTTCACTCTTTATGTTTCTTTAAATTTTTTACTGTCACAGATTTTCCTTTTTCTTCTTCCTCTTCACTTTCGTTTCGTCTTCTTTTCTTGTCTTTGTGAACGTGTCGGGGTTCTTCCTTCGGGGATGGTACCTCTTCCTCCTCCTGTTTAGAATTAATTTCCCCCTCCTCCTTCTGCTCCTGTTGATTCTTAGGGCAGTTTGGAGACCAATGTCCTTTCTCTTTACAATGATAACAGGTATATTGACTTTTGTCTCTATTGGTACCTTTTTTGCTTTTGTCACGATCTAGAGACATTCTGTAGCCCAATGTCCTTTCTTCTTACAGATATAGCAAGTATCTTGACTTTTATCTCGAAAGGAGGGAGAGTAGTCCGTCGGCTTGTCTGAAGAAAATTTTAGTATGACACCACATAAAGATCTGATGAGAAGTTCAACTTGCGAAGGTTCGTCCATCGTTCTGGTCAATGTGAGAATAAATGTATACTAAAATGTTAGACACTAACCCTTTATACGTGCACGGATTGGACATGAATATATAGGGGTTATGGTCTTTAAAATGTAGTCATTTGACTTTTTGCAGACAAGATGAAAAGACCGCATCCTATTGTGGAAAAATGAGAAGACAGTAAGAGACAGAATCGTAATGTATCACCTAGCACAATAGCTGAAGTCTTGGCTCAAATTCATGCCAGTGATTTTGAAGATGACATGAGTGAGTCCGAATCCACACCCATACAATCGACTTCCAAGCAAAGTTCACCACCCTTAGTAAACCCTGAAAATTACTATCACATTCGAGAGACGGAAAAGCGTTTACCTCGAACATTTAGAACAACGGCTTACACGTATGCCGAGAATACATAAGGGGTCAATACCGAGGTGTGGGATTCTGTGTTAACTGCACTGAAACAGGTATATCAAGCCAAAGAAGACGATCGCTTGAGACTTTCTATTCATCACGATAATTTGAAGTCTCCCGTTGGAATTGAGTTTACTAGCCCATCACAATTAACACCTTCCAAAGTCATCGACAAAATTCAACATGTGCAACAATCCAACGACGAGTTTCACATCGATGACGCAAAAGCCACACTGTTCATGACCCACGTGTCTCTTCCCCAGGGGACAGGAAGCAAAGGTGTTATTGGTGGACAGTCTTCGCAACACCAAAACAAGCCTCGTTCAAATTAACAATTCTCAAGACGAGATGCGTTTAGCCCGTGCCATCGTTGTGGGACAAACGTATGCCAACAAGAATGAGACGATAGAATGGAAAAGAGCCTGGACAACTATTCGAAAATTGGGTCGAGCAAAACAACGAAGTGAAGCAGAACTCCTGTTACAGCAAGCAGGGATATCCAAAGACACCCCTTGCGGTATTCCAGAAATGCAAAAATTGCAAGGTGCCTTGGCTCCACATTACACCTTGAAAGTACACCCTTAAGAAGTGCGGTGTCCACTTTTGTTTCGAGGCCACGATTTCAAAGACGGAAATACATTCACGTATATTATCACGATGGTCATTTTGATACCATTACCAGTATCACTGCATTCCTGGGAAACAGTTACTACTGTGAAAAATGTGACTATGGTTATAACAATCGAGAACAACACAAGCATTGTGGATCGAAATGTGAGGGATGTTTGGCCTCTCAACCTTGTCTGGACAGAAGACAAGTACGAGTGCATTGCCCTGTTTGTCAGCGCACTTTCGTCAGTCTTACCTGTTACCAACAACATTTGAAGATGCAAGATTCACAGCAGAAAAGTACTTGTCAGCTTCTGAGATTGTGCCCTACTTGTGAACAAGGCATACGTACCAGTAATGCCAAGTTTCACGTTTGTAGAGGGAAGAAACGATGTCACATTTATCACCAAATCGTGGACTTGGAGCACGAACGCTTCATTCAAAAATATCACCCCCGACCAGAAGATACCCAGAAGAAAGGGAATTTTATCTTTTTTGATTTCGAATGCATGCAATACATCGGTATTCATATTCCTAATTTCTGCGTGGCTCACCGTGCGTGCGAGAAGTGCATCCAAGAAACTATCTTTAGTCATTGCCCTCACTACAGCAACATTCCTGGAGGACGTGAAAAAATCTTTCGAGGGTCAAACACGCTAGCCGATTTTGCCCAATGGATCCTAAACCCCATCGACGAAACGTGGAGTCCAGATGACTTCGAACGTTATGGCGATAGTCATCGCCATGCCACAGTCATGGCTCACAATTTATCGGGATACGATGGGCAATTTCTGCTCAGATACTATGCGGAACAAAGTACCGAACGTCCTCAAGTGACTTTAAACGGAGACAAAATCATTTCTATGCAAGTAGAACAAGTACAGTTTAAAGATTCAATGTGTTACTTGGCCATGCCTTTGAGTCACATGCCAAAAACGTTTGGAATGACAGAAATGACCAAAGGTTATTTTCCATAGTTTTTCAATACCGAAGCCGATTAACATCTCGTTATACCCCATTTGCCTGAGGCTGACGACTACGACCCCGATGACATGCGCACCGAACAACGAGAAGCTTTCCATGCTTGGTACCAGACTTACGCCATGAACCCCTTTGATTTTCAAGAAGAAATGTTAAAGTACTGTCGATCTGACGCGGACATTTTACGACGTTGCTGTGGAATATTTCGAGAATTGTTCATGGAACACGGAGGGATCGATCCTTTGAAAGAATCTTGTACGATCGCCAAAGCATGTTCCTTAGTGTACCGAAAACGCTTCATGCCCGAAAATACTCTGGCTGTCATCAGTCCTCAAACGACGAACTTCCTCAAACGTCAATACTCGGTCAAAGCCCTACGTTGTATACATTATTTGTGCGACAAGGAAGACAAATGGATCCAACACGCCGGCAACGTAGGAGGCGAAAAGACCGTCGGAACGTATTCGGTGGATGGTTGGGACCCTCAGATCGTGTAGGAGTTTAACGGATGCTTATTTCACGGATGTTCCATGTGTTACCCTCAACCTGACACCAAAAATCAGTTTTTACAACGGAACATGGAAGACTTGTACCAGACTACTTGTCAGCGTCGTTTGAAGTTAGAACAGCAAGGATACCAAGTGGTGGAAATGTGGGAACTCGAGTACGATCAACGTTTGAAAACCGATCCCGAGTTTAAACGCATCGTAGAAAGTTACAAATTGGTGGATCCCCAGAACCCTCGGGATAGTTTGTACGGAGGACGAACGAATGCCATCTGTTTGATGTGCTAAGTGAACGAATAGAAGGGAGAAGAAATCAAATGCTTGGACGTGTGTTCGCTGTATCCTTACGTGTGCAAATAGTGTCGCTTTCCCTTAAGTCATTCAGAATTGATGACAAAACACATTGACCTAGACCACACACGACAGTACGAAGGATTGATTAAGTGCAAAGTCTTACCTCCCACAGACTTGTACCATCCCATTTTACCTTACCATTGCCAAGGAAAACTGATGTTTCCTTTGTGTCGAACTTGTGCCGAAACGTGCAACCAAGACCAACTTTGGCAGCACACCCAGGAAGAACGTGCCTTGACAGTAACGTGTGTTAGCGTGGAATTGTTTATAGCTCTTGACCTGGGATACCAACTGTAAGAAGTGTACGAAATTAACCACCTTCCCAAGACACAACAATACCGCAAGGGCGACGATACACAAAAAGGTATTTTTGCAGACTACGTGGATGCCTTTTAAAACTAAAACAAGAAGCTAGCGGCTATCCTTCCTGGTGTAACACTCTCGAAGCCCAAAATATATTCAAAGAAAAATATTGGGAGCAGGAAGGCATCACTTTAGACCTAATCGAGAAAAATGAAGGAAGGCGATCGTTCGCCAAAGTGATATTAAATTGTTTGTGGGATAAAATAGCACAACGACCGTCTTAACCCAAGACGGAGTATTTGTCCGAACCTTCTCGCTACTTCCAGATGATTCACGACAAAACCAATGTCATGAAACACGTGGACGTCATTCGTGAGGACTTGATCTTAGTCAATTACGAAGAAGAACAGATTTTGTAGAAGCCGACACATTTGGAAATGTCACAATTGTGGCTTACTTGACAGCCCACGCTCGCGTAAATTGTACGAAGTGTTAGAACTGTTAGGAGATCGTGTGTTGTCTTTTGAAACGGACAGTTGCATCTACATTCACCGACCGAACCAGTGTAACCTTGTCATCGAAGAAGATCGTTTAGGAGCCTGGACCGATGCACATCCCGACGACAAGATTCTAAGTTTTGCAAGTGGCGGTCCTAAAAATTACGGCTACGAATACCTAGACCCACAAGGAGAAATGCACACCGAATGTAAAGTGAAAGGATTGACTCTGAATTATTGCACCAATCGAGTGGTGAACTTTAACGTGCTACTAGAAGCCTTACAGTCTGGACAGGATGAAACGTTTAAAGCGACCACCCACGAACCGCACAAGATTGTCCGTTTACCTACACACCAAATCGTTAGCCGACCATTGGGAAAAGTCTATCAAATCGTGTACCAGAAGAGAGTACGACTTCCCAATCACTTTACTCCACCGTACGGTCACGTCGAAATTGGGCAGCATATAAAAAGGGACCTTGTCAAAGAACAATAGCTCATTTGTAACTACAACAACCAAGCGAAAGAAGATAAATCCATTGAAACAGGCATCATTCAAATTTGAGGATTTTAAAAGCAAATGTACCTTCCCCGAGTGTGAAAAGTACTGGATGGGTTAGACCTATGCATTGCAACGGAAGTTGTCCGGAAGGAAACTGTAAGTGTCCTTGCGGTTACCATTGTAATTACAGGAGTGCGATGCTATACCTTACGATTGTAGTGATGCCAGACGTTGCGACCTCAGTGATTCAGCAGGACATCGTAGGAACTTTGCAAAGACTACTACCCCTATATCTGCCATGGAAAGTGATGCTGTGCGTGTCAAATATGAGGGATGCGAAAGCGGTGGCACACGTTATCGAGGACTCCTAGGAATTTCACCCTACCTGCAACTAACTGAAGTAAGGAGAGTCGAATATTCGTTCCCTACGAGTTTGCCTGAATACTGTCACTTTATAAGGCGATTCCAAACCTTCAAAGATAAATGGCCAAAATGACTGCCTGGACCATCTCCTGAAGAATCAGCCATAGCCGGATTTTTCAACTTGGGCGAAGGGGATAAAGTCAAGTGTTTCAGTTGTAGTGTCCATTTACGAGTGGGGACAGAAAGATTCAGCTTACCTGGAACATGCTCGATGGTCTCTGAATTGTCAATACCTACCTTTAGTGAGACCTAGTGATTAAAAGTGACAATGCTGGTCCATGTCGTATAACGAACCAGTTTGGGTTGGAGACAAATCTAGACTAATATATAAACCCTCTCTAAAACATAATATTCAAGGATTACCACACCAATTGCAAGAGAAGATCTACAAGGACGTATGACAGGATCTTGCTAAAGAAAAATCTCAATGGATGACTGTTGAACTTTTGTGTCGTGAAATTCACAAGAGGAAAGTGACAAAAATTAACTATCGTGTCAGATTTATCTGGATCAAGGATGTCTTTTTCACTGTTTCCAATTTAGTTCGTTTACATCTGAAGATGTTTTGATTCTTCTTGACCATTACCCTGAATGTCAGTGGGACGATATTACAGGTTATATTAATCACTTTTGCTTTTGGATAAGATTTTAAATCATTCTGTGCAGAATATACACTTATGGTCTTCGACACAAAAAAGTATAAAATAGAACGACCATGCCACAATCATTATCATTTGTGATCAAACAGATTCTGTGGAAGGATATCAATGAGAATACGAACACGGTGAAGGATTACAAACACTTATTACAAGAACTGTGTCCCATGAATGGGGTTGACGTGTAGTGTGTGTTTTAGTGACTTGTTTTCTGGGATTTCGTTTAACTGTTGATTCTTTGTGGACATTTTACGAAAACTACCTACAAATTAAACAGTATGTTGACTCCTTTAATTGTCCACGAGAGACTCATTCTGTTACAAGCCTTACGCTTCATCTGGATAGGTCTCGACCTCTACAGGAAAAGAAAGATTCGAGATTCGTAAACCTTTACGTACGGAAGCGGTGTACGAAGATGTGTGTGTAGCTTGTGATTTACCCTCATTTGACAGATATACGCAACTGGAAAGTTGGGATAATGAGACTTGGGAAAACGAAGCATCCCATTATGCCCAAGCGTTGTGTTCGTAAAATCCATATTCGAGTGAATAAAGTCACTTTTAAACCTGTGTTAGTGACAGTTTCAGAAGAAGAAAAAGAATATGTCACCCAGGACAATCACTCTGTTCAAGACAGGACTGTCATGGACATTCCGCCACAAAGACCCTTCCGAGAAGACACCTATGTGACTGTACCCCATGTAGAGACTATACGAACATTACACACTACGTCTAGGACACCATCGTTACGTAAACAATGTAGTACAGTGACTTGTTTATATGCCACTTTGATCGTTTCCATGTGTATTTTATTCCTGTACTTATCCATTTGGCTTTTATGTATTTTTGTATTTAGTGTTGCATTGAAATAAACGTGTCCTGAAAAAAGTATAAAAACCTCTTGTCTTGTCTGGTTTTTTTTTTTTGTCACTAGTGTCATACCCTACACTACTATGGCTAACTCTGCTATTTCCTCCTCGACATTCAAAGTCATTGACGAACACTTAGATCATGCTAGTTGGGAAGCCTTGTATCTTTGTCATCCTATTAACATGTTAATTGCTGGACCGAGCAGTTCAGGCTAAACCGAATTTGTCAAACGTTAAATCGAACATAAACATAATTTGATCGATCGTTCACCTCAACGCATCGTGTAGTGTTACAAAGAGTGGCAATCGGCATACAGCCTCTTGCAAGAAAGTAAATGTGATTCCATTGTGCTTGTGGAAGGTATTCCTATAGAAGACGATGGAATCGTGTCTGACCTTAATCAAACTCATTGGGTCATTTTTGACGACATGTTAGGAGAAAACGAAGAAGAAATTAAACTGTGGTTTACGCGTAAAGGACATCATCATAATGCCAGTGTCATTTACATTACACAAAATTTATTTCAACAAAGGAAAGCTCATCGTACCATTAGTCTCAATGCTCATTACGTGGTCTTGTTTAAAAGTCCTCGAGATAAATCGCAAGTGCAAGTCTTAGCCAAACAGTTAGGAACATCTTGGCTGACTCATGCGAACGATGATGCCACTCAAACTCCACACGCCTATTTACTCGTGGATTTAAAACCCACCACCCCCCATTATTTGCGATTTCGTACCGATTTGTTTCACAACTGGTGTCAAGACGGAGGACCTGTCTTGTACACGTCCTCGTCGTCGACATAACAATATGAACCACTAAAACATCTATAAAAACCTTGGTCACTTTGACCTTATCTCATACATTGTCAACATGACCTCCCTTCAGTCTCATCTTCCCATCAAATTGATTCGTGTCTTATCCGGTATCAGTCGCGAAAAAGTCCACAAATACGTGCTCATGTCTTAGAAACCAGTCTCAAAGAAGTCTTACGATGGTTTACGGTGACAGCACGTCAAATACTGAAAGTCATCACTCACATTCCACATCAAACCAAACGCTTTTTATGATAGAAACAAAGTAGCCTTGGCGCAATTGGCCGATCCTCGTATCGACACTCAAATCAAAAAGCAAATCATATTTAAACCTGGAGGTAGTGGTTCTCTAGGAGGTATCATCATTCGTTCCCTTTTGAAATGGGTTCCCAATGCTTCCAAAGTACACCCCAAGAAATTAAAAGCCAAACGAACCCCTAAGAAAAAGAACAATGGTGCCAAGACCAAAACACAGAAAAAGAAAAGTCCACATAAAAAGCTGTAACCCGCAAAAGAGGCACTTCGGCCACGATGCAATCTTACCTTCGTCAACCACGACCTGCACCACCAGTGACCGCGTTTCCAGTAGCCTCAGATGCTTCCATTTCTCCCTTGTGGGTGATGGCAGCCAAATCCAATTTGATACACGTTCTTCCTATTTTGATGAAACATTGGAAATCTGCGTCTCCCAAAACGTCACCTCGTCCACATTGCGGCAGTAGCAGCGGCTCACAAAGTATTTGCCACCAAAGTCCAAGTCCAAGAAGGATCTGGCATGTTAAAGAGTTTACTGGATTTGTCCAAACAAGACCTGTCCCGATTGAATCCATTGCGAACCCCTTCACCCCTGTGTTACCTGCCATGACGTTGATACGATAATCAGTGGCGTCGCATTCCAGTAAAAAAGATGAGTTGAGGACAACAACGGGAATCAGTATTTTCTGTTCCACTTCTGAACACTCAATGATGCTTCCTCAAAAACGTTCACACCACAACCATCGTCGTTCTGCTGTCCAAAAAAGGAAAAATAAATAGACAATCTCGTCATCCTACAAAAGGCTTAAAAAACAAACATCAACGTCATCCCCTCAAAAGACCTAGTCCTTTTAAAGAAAATGTAGCGTCACCAACAAGGAGGTTACTTTGGCAATTTTGGGATACACATCGTTACCTTTCTGACGAAGCGGTTGTTCCCCAAAAAAGAGAGTGCGTACCAAGGCATTGACGCTAGTGGTATTGTGGAACGAACAAGCAAAGATGACACCTCGCAGGAAACATTCTTATTCACTCCACAAAGGAAAGAAAATGAAATGACTACCTCCTCGTTTAGCCAAACATCAACAAGTTCTTCGTCAAAGTGCCCGAAAGAAAATACCCGTCCGTCAAAAAAAAAAGATGTTGGTGCAAGGCGGAGGATTTGTGATGCCTCCTTTTATGATAGAGTCGAACTGATGCCATTTATAAAAAAAAAAAAAGATAAAAGGGTGTGTTCCAAGTCTTTGACGTCATTGGTATTGTGAAACGAACAAGCAAAGAAGTCACCTCGCAGAAAACATTCTTTTTCACTCAACAAAGGAAAGAAAAGGAAAGGACTACCTCCTCGTTTAGCCAAACACAGAGACGTGTTGTCCGTCCTGTTCAAAGCCTCTCCACTCATGCGAAAACAAATCATTAAAACAGCCTCCAAAGATGGCATTGATACCGTGTGCGAATGTTGTTTGAATGTCTTGAAAGGCACGATACCTTTGTCTCCACACCAGAAAAAATGCTTAGCCAAACATCGACACGTTCTTCGTCAAATGGTCCAATAGAAAATACCCCTCCGACAAATGAATAAGATGCTGATGCATCTCGAAGGATTTTTTCCCTTTCTACTTTCTATCTTGGGAGGATTAGCGAAAGCCGGCATCGGTTTATTGCAGGCTTGGTAGAAGGGCTGGCACGAGGGATATTCTAAAGTTGATCCTTCCAGAATATAAAAGGGACCCACCCATGGAGCACTACGATCTCAGACGTAATCTTTGGAAGCCCATGGAAGGACGAAAACTGACTCTAGTCCCTTACAAACGATTGATCGAATACCATCGTTGGCAAGTACAACGTACCCCCCATTTACCACCCAATCCTGATTTGACCGAGATGTCCCAATTACAACACAAATTGCAATCCTTGACGTATCGCCACGATTTATCCGAAACCGAAAAATCGCAAAAGTACCGTCAACTCTTGGAACGGCTACAACTCTTTCATCGAAAAGCTGTGGAACAAACAGCTCTACCCACTCTGACCGATTTGAGGGCTCTGATGAATAGTCGGTCGCTCTCACAATCTACAGTGGCCAATACAGACGTCACCCCACCATTTCCCAAGGAAGAAGAACCCCATGATATCTTTCAAACACCCACCGCCACTCCCATTCCGAGTAAGAATGCAGCTTCCTTGTTGACCCCTTACCCCCACTCCCCAACGAGAAGAACTCAAAACTTGGGTTAAAAAAATGATGGCCACTCCTCCTTCGACAGAAGTGAAAAATAGAGAACGGACACCAAAAGTGCGAAACGAAAAGAAGACCAAAGCAATCTGATTACCACCTCCACCACTACCACCAGTATCCTCGACGTCAACTCCTGTGGCACATCTGACACGTAAAACCGTTTCCAAACAACCCCCATTTCGTCCAACCCAAAGTAGTATCATCGAAGAGTGGGTACCTTATTAACAAAACCAAGAATATGGTATTAGCCAGCATGTACTACGATCCAGCTCACACTGCAGGTTACTGAGGCATTCAGAAATTGTATCGTGCTCAAAAAAGTCGCCTGAAAAAGCTCCGTTTACCTGAAGTACAGCGATGGTTACAAGAACTCGCTACGTACACTTTACACAAACCCATTCGACGAAAATTTCACAAAAGTCGCAATCAATTGGAAGGCATCGATCATCAATGGCAAGCCGATTTAGATGATGTCTCTCATTTAGCCACCTACAATCGGGGCTACAAATATTTGTTTTGTGTCATCGACGTCTTTTCTAAATTTGCCTGGTTCTAAAGCTAGAAAGACGAATAAAAAAGAAGCGCTGGAGACTTAAAAATGTTTGATTATTAAAAGTAAAAACATAGAGACTGAGAGAAAAACATAATGCACCAAGAATCATGTGCCTGTTCCAAGTCGGAATTGGATCTCTTTGCCATGCCACCCACTATGATGACCATGCAAGAAGCCCAATGGGTTGAATTTCATCCCGTCTCCTCTTTGACGGATTCAGCTCCCATCGACTTTGAAATCAAAGGACAACCCGAAGATTACATCGATCTAAACAACAGTTTGTATTTGCAAGTGAAAGTGATTAAAACGGACAACACCAATCCAGGAGACCATACCCTAGCAGCTCCCGTCAACAATTTCATGCATTCCTTGTTCAGCGATGTGAATTTGTACATGAATAACAAACTGATCAGCAGTAGCATGAATACTTACTCTTACCGAGCGTACCTCGAAAATCTCTTGACGTACGGAAAAGAAGCCAAGAACACTCATTTAGATGCTTGCGTGGTATGGAAACCTCACACCGCAGATAAGCTTAACAACACAGACTTGTCCGTAGCTGACGGTGCCAATCCCAGTCCTCACAATGTGGGTTTTAACGAGCGTCGAAAATAAATTCTGCTAGGACGAAGCTTAGAACTGTTCGATCCTTTGCATTTGGGCATATGGTTTCAAGAGAAGTATTTTGCTGAACGGGGTGGATATTCGCTTGAGATCGAATCGTAGCAGTGCTGCTTTCCATTTGATGGCTGCTGATGCCAGCCACTGCAAAACCATTATCCGAGAAGCCAGGTGATACTTGCGTCGTGTGAAAGTGTTACCTAAAGTGGGAAATGATATCAGTCACACTTTGAGCAGAACGACAATCATGTATCCGATACGACGCGTGGAAGTAAAAACCTACACCATTGTTACTGGACTCCGATCTAAGATCGAAGATCATCTGTTCCAAGGACAGTTACCCAAACGTTTATTCATTGGTATCGTCAGCAATGCAGCCCTTAACGGTGCCTACAATCACAATCCTTTCGAGTTTAAGCACTACAATGTAGCCAAAATCAAAGTCAGTCGCGACGGTAAAACTTTGTGTACCCGACCCTTCGAACCCAACTTTGTCTAGAAGAATTACTTGAGGTCGTACTTGTCGCTGTACGAAACCACAGGACAGTTAGGAACCAACACCAGTCACGGTATTTCCTACGACGAGTATGCAGGAGGTTACACTTTGTGGGGTTTTAGTTTCACCCCAGACCAAGGCAGCGCCGAGGGACATTTCCACCCTATAAAATCTGGGCAATGGCGTCTAGATCTTTAGTTTGCAGAACCTCTTACCGAAACGGTGAATGTCATTCTGTATGCCGAATTCGATAATACCATATAAATCAAACGTTTGAGAGAAGTCGTTCTAGACTATTAAACACTATGGGAAATTCTTGTCCCTCTTTGAACAGTGGAGAATCAATGGAAATGGAATGGGAGGTTACAGAGAAAGCAGACACCCAAGACCAAAAAGAAGAAGTAGTGATCATGCAGTCAGATGGCCAGAACAGGAACAACAGTTAGTTGCCTGTTTTACACAACACTTGGAGGATACAATGGGAGACATGATTAAGAAAGATTGTTATGGTTGTAAAATCTACCATCCAGTCGAATTCAAAACGATAAATGTATGATGATGAGTCAAGAAGAAAAATTGGACGATTATCTGAGCGAAGTTTGGAGTCTCATCTCAGAAGAAGACGTGTTACTTCAGTGGTATAAAGGCTTACGTGATCATTCCTCTCCTCCATTGTTTGCTCGAGAAATTGATCGCATCGAAGCTCTCTTGGCCAAGAGTAAGGAGACGAAGCAAACAAACAGTTACTTGACAGACCGTTTCAAGCAAAATGTCTGTATTGAATTGATGACTTATCATCACCTGTGACGAAAGGAAAAATTTACAAGGCTACAAAAATTGGATACCTGGGAACCTTATTATCTTTTTAACCGTAGTTCGTACACAGCTTCTTGGAATCCTGTCGTGTGTGCTAAAGATGAACTACCTCATCGCAAAACTCAAGAGAATCAAGCTTATTTCATCAACACAGATGACAGTCATCTTCCAGGAACTCAATGGGTAGCTGTCTACTTTCATCAAGAGGGTTGTGTGGTGTATTTTGATTCATATGGATTGCCTCCTTTGGAAGATGATATCATTGACTTTATGAGAAGAAATGCCCAGACGACACGATTCAATAATGTGAAATTACAAGACACAGATTCTATGGTGTGTGGACAATATTGTGTCTATTGTCTGCATCATCGCAGTCTTGGAATTTCTTTAGAACATATAGTGACTTATTTTGATCGTTATTCGTCTCGAAACGATGACAAAGTAGATCGATGGTTTTGTGACCCTTATGGTTATCTGTTGTCTTTATCTAGGAAACGTAGTGTACATCAATGGCCCAATGACTTCCAACAGTGGAAATCTCAATTTAATTCACACCGTTGTCAACCATGTCAAAGATAATGTATTGGTGTTATGGAATTAAAAACATGTTTGTTATTTTACAAAAATGTTTGTTATTTTAAATAATGTTTGTTATTTGAATAAAAATGTTGTGTTTTGAAAACAATGCGTCTGTCGTTTGTTTTACATTTTTATTAATATAGATGCTATTTGACTTCTTTATATCCCTCACATCAAACTATCCAAACGTTTCCAAACCCTAAATCGTAGAGGGGTGTTTTCTATCGTGTACGCGCTTGAACCATATAAAGCAGGGGTAGTCTCCAGTCTGGCCATCCATTGTTTGACTCATCCTCATACTAAGATGTGCTCAATACTAGCTAAGATTAACGAAGCTTACGTCACTCTACATCGTATCAGACACAATCTGATGCCAAAGCCTGAAGAGATTGAGAATGTTAGAATGCTACAAGTAACGGAAAACCTCATAGAAGAACTCTTCAGAGAGGAAATTCAAAAAGACAAAGAAGAATGGACTGAGAAGTATAGACTTCAGAAGCAGCAGAGAGCACAGAGAGAACAGCAAATGCAGCAGCAACAACAGCAGCAGGAAACAGACAGAAGTTTTGTCGACTGCCGTGTGGACGCGAAAGAGTTCTCTTTCTTTTCCGAAGAAGCAGGCCCTATCATGTTGCCTGACGAGGACGCAATCTTAGACGATAAAAGATTGTCATCCCTCCTCGTACACACAAAAAAGCCCTTTTCAGGGCTACCCAATATTCTCGAAAAGAATTAATAATTCAATTTGCTAATGATATGTGACGAAGTTAGAAAAAAATAGAAGTGAGTCTATATTCACAGTCTCATTTTAGTTTTGTTTGAAGTGCGTCTATAAGCACAACGTATTTTTCAAATAACTTGTTAAATTTATAATTTATCTGAGTAAAGTAAAAAAGTGAGTGATTGTTTTCTTTTAAGTCCGCGTGTTTTGGTGATGATAGGGATACTGTAAGTTTTTTTGATCGTAGGGTTTTTTCTCGTTCATGTCCGTGCTTGTGCCATTTATAAAGAAGCACTCGTCAGTCTGGCTACCTATCGTTGGCGTATCAACCCAAAGAATATGAGTAGACTGCAAACATTGAGGGAGCTTCAAACGCACCTGGAGAATGCTAGACGTCTCCTGGATGAGCTGGCAATGGAGGCCATAGCAGAACAGGCCAAGATTGAAAAAGAAGAGGAAAGAAAAAAGAAAGAAGAGGAGGAGAAGACCAATCTTGCCTCACCGTATGATGGCTAAAGCCTGTCGGGTGAAACCTGAGTTGAGGACGACTTAACCACCAGAAGCAACTCGTCAACCACAGTCACAATCCCAACCGCAACAACCACAGCCTCAAGCACAACAACCAGAGTCTCATCCACGGTTGCGGAATAGAGGAAGACATGAAGAGGATTTCACTATCACTCAAACGGAAGATTGGGAGAGTGAAGCCACTCAAGCTTCCTCTGCACTCCCAAACACAAGAGTGAATTGGGAGAACGATTGGAGTATTAGATGTGTGTGCGGGGCTAGACTTGGGAGGTGCCAGCATTAGCCAGGTGCAATTGAATTTTTTAAAAAAAACAGCCCTTCTCAGGGCTAACCAAATGTCTAGAAAAGAGAATGTTCAAATTACCAATGGGTATGAGAGAGGAGTAGTGTAATTATAAACACTGACTCTTTATTGATATAATAGTGTGTGTGTGTGTGTGTGTGTGTGTGTGTGGATGGTAGATAATGTGATTTTGGATAGTAAATTATATGGTTTATTTTGGCTACTTCCCCATGTGTGTGGTTAGTATATGGTGTGATTTTGGATAGTAAATGATATGGTTTGTTTTGGTTGCGTCCCCATGTGTGTGGTTAGTAAATTGTGTGATTTTGGATAGTAAATGATATGGTTTGTTTTGGATGCTTCCCCATAAATGATATGGTTTGTTTTGGCTACTTCCCCATGTATGTGGTTAGTATATGGTGTGATTTTGGATAGTAAATGATATGGTTTGTTTTGGTTGCTTCCCCATGTGTGTGGTTAGTAAATGGTGTGATTTTGGACAGTAAATGATATGGTTTGTGAATAGTATATAATATGAAGGGTGTTTTCCTTCACGTCCGTGGCTGACAGTTACCTTAACATTTCTACGTTGGACAACTACCAACGCGAGAATAGGCTGTCATATGAGGTTCTATACTCGACTTTAATAATAGCACAAAGTATTCCAAATTGTTAAGGGAGAACACGGAATGGATACGACGGAAGGAGGCAACATCAAGATGGAGGAACAACAAAACCAAGGCACCCAAGAAGGACACGGGGACTCACCGGACGGAATGAGGGAACATCGGGTACACCCTGTAACACTCCATCAAAAAGCCCTTTTAAGGGCTATTTATACTTACAGAGTTTCCTTTTGGCTTAGAAACTCTATTCGACAATCTCGTTCTTCAAAATCAGACTTGATCAATTTTGGCTCTCCACCATCAAAATTAACAACCCATTTAACCTGACATTGACTAACCTATACATGTCACTTGACATACCTAGTTTACAAAAATTGATAGGGAACACATCAAATGTACACTCTGTACTAGACAAAAATTGGAATGTTAGGATGTTAGGAAAAAATATAACTTGAAAGATTGACTCAATTGCACAGGTGGCTTACACAATATCGGTATATGATGTCCACTAGCAACAACTGGACTCGATTTGATAAGGCTAGGGCGTGCAAGACGATCGACATCAAAGTGCCAGTTCACAGATCCTTTTCCTCCTCCTCCGTTGCCTGACTCCAACACCAGCAAATGACTAGAAGTGGAAACCATTTTTAACTAGTCATCATTTGGTGCCATTGCACCTCTAGCTCTGCATCCTCCGATTGGTTGATAGGGTTGAGTGCGTGGCTGTTCTATTCCCACTCACCTAGGTCTTTCATTCATGTCGATAGCTCCTTATAGGGGTGCGGCATGACGACCAAATTAAATAGCATACTATGTATGCATAAACGCCCGTGGGGATGTGGCACCATTCCTTCCTCACGGGAAAATCTAAATCACTACCATATTAATTGGTAGTGTAAAATAGTGAACAAATGACCCTTTGTGGCCGGTTTCACTTAAAACCATAATTCATTCATTCAGTAGAATTTAAAGTTAATAGAATCTCTGGTTAAAGGGACCAGAGCGGATAGTAATACTGCTAGCTTAAAAAAGCAGAACCACTTAACAAAACCCTAAAATAAAATATATAAAATAAAATAGAAAAGGGGAAACGAAGGGAAAGGGGGGGATAATATAAACATTGTAATGCGAGGAAAAAAGGAAAAAAGGAAGAAAAGGGAGAAAGGGAAGAAGGAGAAGGGGGTAAAAGAGAACATTGCACTAAGTAGTGGCACAATGTAGGTACAGTAAAACCAGTCAACCGACAAGTGGAAAGATAAATACATGTGTGATGAGAACACCGGGATCAAATAATGATAGCTCAATGAAACATAACACCAACCAACCGACAAGAAAAAGTAAAAAGAAAGGGAAAAGGAGGGAAGAAGGAAAAAGAAAGAAAGAAGGAAGAAGGGAGTAGGAAGAAAGGGGGAAAGAGAAAAGGGAAAAGAAGAGTAAAAAAGAAGGAAGAAATGAAATAAAACCAAACACACCCCACTCCAACTCAAAAAAAAAAATAATTTTTATTTTATATTTTTTTTTTCCCCAGGGTTCTAATTTGGTATGAGAACCCTTTTTGAACAATCTCTTTCTCGAAATCTAACTCGGTCAATTTTGACCACCTTTCAAAATTAACAAGCTAAAATACCATCACAAGTGTGATGAGAACACCGGGATCAAATAGTGATAGCTCAAGGAAACATATCACCAACCAACCGACAAGAAAAAGTAAAAAGAAAGGGAAACGGAGGGAAGTAGGAAAACGAAAGAAAGAGGGAAGAAGGGAGTAGGAAGAAAGTGGGAAAGAGAAAAGGCTAAGGAAGAAAAGAAAAAAAGAAGGAAGAAATGAAATAAAACCAAACAAACTCCACTCCAACTCTAATTTTTCTTTTTTAACTTTTATTTATTTATTTATTTATTTATTTATTTATTTATTTATTTATTTATTCCTGTCTCGGGGTTATCATTTGCTACGAGAACCCTTTTCGAACAATCTCTTTCTCGAAATCTAACTTGATCAATTTTGACCACCGCTCAAAATTAACAAGCTAAAATACCTAACAGTGACTACACTCATTTATGTCGCTAAGACATTTTAGCAATTAAATTTGTTAAGGACCTACAACATGTACACTATGCACTAGAAATATTTATTGATAGGAAAGATGAAAAATTATATGACTATATGGATTTGATATAATTGCACAGGTGGCCTACACATTATTGGTATTTTGTCTGTCCATAGTAAAACTGGACTAGATTAGAAATAAGTGCGACCAGGGCGTTTCAAGCGTACATCCAGGAGTGTGGAGAAACAGAAATAGTCTAACCTGATTGTCGACGAAAACATGGCTGATCCATTGGACTTTACTTTATTCTACAATTTAAGACACAGCTATTTCTGGATATTAGACGGGGAATATGAAGTGGAAAAACTACATAATAAATGGAAGTTTACGAACGGCCTTGACTTTGCAAAAAAGACTGAAAATAGCCAGGGAGCTCTTAGAAAGAATGCTAGAAGAAGAAGTCAAAAGGTTACGAGGCTTCATTAAACCTTTCCTATGTTAGATAGGGACATTTAAGCAAGTGATAGATATTGTCGAAAACGTAAAGTGCTTTTTGGATAATATCTTGACAGAGTGCCCCCATGTCCAAAATGGTTTGGACCCGCTCAAGAAAGCTGAAGAACCGATCAGAAAAGAGCTATTAGAAGAAATGAAGAAGTTAAAAGATAACTGGAGTAAGGAGAGAAAGGATAATGAAAACAAAAAAAAAGAAGAAAGAGGAATTTGAAAGATTAAATAACAATTGGAAAGATATACAAGAGAAGTGTAGAGCTATGGGACATCCTGACTGGATTCCCGAGGACGAAAAGAAGGAGAAAACGGGAATCATTTGTAACATCAAAAGGTGGTGGAACAACGGCAGAAAATAAAAGAAGTATCCAAAGGGCCTTTTCAGGGCCACTCATATGCCTCGAAAAGATATTAGCTTTCTTTGCCTCCATTTTTCCCTTGTCGCTAGACAGTCCCATATACAAATACAAATACAAATAATATTTCCCATGTTCAATT
Source organism: Unio pictorum (assembly GCA_030141615.1). Classification (NCBI taxonomy): domain Eukaryota; kingdom Metazoa; phylum Mollusca; class Bivalvia; order Unionida; family Unionidae; genus Unio; species Unio pictorum. Next base: position 2,076,290 of record JARLTB010000232.1, on the reverse strand, counting down.
TCCCTTGTCCCTAGACAGTTCTACCATGTTAAATTTCCTTTGTCCCTAGACAGTCCCACAAAGTTAAATTTCCCTTGTCCTTAGACAGTCCCACCATGTTAAATTTCCCTTGTCCCCAGAGTGTCCCAAGCTGTTTTTGACTGGATTTCCCATTGTCCCCAGGGTATCCCATATTACTACTAATGTATATTTGTGAAAATTGAAAAGGTGCTGGTAGCCATTATGAAGATCACCCCAAAGTCCAAAGATAAAGGTAATAGCGCAGCTGGTTTGAATAGTCATTGGGACACTATTCGTTCTGAGAACAGAACATCTGAATGAGGGTGAGAAAAAAAATGTGATGGTAGACTTCATAAACATTTGTATTATATGTCATGTCATACTAAATATGTTTGAAATATAACTGACAACAACTTTTTCATAAAACTAAGCTGAAAACGTCAACGACACAAAATATTGCTGTTGAACTTGATCCACTGTGTCAAGCAGAATATTAGCGCATGTGACTTTTGAGGTTCAACGTTCAGTTATATCAGCAAAATGAAGAAAGAAAAAAAACCTGTTACGATAGGTAGTTTAGGAGCGTCTAAGAAGGAAAGACAGACTCATTACTTCATGCGGTGTTTATTGTTGTTGCTTTGTTTATATACACTTTACAATGGATCTGATTATCTCTCTCATCTAGCCAATATAGATTCAGCAAACAATGTCTCCCAGCACTAATCCCACTAATTCTGAGTTATGCTTACAACACGTTGGCTTCTGGTTCGAACTTTGCTTCCAACATCCGCAACATTTTGGGTTTCAGACATTATCATTTCCAAGCATTCGTAGAGCACCATACGTCCAAGCCAACATTATCAGAACTTCACTTGTCTGTATGATCAACAGCCTGATAACAACTTTTTATTTAAATAGAGAAACGAGTACATACTTGTAATGAATTCGGTTATAAACGAAATTTCGCTAGCAATAAGGTTTCTTTATATCGGTCAGGAAAAATACTTGCAACCTATTTAATTGTTGCATTTTATCCGTGCCATGTAACTTTGCAGTCAACTGAGCGAGCCGTAGAACCAGTAAGTGAAAAACTAAATAAAAGACATTGAAAGGAAATAAATGAACGATGCTCACGTATGCTAGAGAAGCTCGGTATGGATTGTTCTCAAGTCCATACAACTACAACAGCGGTAAATGAAGCGTAGCACAACGAACTGTGATATAAATTCGGACCAGTATTTTATCATAAATAGCCAATATATATTTTCTACTTATGGATAAAATGTTTTGAAATATCTCTCTGGCTACTCATAGAGTTCGATTGAATGGATTAACCAAAGTAAACTTACTTGTAAGAAAGACTTTGGCACTCACAGTCAGAGTTGCAATACATATCCCAGGTTGTCTTGGTGTTTGGGCAACTAAAGTACTGAGAACTGCGACGGAAGATGGTTTCTGTCAGAAGTGTACAAACCATTTCATTGTCAACTGTGCAGCTACATTAAACGTTGTACGTTAAACCTTAGTCAACATTTAAACATATATGTGTATAGTGAGTTTTTCCTGTCTCAGTATCTGCGTTTAGTACGCAATAAATATATCATACTCCATTATTGCTCAAATTGGTACCTACTAACTTCCTATTTTTATCTATGAATGCAATTTTTAATTTCACCAGTTTCTGTCAATCCAACTAAGTCATCTTCTTATGCAAACCAAAAAGATAAAGTCAAACTAAAACCAGGATTAATTGCCGAAACCGTAAAAGAGAACTCGTGCAACATATTTTGCTCACATCCTACTCAGAACCATGAACTGACTAACTGACTGACTGACTTTATTTCCTCTTCAACAGAGATTACATCAGATTAATCAAATTCAGGATAATACAAAATCATGAAATACAACAGAAAAGAGTATATAAAAAAAAATTTAAAAAAATGTGAAACGTATACCAGTGTAATTATCAATGTAGTTCTTTCTACATGACATATGGGCTTATGCATACATACACGTATATCCACATAAACACATATATATATATAAATGTACACACATACATACATACATACATACATACATACATACATATATATATATATACAAACACATATATGCACATACACATATACACATCTATAATATATATGCTGAACAACATGAAACCATACTCAAGTGAAAAAAAGATAGCAAAAGGTGACACTTTTATATTATATGAGCCAGAGAGCATTATATCTCCGTGATCTGTCATACAACAAAATTGCAGAATTTGACAACAACAGGATGGCCTTTTGTTTATGCTTGTTTTCTAAATTAATTAATTTATTTATTTAGCTTAACTACTTAGTATTGCTGTTGTGTTATGACATGTTGGTTGAGAGTAGGGCATGCATTTCATTGTAAAATGAGGTTATGCTTTTTGCCGTTACCAACATGAGTTGTATGTATGTATGTATGTATGTATGTATGTATGTATGTATGTATGTATGTATGTATGTATGTATGTATGTATGTATGTATGTATGTATGTATGTATGTATGTACGTACGTACGCACGTACGCACGCACGCACGTACGTATGTATGTATGTGTTTGTGTGTGTGCGTATGAGTGTGCGTGTGCGTGCGTGCGTATGTAGGTAGGTTGGTAGGTAGGTCAAGACAACGCAATATTTAAACACGTGTGTGAATTTAAAAAAGGAAAAAAAGTAATTGTAATTATTTTCATTCGACTGGAACTGTTTAAATGGATTAGCACACTGAGTCTCACTTAGAAGTAAATAATGTATATGATATAAATTAAATGAGTCCTCTTCTCTAATTTACTGACCGAGCATAACATCAAATATCGTTCTCGGGTACATTTATTCTTCTGTATATATTGTATCAACTACTCTAGCCACCACACGCATGAACGCCTGTCCGTAAGTAACCTTGCCAGTTTCAAATAAGTTTGCATTGGCGCTTTGATGGGAACCACACGTATGGGCATCATACTGTTTTGTGTAAGTTAGAATGCTATATAGAGCTCATCTTGGTAACTTTGCTAGGCGTGCTTAAGCCCAATCGTGAGGACAAGGTCTTTGGGTTGGGTGCGTGCGTAGATGGATTTTGAACATAAAAACCGGTATCGTATAAGAGTATAATCATAGTTATCCATTAGAGAAAGGAAATAAGAGAGTTGTAATGTAACAATATGGTGTGTTGCATAAAGGATATTATTTCTTGACAAAAAATATAAATTGTTAAACATAAGTAAACTATGTATCTTAACATCTTCGACCTTGACCTTGTTCTAGTAGAAACATATCAAGTTCTCGGATCCAAATCTGGGTTTTCTTAGACCCAGTCTGGAATATCAGGATTTTTTGGGACTTCCTCTAGAACTACTGCAGGAATGGCTGTAATTTAAAAAAAGCAGATGTGAATAATCCTAAAGAAAAATGTGTTCATACGTCCTGACTAACATTTCTCTTTTGTCAACTAACCAATTAAATAAATCCTACCACCTTTGCCTGACACATGCATATGGATGTCATTACGTCCAGTCTATATTAACCAAAGGAAAAATATATTCGTGTCATTAGATCATTGGGGCACATTTACGACATGACGGAAAACAACTGATAGATGTTGAACGATGCCAATTTTATGCGTTGATGTTTTTCATACGTCCACTCTATTCTCACAGTTTAGCCTACACAATATAATGGAATTTAACCTTTGCCTTTTCTACCTATTTTATGTTAGGTGTGGCCTACGATAATGTGATTATCGTTCCCTTCATATATCTTGATTGTTGATCCAGTTTCTTTGCACTTCCAGTGTCACCCCATATGTTTCTGGCAGCTATAATGTTGATGCAGGCGTCGATTTGTCTGACCTCAATCTAGTACATGATGTTGAATATATGAACGTTTAATGTCAATATGCAGTTCCTGGTTAGGAAGAGTTCACAATTTGTTTCTGCGTTTATGTATGTAGTAATTTTAAATAATATCGAAAACTGTAAATTAAATAGCATAATGGCACAGTTCCTTGGAGCAGGGCACCTTTATATCAGAATCTGCCCACATTGCAATATCGGGCAATACATTGAGAGATGTTATACTTAAAGCCCGGGAGGGTAATAAAAAAATGTTCTATTCACTCCATTCCTCACAAAGAACAGATCACCGCGGCTAAATTTGTATCCGTCCTGGTGCAAAACACACGACAGCCTTGCGTTAAGTCCAGTTTGTTGTTTTTTTTAATTCGATTGCTAATCTAATACATATAAAGACCTCTAGGTTTAATAGATAGTTCTTGTATATAATGTCTACCTGTCTACCTGTCTACCTGCACCAAAACGAAAAGTAAAATTCCAATAATGCTGCTTAATTTGCAATATACTCCAAAGTCTGCTAGTGAAGTATATATATATATATATATATATATATATATATATATATATATATATATATATATATATATATATATATATATATATATATATATAGGTCTGAGCATCAAATCTTGAGATTTCTACACGTTTTTATGCTGATCATGACCGATATAGATACTTATATTTTGAAACGAATAAACAAGTCAGGCAGGTAATGCGAAAACTGTTTGACCAATCAAGTGAACTCTACAAAAGACTGGGTCAAACACAAAGACCTAACATACTGACCGAAGGAAGCATCACAGAACTGGCACCCAAAACCTGAGAATTCGCAGACGTTTTAAATAGCTGTACCAGCAAAACAGATAACCAATATCTTCGGTATCAGTAACATTTACTGAAATCATAGTTCAACTCTTATATATACGTATGTTGGAAATGTTCCCGTGTGCTAGTAAAACAACGAAAGTTTGAAACAATGTTATAATTATACTAATTAGATATGGTGCTTGAAGCCTTGAATCAGGATTTGTTTATCGCACGACAGATAATGATTCATCTTATAGCCCAATGTATCCGAAAATACAAAAACGAATGATGACAAGCTAAATGAACGGCAACAAACAAGACTCCAAAAATACATCATGACAGAATCCTTGTTGAAAAAAAATACTAAGAATTGAAACAATCGCTACCGTTTATGCTAATGCATACGTCTGATCCAACTGCAAACTGAATAGATTCAGACCTGTTCTCGCACAATGTGTCAGTAGATAATGGTATATGTAATCAGAAGAAAAAGTAACACAGACCCTTTGTAGTTTGCAGCTGAAGCCGGTTTATAAGCGAGTACATACGGTAAGTGAATATGGAAAAACATATATAATTCTGGAATTTCATAACTACGGCTTTAATTACAACTCCGGTGGCATAGTGATCATACCGAAGACTTCCTAAATTGGACTAACAGCTGCCTTACTTGGCGCTCAGCATTAAGAAGTTAGTGTTAGACCTGGTTGGTCTGGTGTCAGGATAATGTGACTGGGTGGGATATCATGCTATATGTCTGCGGTATTATGCCCCAGTGCTAGACATCACCATAAACTGCCTCTCAGCAGACATCGTAGCGATATAACTGAAACATTGTTAAAACTACGTTAAAAATCATAATCAAACAAACAATAATCAAACGGTTTTAATTATATCGAACAAATACGCTTTCATGGCAACCATAAGCTTCAGCCGATGAGTTAATTTTTGTCAGGGCGTACAGTAATTTTTGTCAGGGCGTACGGTAATTTTTGTCAGGGCGTACGGTAATTTTTGTCAGGGCGTACGGTAATTTTTGTCAGGGCGTACGGTATAATATTTGCATTTGCTAGTGAATGAGGAAAAAGTTTTAGCTGGTGAATTCAAAGCCTTTACAAGAGTGTCGCCATTTGTTTGCAGGTGAATGAATAAAGAGTTTCAGTCGGAGAGCTCAGAGTTTTCAAAAGATTGAAGCGTACGTTTGCCGGTAAATGAAGAAAGTGTACAATCAACATTTCAAAATCTTTCACATGTGTCCAGAAAATCATTTGCATAGCAAAGCGTGTATACTTGATTTTAGTATATTCTTAACTACCAGATACATTTATATTAATTTAATCAAATAACAAAAAATAGGGCAAACTCTTTATAGTGATGCGATGGCATCATTCCTCATTTTGATGCACCGAAAATTTCATTAGTATGACTACAGCTAATTTTGACAATTCAAAATATCAACAGCACGTGTTCATATATATAGTTCATATACTAATGTCAATGTTCTCTAATCGTTTGAAAATATGTTTCCTCTATCCTTCCATGTATCATAGCATCATATAAATAACTAGAATTACGCATAAAGGAAATGACGCAATGTAGACCCGAAAACACATGAATCGGCTTGGCGTTAATGATTGTAATTCCATGGCATTAAGTATTTGAAATAACAAAAATGAACGCGATAGAGAGACTAGAACTATGCCATAATTATACTTTTATTCAAAGTGTATTAACATTTCCAGTAATTATATGTCAAACCCATCGTGGGAAGGCCGTTTAGATGTCCAACTAAAATCCGAGTTTTCACATAAGTTATCCGTAACGATTACTGATAGTAACACAAATCTTGACATCAGTTGTAAGTAGCATACAAACATGTAGCGAAATGACTAATAATGTACTAATATAGCTCTTTGATACTCAGATAGGTTGACTAACGTTACTTTTTAGAGGGCTTAGTCTTTCATGTATACTTCACAGCTTCAAACTCTCGTAATATCACATATAAATTCAAACTCGCGTAATATCACATATAAATTCAAACTCTCGTAATATCACATATAAATTCAAACTCTCGTAATATCACATATAAATTCAAACTCTCGTAATATCACATATAAATTCAAACTCTCGTAATATCACATATAAATTCAAAATCTCGTAATATCACATATAAATTGATGCATATGCATGTTAATAACTAATAATGAATGATCTATACAACCTTTTATACCTTCATACAAAATGTATATACTATCAAAAATCCAAAATACTTTGGGACACAAATGAAACATTCTCAGTTCAATTTCATCGTGCTTGAGTAAGAACAAATGTGATATATTCAAAACTCCTTTCTACAACTATATGGTAAGCGTTGCGTTATTGCAAATTACTATCATACTGACAAAAGTAGAAACTCTTAATTATCCCAGGTTTATTACTCAGTTTTATAATTAAGTTTTATAATTAAGTTTTATAATTAAGTTTCATAATTAAGTTTTATAATTAAGTTTCATAATTAAGTTTTATAATTAAGTTTCATAATTAAGTTTTATATAATTAAGTTTCATAATTAAGTTTTATAATTAAGTTTCATAATTAAGTTTTATAATTAAGTTTCATAATTAAGTTTCATAATTAAGTAAACCCTTACATTTAGGGAGAGACGTTAAGCAAAAAGACTATTATCTCAAGGCAATATTTTTATTGATTGGTATTAATGTCTTCTTCTTGCTACCTGAAAGTTACCTGGACATGTCGTTAGATGATTTGTTACCTGGACATGTCGTTAGATGATTTATTACCTGGACATGTCGTTAGATGATTTATTACCTGGACATGTCGTTAGATGATTTATTACCTGGACATGTCGTTAGATGATTTATTACCTGGACATGTCGTTAGATGATTTATTACCTAGACATGTCGTTAGATGATTTATTACCTGGACATGTCGTTAGATGATTTATTACCTGGACATGTCGTTAGATGATTTATTACCTGGACATGTCGTTAGATGATTCATTACCTGGACATGTCGTTAGATGATTTATTCATCTTACAATAGGGAAAGTATTTGTATGCTTAGTTTGCATATATTATAAAATCACATTTATATTTATTATTAATAACATATACAGTTTATCTTATTAATAGCATATACAGTTTGTCTTATTAATAGCATATACAGTTTATCTTATTAATAGCATATACAGTTTATCTTATTAATAGCATTTACAGTTTATCTTATTAATAGCATATACAGTTTATCTTATTAATAGCATATACAGTTTATCTTATTAATAGCATATACAGTTTGTCTTATTAATAGCATATACAGTTTATCTTATTAATAGCATATACAGTTTATCTTATTAATATCATATACAGTTTATCTTATTAATAGCATTTACAGTTTATCTTATTAATAGCATATACAGTTTATCTTATTAATAGCATATACAGTTTATCTTATTAATAGCATATACAGTTTGTCTTATTAATAGCATATACAGTTTATCTTATTAATAGCATATACAGTTTATCTTATTAATAGCATATACAGTTTATCTTATTAATAGCATATACAGTTTATCTTATTAATAGCATATACAGTTTGTCTTATTAATAGCATTTACAGTTTATCTTATTAATAGCATATACAGTTTATCTTATTAATAGCATTTACAGTTTATCTTATTAATAGCATATACAGTTTCAGTTGAAACTGAAAACAGAACAGACTGTAAAACTCGGCCCGTAATCTAATACTGTTGATACGTAGAAACGTAGAAATGAGCAGTCTGAAAAACTTGGTCAGTCAGAGAACACCGTTGACACTGAGAAATGAGCAGACTGTAAAACTAGGTCTGTCAGAGAACACCGTTGACACTGAGAAATGAGCAGACTATAAAATTAGATCTGTCAGAGAACACCGTTGAGACTGAGAAATGAGCCGACTGTAAAACTAGATATGTCGGAGAACACCGTTGAGACTGAGAAATGAGCAGCTTGTAGAACTAGATCTATCAGAGAACACCGTTGAGAATGAGAAATGAGCAGACTATAAAATTAGATCTGTCAGAGAACACCGTTGAGACTCAGAAATGAGCCGACTGTAAAACTAAATCTGTCAGAAAACACCGTTGAAAATGAGAAATAAGCAGACTGTAAAATTAGATCTCTCAGAGAACACCGTTGAGACTCAGAAAAAGAGCCGACTGTAAAACTAGATCTGTCAGAAAACATCGTTGAGACTCAGAAATGAGCCGACTGTAAAACTAGATCTGTCAGAAAACACCGTTAAAACTGAGAAATAAGCAGACTGTAAAATTAGATCTTTCAGAGAACACCATTGAAACTGAGTAATGAGCAGACTGTAAAATTAGATTTGTCAGAGAACACATTTGAGACTGAGCAATGAGCAAACTGTAAAATTAGATCTGTCAGAGAACACCGTTGAGACTGAGTAATGAGCAGACTGTATAACTAGGTTTCTCATATAATTTTCTCTACAAATATCAAGGCAGATCTGGATAAAACTTACGGATGAAAGTCTCGATCATTTCCTGCAGTTTTCGGGATGCTTTGCCGTTTTAAAGATGATCGAAAATACATGGAAGATGATTCTGGAAGTACGTTGTCTGCGCAAAGCAAGGATAAGTCAATACTCTGAAAGAAGCGATTAATGAAGTTGATCGATGTACATAACATACATTATGTATTATTGCGTTCATTATTCTGCCAAATGTTTCTTAAATACGGAATAATCACTCTAAGCAGAGAAAGATTTGTGCAAGATTGTAATCGCTAATAAATAAATAAATTAATAATTTATTTAAAAACAAATGAATAATCAGTTGAAATTGCCAAACAGCTATACGCCAAATAAAAACGAAATGACCATACCCATTTTGAACGATACAGTAATATATGATGAAATATAAAATTACTTTCTGATCACGTTAAAGGATAAATAAGCAAATATACATATAAAAGCGCATATACAGCAAATCGATTGTTAGATTAGTTTCATGCGAATTATTTGTAGATATACCTGTAACAGAAATTGATAATGTAAGCGGGCATTTTTCCGAAGTATTGCCATACCACAGGTCCACGCACGAGTACCGGACATTGAGAATGTAAGTGGTCATTTTCATTTCTCTAAAGAATTGCCAGACCAAACACTGGCACACAAAATCGCCAACGCGACAGACTTCCTGAAGGTATCCCATACTCAATACAGTCCTGAGTTAACTTCATATGATTTTTGTCTGCATCCAGTTATCGAGGATGAAACGACTACAAACCTCTTTATTGTTGAAATGTCTGTCTTCCAATGTATCAACAAGTGACACAAACGAATACAAAAGACATTTACTATCTGGATGGTCAGACTGAGAAAGTGAACTGAGGTACACGAGGAACTGATTGAGGAGAATCGCCAAGGCTCTGTTCATTAACCAATGGAATTGCTATATAACATCATTAACCAATGGAATTGCTATATAACATCATTAACCAATGGAATTGCTATATAACATCATTAACCAATGGAATTGCTATATAACATCATTAACCAATGGAATTGCTATATAACATTAACCAATGGAATTGCTATATAACATTAACCAATGGAATTGCTATATAACATTAAACAATGGAATTGCTATATAACATTAACCAATGGAATTGCTATATAACATTAACCAATGGAATTGCTGTATGACATTAACCAATGGAATTGCTATATAACATCAATAAAATGGGTGCAATACTTTAGATCAGTAGTCGCACGTGAAACCGGAGATGGAACCATGAAACCAAGATCTATGATGGTGAGAGTCTGGCTGTGGTAGGGGTAGGCAACGTTCCCTCTAAGCTGCGAGCGCTGAATTGTCAATCCAACATTAAAGTTTGCACCTCTCCGTAATGCTTGCACAATGCAGCGAGCATTGCGCGCACATCTACCATTCGCTTGGAGGGAACGTTGGGGGTGGGCGGGCCTATATGAAGCAACCTAATAACCTGCTTACATTTTCCGATACGTTTATAAGGACATTGACAATATCTTTTTTTCACTCAGGCGCGATGCACGCAATAGGATGTACATGGAGTAAATTAGCTCCCTTTGCGTGTGTAACCATCAGGCATGCAATTTACTTTTAAAGGAGATGTAATATAGCTCAGAATAACAGCAATCAGTCCATAGTTTAGTAGAACGTGAACAAATACGAGGTCAGATACGACACATCCTCATGCTATTAATAAATGCAGATACAATCGGAAAGACGGTTATAAAATATACAATACGGTAAACAAAAGTGTATGGTAAACCTGTAAAATGACAATGAGGAAACAGACATTATAGCAGAACCTGCCATTATTATTAATATACAATGTGAGTTCTCAAATAGCAAAACCCCCAAATGAAACGACCCCCACCCCACCCCCCACCCCCGTTCAAAAACAAAAACAAAAACAAAACAACAATCAATAAGCGAAAATAAACAAGATCAACAAAGTAAAATACAATAAACAATTTTTTAAGACAAATAAACTTCGAATTGATGGACGTAGATCAATATAAAACAAATACACATTATGATGTAAATAAAATGCATGCCTACGTATGTTTAACATGCTTGGTCCGAGCTCTTCAAACATTACTCGACTAAGATTAATTCCTGCTCTCTCATCAGTCAATACAGCCTGACATCACGGTTAATCAACCTAGGGAATGTGCACATATTACGCAATGGCCGCTACATCTACAGAAATAAGTAAGTTTCCAATTCCTCTATATTCAAGGCCACGGACCTGAAATGGCGTTCAAACCTAACTTATTGTGATTAACGAGATAAACTACACTTGTAACAGTTAGTACCACTTGATAAATCTGATCGACCCGAAACTACCGATAACATCCCCGAAGTTGACGGAAACGAGATGTCACCGAGATCAGATGACAGTGCCATAACAAAGGATTCATCGCTGATCACATCAGCGGTACTGCTTGACCGCATAAATTATAGCATCCAATCAGGAACTTTAGTAAAGTTGAGTTTTTCGGTTAGAGGAGGAAGATCTAAATAGGATAGAAGGAAGATATTTCACTGTTTGTTAACGAAGTCAGGTGATTCAAGGGGGCGTTACACGACTGTGATAAGACAAGTACATGAATGAGATCATCATATTTTTCGACTTCACTTACTTTCATTGAAAATCGGTCACGATGCCTTTGAAAGATATCGAATTAATTAGGTTCTAATGAGAAGTTATTTTCAGCACGTGGATTGATAAGTGGATTAATATTGTATATAAGGTGAGTAGACAATTATCCCTGTCATATTTACATAAGATTGTCCCAAAATACCAATAACGTGTGTACTACTAACCCTCATCTTAGAAATAATCCATGTTTCTAATGCACATTTTTCTAAACTGAACATTGTAAAGAAAGGATGTGATCCTTTCAATTAACTCACCCATGTGTTCATCCGTGAGTACGTGTGCACGCACATTATATAGCAATACGGTATTTTCAATCCACCAAGCATAGTTAAAAACCTGACTGAAAATGAACTAAAAATGAAAGCATTCATGAATATGTACGACTCTTTACTTTAGCGATCCTCGGGAACGGAGGGAGGGTCAGATGTGAGAATGAGAGTCGGGGATTCACACACGAACATGACGCTGAGATATGCTGATATTATGTATATTTTAAGACTATACGGAGACATACAATAACTATGTTTTATGAAAAAAGTTCAATAACTATTTTTCTAACTTATGTGATAGCTCGAATATGAGATTATGTGGTCATTTAAAGGATCGCATCATGGAGAAGCAATTGAATAATAAAGACTCCGATGAACTCTGAAATCACAAAAAGATAGGAAACAGTTAATTGTACAGTTTTTGAATGATGTTTTACCCTCATATTACCTTCATACATACGTGTATTCATACATGCATCCCTCTGTCTATCTCAACATACATGAAAGCTGTTGTAGGTCTAAAGTCATTTTTAAGCACATGATAGGATATTATATCTGGTGGAGGACGAACCTGGAGAGAACCATCGTTCACCTGAAGCTGCTAGCAAGCTTTCCCACGTTACTGCGTTTGCCTAGACTTAGATTCGAACACTGGGGGACAGACGTCAGATGTTTGTGAGACCACTTAGCCTCCCAGGGGTTTTCTGATTAACCATCCATACAGCTATCCTACTACGTACAGCGACAAAGAATATGTATTCTCCGATACGGATCACTGACATCTCACCTCTGTCTGCGTGTGTTCGAGTCTCAGATTCGGTCAATGTGGGTATGTGAAAAAGCTTGCAGGTAGCTTCTCGTGGGTTCTTCTTCCACCGTTAATACTGGCTGCCATGTATAGAAAAATCTCGTACTGAAAACCGGCGTTAAACCCTACATCATAAAATACATAGATACATACATACATACATACATACATACATACATACATACATACATACATACATACATACATACATACATACATACAGGAGGCCCCGAGTGGCCGAGTGGTCTAAAGCGCTATCCGTAACGTATCACTGGCATCTAGCCTCTGTCAGCGTGGGTTCGAGTCTCAGATTCAGCCAAAGTGGGCATGTGTGAAAGATTGCCATTAGCTTATCGTGGGTCAGTTGTTGTTCTTTCCGGGGATTTTCCAGGGTTCTTCTTCCACCGTTAATACTGGCCGCAATGTATAGAAAATCTCGTGCTGAAAACCAGCGTTAAACCCTACATCATAAAATACATACATACATGCAAGCACACACCCACACACACACATACATACATACATACATACATACATACATACATACATACATACATACATACATACATACATACATACATACATACATACATACATATATACATACATAGGTCAGCGTCTGATAGGCTACACACAACAGCCAATATAAATGGTATAGGAAAAAGCAGTGGAAATGCTTGGAAAGAGCCAACGACTCATGGGAATCTATTGATAGCACTCTCACATCCCCACATTGATGAAGCCTGGACCTGGAACTCAGTTGGACTTGAGAAATCAGAGATTGGTAAAGGAAAGTACTTTAGATGAATCGGCCAATATAAATAAACCATCGATTCACCTGAAGCTGAATTTCGCTTTATATATATATATATATATATATATATATATATATATATATATATATATATATATATATATATATATATATATAAAGCGAAATTCATGTCAAAGCGATGGAAGAGCAGGTGATGTTCAATATCATACAGACAAACTTTTTAAAGTTCGTTTCCAAATGCCGTGTTTACATATAATGATCCAAATTTTGGTATGGTGTTTGGGAAGGGTGGCCTTGATTACAAGGATAGGGGATATGTGTCATGATTAAGAGTTTTAACGTAGCTTTAACAATTATGCAGTCATATCATTACTATGTCTGCAGTGAGGCAGTTTATAGTGATGTCTAGCACTGGGGCACCATGCCGCAGACATGTAGCATGATGTCCCACCCAGTCACATTATTCTGACACCAGGCCGACCAGTCCTAACACTAACCTCCTAATGCTGAACGTCAATCGAGGCAGGAATTCGATCGAACCCACGACATTCCGCTTCCGCGGCGGACGCTCTAACCACTAGGCCACCGATGCGGTTCGGATAGCGGATATATGTCGAAACAATTTTCGATAATTATCATTTAAAAGTAAAGTAAACCTGTTGGATACTTCTGAAAACAAATTGATATAGTTTATTAACATATGTGAACGATTTTGTCCAACAGTAAACTCATGTTTTTCAATACATATACTTGTTATGAAGAAAAAAGGCTTATGCCTTCATTTCAAAATATAAGAAGGGAAAAAAACAGGAAATTTATTTAAGAAATAGTTAATAAATCCATTTAAAAGAAATCGATACAAAAGTGAAACAAAAACTATTTGTCATTTGTGCCGGTATTGAAATCAACTTGAAAGTAAAATATTAAGATCGTATACAAACCATTAAGTCATAGAGCGAATTCACTTTTTAAAAACAAAAAATATATTGGATTGTTATGGTGAATACTATATATATATATATATATATATATATATAAATTCTTCAATGACCATGAGAGATCGGAGTCAAGCTAGGGTCTGGTAAAGGTCTAAATAATTGACATAACTCATGTGTCGAGACATACCGAAACCACGGGTCAAGTCCCTGAATAATCGATAAATTTCATAATAGCATTCACTTGGGCTTATGTAATTTCGTGCAAAGGATCCTTGTGAAAGCGTCGTGCATGCTGGGCATGAACTTTAACGTGATGCTCAATCTGACTAGGGTCAAACGAATTTTCAGCGCTTTGAACCGACGGTCAGTTCACTCCGGTCAAGTATAGACATGCACATTCGTGGTTGTTTATATATTTGACTTAAATATTACCTGTCAAGATGTTCATTTATGTCAAGGGCCGACAACGGAGTGGTGGGGGGGGGGGGAGGCAACGGAAGATGTATCTGGAATAGTGTAACGGTTGCTAGGATTGGGTTGGGGTGCTCCCAAGATATTATTTAAATTGCTATAGAAACTCCATTTAGGCTCGATTGTGAAGGAAGATAATTTAGTGATATAGAGACGTAAAGATCCGAACCACCAATCAGCAATACCGGAAATTAAATTATTGAGTACACACAAAGGTGAAATTCAAATTAATACCAATTTAATACAAGTCAATAGCCAAATGATAATAATTTCTCAATCTCTCTTCTTCATCTCGATTAAGTGATCGCCTATTGCATCAACTGATTTATACTGTGAGATAGCTTTTCCACCTGATCTTGTTTTCGACTCATCTGTATTTATTTTATTCCGGCGATTCCTTCTCTCCTTCCGACTACCCGCCAAACTCCTTCTTCTTCTTGACTGCTCCTTCTCCAATTATTCCTCCTCGACTAACTTTCCGACTAGCCTTCGATTCATGATCAGCTTCTCCACTTGTCTTTATTCCGTCTCCTTCCTAGAGACTTGGGACTAAACTATACCGGAAATCCGTCCCCTAAAAGCTTCCTGTCAAAATACAAGTAAGCATATTTCCTTAGCCATCTCGTCTCGCACTATCCAATATTATATCATATAAAGGTTATTACATTTTTCGGTCACGCATTCGTGCACATCGAAATACCCAACAACGTCGTAATTAAAGCACGGTATCAACTACTTATCATACAGATATTACATCAGTATTTATTCCTAATCTCAATATTCTGCACAATAACGTAACAGTCAGACATGAATATTCAAATAGTCATGCTTATATATACCTTACATCCATATTGACCAATTTTAAACACTGCAACCATTTTCTAAACTTAAAAATCAATTCAGCAGTTACAAAATCTGTAGTATCACGTGAATTATTTTACTAGTTTACTACGAAGTAACCACATAGCGAAGTCCATTATTGATTCTGACCACGTGCTAGAACTCTACATGCTTGTTTATATAATCATCGCTCATTTACGCAAGTAACTTAAACATAACAAACATATATACTAACGATTCTTTTAATGAAGCACGAAAATACTAAATTCAAATCGGATTGAAATGGTGACCACACCCTCTCTCAATTCCGATTGGATGTATATTCTACCCTATTCTATTCAGCTTAGCAGACAATGCCTCTGGTCGTCTGTCAATGTGGTGAGAATTACGACGCTTCTTAAGGTCTGTTGTTCTGGAACACACTTGTCAACGTCCACGTGCGATTTTCAGACCCAGGAAAGCTGGATTCCGGTACCTTTACGATGCGGTGTATAATGTATATGAATGGCTTCTCACCATTTCTTTGTTGCTCTGACTTAAGCAGTCGGAGACAAGGCAGCCTGACTAATAGAGATAACATATAATTATTATTTCTACTCTTTCAAACGTTCTGTAATAATAAATGCATGTTCAGTAAATACAAAATTGGAGTGAACAAACCAAAACAGGAAACAAACATAACAAAACACGTTCCTAAAATATCTGATTGTTGTTGTCACCTAAGATATACAGACAATGGGAATGTATGTGCCTGTATTGATTTGTGGAATACAGACAATGGGAATGTATGTGTCTGTATTGATTTGTGGAATACGGACAATGGGGATGTATGTGTCTGTATTGATTTGTGGAATACAGACTATGGGAATGCATGTGTCTGTATTGATTTGTGGAATACAGACTATGGGAATGTATGTATCTGTATTGATTTGTGGAATACAGACTATGGGAATGTATGTGTCTGTATTGATTTGTGGAATACAGACTATGGGAATGTATGTCTGTATGGATTTGTTGAATACAGACTATGGGAATTTATGTATCTGTATTGATTTGTGGAATACAATGGGAATTTATGTATCTGTATTGATTTGTTGAATACAGACTATGGGAATTTATGTATTTATATTGATTTGTGGAATACAGACTATGGGAATGTATGTATCTGTATTGATTTGTTGAATACAGACTATGGGAATTTATGTATCTGTATTGATTTGTTGAATACAGACAATGGGAATTTATGTATCTGTATTGATTTGTTGAATACAGACAATGGGAATTTATGTATTTGTATTGATTTGTTGAATACAGACTATGGGAATTTATGTATCTGTATTGATTTGTTGAATACAGACTATGGGAATGTATGTATCTGTATTGATTTGTTGAATACAGACTATGGGAATTTATGTATCTGTATTGATTTGTTGAATACAGACAATGGGAATGTATGTGTCTGTATTGATTTGTGGAATACAGACTATGGGAATGTATGTGTCTGTATTGATTTGTGGAATACAGACAATGGGAATTTATGTATCTGTATTGATTTGTTGAATACAGACAATGGGAATGTATGTATCTGTATTGATTTGTGGAATACAGACTATGGGAATGTATGTGTCTGTATTGATTTGTGGAATACAGACTATGGGAATGTATGTGTCTCTATTGATTTGTGGAATACAGACTATGGGAATTTATGTGTGTGCATGGATTTGTGGAATAAGACTTTGGGGTTGTATGTGTCTGCATGAATGTGTGGAGTACATAGCTTGGGATTGTATGTATATAGATGCGTGGAGTACCGACTATGAGACTGTATGTATCTGTATGGGTGTGAGGAGTATAGATTATGTGCTTGTTGTGTCTGTATGGGTGTGTGGAATAAAGACTGTGATTGCATGAGTATGTATGGGTGTGGGGAATAAACACTATGGGAATGCATGGGTCTGTATGGGTGTGTGGAATAATGACTATGGGAATGCATGAGTCTGTATGGGTGTGTGGAATAAAGACTATGGGAATGGATGAGTCTGTATGGGTGTGCGGAATAAAGACTATGGGAAAGTATGCGTCTGTATGGCTGTGTGGAATAAAGACTGTGATTGCATGAGTATGTATGGGTGTGTGGAATAAAGACTATGGGAACGTATGAGTCTGTATGGGTGTGTGGAATAAAGGCTATGGGAATGTATGAGCTTGTATGGGTGTGTGGAATACAGACTATGGGAACGTATGAGTCTGTATGGGTGTGTGGAATAAAGACTATGGGATCGTATGAGTCTGTATGGGTGTGTGGAATAAAGACTATGGGATTGTATGAGTTTGTATGGGTGTGTGGAATAAAGACTATGGGAATGTATGAGTCTGTATGGGTGTGTGGAATAAATACTATGGGATTGTATGAGTCTGTATGGGTGTGTGGAATAAAGACTATGGGAATGTATGAGCCTGTATGGGTGTGTGGAATAAAGACTATGGGATTGTATGAGTCTGTATGGGTGTTTGGAATAAAGACTATGGGAACGTATGAGTCTGTATGGGTGTGTGGAATAAAGACTATGGGAACGTATGAGCCTGTATGGGTGTGTGGAATAAAGACTATGGGATTGTATGAGTTTGTATGGGTGTGTGGAATAAAGACTGGGTATGTATGAGTTTGTATGGGTGTTTGGAATAAAGACTATGGGAACGTATGAGTCTGTATGGGTGTGTTGAATAAAGACTATGGGAATGTATGAGTCTGTATGGGTGTGTGGAATGAAGAGTATGCGAATGTATGAGTCTGTATGGGTGTGAGGAGTATATATTATGGGAACGTATGAGTCTGTATGGGTGTGTGGAATAAAGACTATGATTGCATGAGTATGTATGGGTGTGTGGAATAAAGACTATGGGTATGTATGAGTCTGTATGGGTGTGTGGAATAAAGACTATGGGTATGTATGAGTCTGTATGGGTGTGTGGAATAAAGACTATGGGAACGTATGAGTCTGTATGGGTGTGTGGAATAAAGACTATGGGAACGTATGAGTCTGTATGGGTGTGTGGAATGAAGAGTATGCGAATGTATGAGTCTGTATGGGTGTGAGGAGTATATATTATGGGAACGTATGAGTCTGTATGGGTGTGTGGAATAAAGACTATGATTGCATGAGTATGTATGGGTGTGTGGAATAAAGACTATGGGTATGTATGAGTCTGTATGGGTGTGTGGAATAAAGACTATGGGGACGTATGAGTCTGTATGGGTGTGTGGAATGAAGAGTATGCGAATGTATGAGTCTGTATGGGTGTGAGGAGTATATATTATGGGAACGTATGAGTCTGTATGGGTGTGTGGAATAAAGACTATGATTGCATGAGTATGTATGGGTGTGTGGAATAAAGACTATGGGTATGTATGAGTCTGTATGGGTGTGTGGAATAAAGACTATGGGAACGTATGAGTCTGTATGGGTGTGTGGAATAAAGACTGTGATTGCATGAGTATGTATGGGTGTGTGGAATAAATACTATGGGAATGGATGAGTCTGTATGGGTGTGTGGAATAAAGACTATTTGAATAGCACAATACTGCTTAAAATCGTTATCATTACTAACTGTATCACTTCAGTACAATATGTGGGATATTAATGTTAACACAAGCTATACAATAGCTGTCTGTGTACTTTGTATTTCTGTATTTCACATTACATATTTACAGGAAGTTATCACTCATTGTATATTACGGGTCACTGTAAAGATGCCCTGACCTTAAGTTAAAGTACACATTTAAGAAATAAATTTGGAGGTGGGGTGGGGTCCACAAGGGCATGATAATTTTGGTATGTTTTTCATGCTATTTACTGACATGTGATTTGGAATAAAGTGCATTTTTCGAGGACACACGACGTCAGTCGATCTGGATTGATGTAGTAGTAGGAATCGAACTCGCATATGTAACGGTCGCAAGCAGAGTGGGGGTATTTTTTTAAAATCTAAAACGTGCAAAAGACAATTACATATCAGGATAGATAGAGACTGTTGGTGTTCACGTTTATTAATGAATAGTTATGGCCCTCATTAAGCTTAAAATTAAACGATAACATAACTAACCACTTAGCTTGTGGTGTTCAAGCCCCACAATCATATTGTTTGGACCCCATTAAAACATAAATATGACACGACATATTGACTCTATCTGACGCATATTATAAATATGACACGACATATTGACTCTGACGCATATTATAAATATGACACGACATATTGACTCTATCTGATGCATATTTGTACCTGTCGGTACAGGAAACAGTCTTTTGCACACATTTAACGCCGCATACGACTGTGTAGTATACACAACAATCATAAAAAGTACAACCCACAAGTGAGGTCAATGAGGTGCATATTATTTGTATAGCTGTATTAGAACAAAGTATAGGATCATTTTACACCTAACCAGAAATGTTTATACCAGTTTGTAGCAAAAGATGTTTGTGTACCACAAGCACAAATTTATACCTGCATTTTTCACTTCCGAAGGTCATTTATGTCACCATGTGATGCTCACAGTGCAAAACGAAGCCCTTTCCTTAGGGGACAATGCTGCAACACATTGTGTACTAAACAGTTTGTTTTAATTCCAAATAGATGTCATACATTATTATTTCAGACATCCTACATGATCTGGACCCCTTTCTTTACTGCTATGGCTGGCTGTCTCTTACTCCTACCTACTATTCGTGTTTCACTTCCTGCATACCGTAGAGTAACTATGTAAGGTGTGAATGCCTCCAGGGCTGTAGAAAACTATCACGAACCCTAGCGTATGAAACACCCGGGCATCTCCTAGTTCTTGTTTAAACAAACATTGTCCTTAATACAATTAACAGGTGTTGTACGGCCTCCGGGATATATCCCCGGTTGCCCCCCCCCCCCCTCCCCACTTTGTCGGCCCTGAAAGTCTCGCTTCAATTTCAAGAACAAAACAAACCAGAAGCACCGAATTTACCAAAGAAATAGTGAATGTTTTTATTTATTAAACAATAATAGCTCAAAACACTAAACCTTATGTTGAGGAATTTGACAGGGACAAGTTCACAAAAAGTATCCGTTTCACCTCAAAGCGATATAAATAGTAACGTTTCCTGGGTAGGAAAGAGCAAGTTGATTGTTTCCCGACGGTTCAATCGATTGTACAAGGGCCTGGGTATGAATGGGCACATTAATTATACCTGGCAATTAGAGGGAGAGTAACGGTGCCGGAGATATATATATATATATATATATATATATATATATATATATATATATATATATATATATATATATATATATATATATATATAGAGAGAGAGAGAGAGAGAGAGAGAGAGAGAGAGAGAGAGAGAGAGAGAGTAACAGTGCATGGGTACGAAAGAGCAGATTGAATGTATGTGATGCTTAGATGGAGAGTTACGGTACCTGGGTACGAAAGGACACGTTACATGATGCTTAGATGGAGAATAATGCTGCGTGGGTATGAGAGAGTATATTAAATGTACATGACGATTAGCCTGAGATAAAAGGTGTTGGGGTATGAATAAGCACATCGATTATATCGTACGATTACAAGGAGCGTAATGGTGATTGAGTATGAATGAGCACATCGATTGTATCTAACGATTATAGGAAGAAGAACAATACAATTTTACGAAAAGGCACATTGATTCTAACTTGTCGATTAGAGGGATAGTAACGTTGTATGTATATAAAATGACGCGTTGATTGTATTTGAAACTTAGAGGGATAGTAACAGAGCCGGGGAAGGAAAGGGCACATAGATTTTATCTGAGAATTAGAGGAAGAGTAACTGTGCCTGATACTTTGGTTGTATATGACGAGTATCGGAAGCGTAATGGTGATTGAGTATGAATAGGCACATTGATTGTATATGACGAGTATCGGAAGCGTAATGGTGCTTAAGTATGAATAGGCACATTGATTGTATATGACGAGTATCGGAAGCGTAATGGTGATTGAGTATGAATAGGCACATTGATTGTATATGACGAGTATCGGAAGCGTAATGGTGATTGAGTATGAATAGGCACATTGATTGTATATGACGAGTATCGGAAGCGTAATGGTGATTGAGTATGAATAGGCACATTGATTGTATATGATGAGTATCGGAAGCGTAATGGTGCTTCAGTATGAATAGGCACATTGATTGTATATGACAAATATCGGAAGCGTAATGGTGTTTAAGTATGAACAGGCATATTGATTGTATATGACAAATATCGGAAGCGTAATGGTGTTTAAGTATGAACAGGCATATTGATTGTATCTGACGAGTATCGGAAGCATAATGGTGTTTAAGTATGAATAGGCACATTGATTGTATATGATGAGTATCGGAAGCGTAATGGTGCTTGAGTATGAATAGGCACATTGATTGTATATGACAAATATCGGAAGCGTAATGGTGTTTAAGTATGAACAGGCATATTGATTGTATATGACAAATATCGGAAGCGTAATGGTGATTGAGTATGAATAGGCACATTGATTGTATATGACGAGTATCGGAAGCGTAATGGTGATTGAGTATGAATAGGCACATTGATTGTATATGATGAGTATCGGAAGCGTAATGGTGCTTGAGTATGAATAGGCACATTGATTGTATATGACAAATATCGGAAGCGTAATGGTGTTTAAGCATGAACAGGCATATTGATTGTATATGACGAGTATCGGAAGCGTAATGGTGATTGAGTATGAATAGGCACATTGATTGTATATGACGAGTATCGGAAGCGTAATGGTGATTGAGTATGAATAGGCACATTGATTGTATATGACGAGTATCGGAAGCGTAATGGTGATTGAGTATGAATAGGCACATTGATTGTATATGACGAGTATCGGAAGCATAATGGTGTTTAAGTATGAACAGGCATATTGATTGTATCTGACGAGTATCGGAAGCGTAATGGTGTTTAAGTATGAATATGCACATTGATTGTATATGACGAGTATCGGAAGCGTAATGGTGATTGAGTATGAATAGGCACATTGATTGTATATGATGAGTATCGGAAGCGTAATGGTGTTTAAGTATGAACAGGCATATTGATTGTATCTGACAAGCATCGGAAGCATAATGGTGTTTAAGTATGAATAGGCACATTGCTTGTATATGACAAATATCGGAAGCGTAATGCCGTTTGACTATGAATAGGCACATTGATTGTATATGAAGATTATAGGAAGAAGAACAATGCAATGTTACGAAAAGGCACATAGATTCTACCTTGTCAATTAGAGGGATAGTAACGGTGCCTGTGTATGAAATGACACGTTAATTGTAAGTTGTTAAACTACTATTGTACCTGACGATTAGAGGGAAGGTACTGTTGCATATGTACAAACTACTATTGTACCTGACGATTAGAGGGAAGGTACTGTTGCATGTGTACAAAAGGACGCCTTGATTTTACATGACAATTAGAGGTAGACTAACGGTGCCGATATACATGAAACAGGATGATGTACTACATATCCTTCTGGCAACTCCTTGGTCTGAAGAGGGATGCCGCTCCTGAAAAAAAAAATTCGTCCAAATCACACTGATGATGCTGGACAACTTACAGATTTGACATGGCGATGAGCGCCGAGAAGACAAAGCTGATGACTAATAGTGGCAAGTAATCTCAGCCAAGTTTAATGAGAGAGGACATGAACTGGAAATAGTGAACCAGTTCAAATATATTGGTTCAAATTATCACTGAAGAGGGATCGAAAATCTGACAGTTTGTCACGAGCAAAACAAACAACGGCAGCTGTAAGATCCATATGGGGCGACAAGAATATCTGTCTGAAAACTATAACCAGACTATTGAGATCACTAGTCATCTCACTATTTAATGTAAGGCTGGACCATGACAGCATAATTACAGTTAAGAATCCATGGACTTGAAATAAGATGCTACAAAACCATCCTTGGCAAAGCATGCATAAACCACATCACAAATGATGAAGTGCGTAACACCATCAAGCCCAATGTAGACCAATATGAAGACCTCCTCACTACCATCAAAAAGAGAAAGCTGATATGGTTATGACCATGTCAATAGAGCCAACGGTCTATCCACAACAGTCCTACTAGCCAGAATGGCAGAAAGAGAGGTAGACAGAGAAAACGTGGATTGACAACATCACAGAATGGACCAAGACAGGTTTTGCAGAGATAGAGGTATTGGCAGATGTTCGATACAAGTGGAGGCAACTGGTCCGATGTTCAGCAGCACATTGCCTCGACGATCACACTAGGTCAAGATGTTGATGATGACCAGTGCCTGGGTATGAAAGGGTTAGGGTTAATTGTAAGTAGTAATAAACTATGACTACTATTCTGCTTGACATTTAGAGTAATGTTACCTGGGAGAGAAAGGACGACTTGATTGTACTGGACGATTCGATGGAAAAAAATTATTACTGGGTGCGAAAAGGGATCTTAAATGTATCTGACGATTAAAAGGAGATTACTGGCGCTTGCGTATGAAAGAGCACTTTACTTGTACCTGACGATCAAAGAAGCATAACGGTATATGGGTATGAAGAGACACCTTGCTTGTACTTGACGATTTATGGGAGAGTAACGATGCTTGGGTATAAAAGGGCACATTGTTTGTAAACATTGATTCGATGGAAAGTATCGGTGACTGGGTATGAAAGGGCACGTTGATTGTACCTGACGATTAGAGGGAAAGTGCCTGAGTATAAAATGGATGAATGGTTATAGATGAAATATATAAATACAGGGAAGCTAACATTGGTTAGATATACAAGTATACACTGACTGTGCGCTGTAGTTACGGGTTGTTTTCACAGACGTCACGATTAAGTACGCAAATACCCACAATTCAACGTGCGCGCACCTTCTGCCGCCATTTTGAGTCGCTAACAAACCGTTGTCAACATTAGTCATCATGTATATTCAAGAATAATAATCTGATTTAACTATCGATAAGGATATTTACTTCTTCGGCACAATACATAGATTATACTTGAAATTATGTGCACTATAGCACAAAAATAAAAATAAAGGTGGAAGTTGCCTTGCTTATATCGAAAGACAGAATAGTAAAGTAGAACTGTAATCGTGTATATTATTGATATCTAAGAAATGCACTTTTTGTTGTTGTTTACAAACAGACAATATTGACGTTTTTAAAAAGTCATTCGTATCATATTCCTAAGCTTGTCATCTTGAAAGAATATTTCCAGATCATGATTTTCTTGATACAATATCAGTCACGAATTAAAATTTCATAGCATGTATTTTATGCTAGAACTTTTATATACAAATATTTTTCGCGACAACATGTGTTTGTGCCATAGAATATTTGAGAAACCATTTTAATTAGTATATTCAAATATTGTATTTGTGGAGCGGATGGTGGACGTAGGCTTATACTAGATGAAAGCGATAACCGGTCAAAGAAGATCCATCTTTAGTGTATTCAAACGAAACACGTGTCTGACGGAAATGACGTTGTTTCAAATGTCAAAACGATGTTTTCCTCAAATGCTTTTAGAAATATGACATTGTATATAAACAATTGGCTTTTAAACTTTAACGATAATCAAATGCTTGATTTAAGCCCGTGAAAATCGAAAATCATTACATGTTTCTACTTGGTTGTATATCCATTTGTTTATGCATTTGTTTATTGATCGATCTATTTGTTTAGGAAAGAATAGCAAAAATATGGTTGAAATATAAATATTTTACTTGAAGAAAACACGTAAAAAGAGTCACGCGATTCGATCTCGCGATGTTGACATGCACAACAGAATGTGATGTATTTTTATATTCTTACTCACAAAATGAAACGTGCCGGTTATGTGGGATAGGGACTCAAAATGGCGGATATGGAAGTACACACGTTTTTTGACGTCACGTGAAAACAACGAATAGAGAGAGAGTAACTGTTTCTGGGTATAAATATTCATTGCGACTGACAAACAGTGGTGCGTAATAGTGTCTGAACAAGACATTGTAAAGGAGCGTGCCTCACGTTCGACAATGAGTAACTGTGTCTGCGCATGACAGAGTATATTCATTGTGCTTGATGGTTTAAGGGAAAATAATGGTGATTAGACAAAAGGACAATTTACTTGGCATGAAGATAAAGGGGGGTTAAAAGCGCCTGAGTGGGAATACCAGTACCAGATTATGAGTGGGAAAAAGCTTAGATTAAGAGAGATTAACGGTACCAGATTATGAGTGGGCTTATTGATTGTGCCTGATGAATAGATGGAGGGTTATGGTACCTAGTTATGAAAGCTTCCTCGAGTTTTATATTTGTTCATTTAACGTCGGCCCATAATAGCTGTTTATCCTAGTGTTTCATGCCAATTAAAAAAAGAAACACAAATATTACCCAAACTGTATTCATAAGTGTCGCCCACCCCACCTCTAAACTACCCCAACCCAGCCCATTGTGATAATAAGTGTAACATATACGACACTACATAAGTGGTTTCATATTAGTCATCCTTAGGAACATGTTTGATATGGTTTATGGATATGTCAATATGCATTCATATGTCATATAAAAACGTATCGTTCCCTTGACTATGAACAAAACACTATTACGATTTTATATTTAATACATACCCCCTCATTTATGTTTTCTAAATATTTTTAGCTTTACTGTATTACTATAATCCAACGAGAATTAGGATTTATACAGGTTCGATTCACTGCATGTAAATATATCTACGCGGTTACATCAAAAGAATAAACCTAATCGGTTCGAATCTGGGAGTGTGATTTAGAATGCAGATATGGAACGTGGGTCAAGCATGTACATTTACATTGATATGTAATAAACACGTTATGGCGATGCAATGGATCAAGCATGTACATTTATGTAATAAACACGTTATGTTGATGCAATGGATCAAGCATGTACATTTATGTAATAAACACGTTATGTTGATGCAATGGATCAAGCATGTACATTTATGTAATAAACACGTTATGGCGATGCAATGGCAAGCTCAACAAAACACTACATCCATCTAGCGGAAGTAACTCTTCATCATCATTAGGCCGTGTTCTGAATAAAATGATTCGTGTACGATTTAAAAGTATTCTACAATGTATCAGCGCAGCAAAGGCTTGCGTACATTTCAAGGTTTATTTTACACTATTACTAATGCAGTCACCGTCATTGGTATTAAGAGTGATTTGCTGTGATTCACAGAGGTTGGTCTTCTACGATAGGTATGATGTACATATTTACAATTTCGATATAGTCAGATGTCAAGTTATTAATCACTACATATATTCAGGAATTAATCGATTGAGCTGGAAGGCAGTATTGCGAAGACAAGTAACCAATACGTATCATTCAGGTAAGAGGCAGATGTATGGTAACGGGAGTGGATACATATCTAACAAAACTAGATATCAAGGTGATCAGCATGATTTTGTATATTGATTGTCACAGCTGTGGTACGTTTGTTATTTAAAGTTTTTATGTCATCCACGCTTTAGAATGAACCATGTGCTTCAAGCAGACTGTACGTGCGTATGTAAGCAATGTTTATATATTGTAATATCTTGATACATAGGGATATAATTTCAAGAGCAAATATTACTTATAACATGGAGCTTACAGGAAGAGGCAGTGAACGGCGTCTGATGGGTGCGGGAGTCGGAATTCAATACAGTATAATGACTCATTTCTTAACTGTTTTTATTTTTATTTTTTAAATTTCTTATTGCTTCTTTGTGTTGTTTGATAGTTTGTTTGTTTCTCTCTTAGTATGTTATCGTACGAAAGTAAAGAACTTTACTTTGGACAGTTACAAATTTAGTAGGCCATGATCTCATTTTATATCTCACTGAAACGTTTGCCATTGTCCCTGTTTATTTACCCAAAGCGCACATTTCTGCTACTTTATCTTTAACGTAAAATGTTATGTTTGTTTCAGAAAATTTGACTAACTAGGCAAAAAAAGTCGAAAAGTCTGTGGCATAAAATGCAAAACACACACACACACACACACACACACACACACACACGCCTCTAGCCTAATTACATAATCAGGATTATTAGCGATGAACACCACGCTCTCTCATACAAAAAATGAACAAGCAACAGGCGCCACCATCACCACTACCACAGCCAACAGGAAACCACACTGAAGCCCTTTTAGTATTGGGGGGGGGGGGGGGGAGATAAAGATTCTTGAGATGTAATTCTGAGGAAACTAAGACACATTTATAATAAATCATATTTGATGTAATTCTAAGGAAACTGGAAAATTTTGGATAATTATGTTTGAAAAAGAGGGAACAGAGTGCACATGTTAGATAATATTGTAAAGAACTTTAGAATTATAATATCAGGGAAGAAAAGAACAAATGTGTACCCGTATTTTGAAATAACGAAAACATATTATCTACCCGCGCCCCAATAATATCACATTTTCATTATTTGACAATAAATAATGTGATAGTATATACACATTTTTCCTTAATAACTGTATAAATGTATTAGTAACATGAAATATGTGTGCACTAGAATGCCGATAAAAGTTTTACAATTGATCATTATGTGGTTTATTCGTCATCGTTATTCACAGCACATTTTAACAGGATGTAATTACTCATTGTTGTGTTTCATGTCGGTTTAAATTTAACAATATAACGACTAAGCCATGTTTATATCCTGTTTTATAAATGACCTTGAATCATACAATCTAATTGTTATTGTTAGTGTTAAAAGAGAGAGAGAGAGAGAGAGAGAGAGAGAGAGAGAGAGAGAGGGTGCATGAAAGGTTTTGTTTACTTTAGGGTTTAGAACACATCAACACACTAGGCTATATAGTGCCGAGGTCTTTGAAGTTGAGGACACGTTTTGTGACTACGGCTTATCATGCAGTAGGATTTGAATTCACACAAAGAGAGAGAGAGAGAGAGAGAGAGAGAGAGAGAGAGAGAGAGAGAGAGAGAGAATGGAGAGAGAGAGAGAGAGAGAGAGAGAGAGAGAGACCATATTTAGCGACAAAACTTCCGAATTGAACGAACGTGTCCGCCTTGCCTCACATGAAGATAACTTTCATATGAAGAATTTGTACTTTCATACTGAACAACAAAGTCGTTCCAATGTGTAGCTCAAGTTAGAAAAAGATAGAAAAATACGAAGATTAATAACCTGTCCCCCACCCCACACAATATGGTCTAATAACAAAGTGGGCATGGTAATGAAGGTACTAAACAGGATTTAATTGATAATTTTCCCAAATGTCATCCTTGAACACAGTATAGCGCTTAATGAGAAACGTTATCTAAAGGTTATAAGTTCATGCCTGATGAGAAGCTGATAACGATACGTGTGGACAAAGTGATGCGTATCACGTGATGCGTATCACGCATACATTACATGATGCCTTTTGACCCACTTTTCATTATATATTCGTGTACACTGTAGTTTAAATAGAAGGACACATATTCGTGTGTTTTTTGTCATTTGTAATTAGGGAGGGGAGGGGATGGCGGAGAGAGAGAGAGAGAGAGAGAGAGAGAGAGAGAGAGAGAGAGAGAGTACTAGAATTGTAATGCATACTGACTCGTGTTGAGCAACATGTAAGACAATGTGGTTCTGATACATTCATATTGTTGTGCTTCATTTTACGGACGGGGTGGGTATCTTTATAAGCATTGCTTTCATGACAGCTAATAATCTCCAAAAACTACCGGGAACATTTTTTTGTAAAGATCGCTTTTACCGCTTTTCAGGCGTACAAATGGCGTACATAGGTAGTATACGACAGAGCTTGTCTATATGTTTTTCTAAGCGCGTTGCGAAATTTTCAGTGCGTTAATCAAAATACAGTTGGTTCGTTGGACACTTTTTTTAGCGATTTCATTTACGATATATTCAAATTGTGAAACCAAAGCAAAACAAAACACAAGAACATCAACAACAAAAGACAATACTATTTGATTATTAACATCCACTGATCGTGTCAACGTTTGTGAGGTAGTCGTTTAACCGTGTAGTTCGACTGCTGCACAGGTAGCGGCAATTGAAACATAATTAGCTAACATATGGTAATTGAATGTATTATGAAATATATGTCCGTATCATTCAAGGAAAACATACTTGAGAAATTTTTATCGAAATTATTATACCATTTGAAGTATATGAAAAAAAAAATGAGTAGATTGCCCCATGTTTCCACTTGTGATTTTTTTAAAAATCTTTTATTTTGACTTGTGTGGATCATTTTCTGGTCATTTTAAAAACTCTACTTGTAATTGGCACCATGTATCCATTACGATGCTAATGTACTGTTTAGTACTGTACTAATGTACTGTTTAGCACTGTAATTGATGTACTGTTTAGTACTGTACTAATGTACTGTTTAGTACTGTACTGATGTACTGTTTAGTACTGTACTAATGTACTGTTTAGCACTGTACTTGATGTACTGTTTAGTACTGTACTAATGTACTGTTTTGTACTGTACTGATGTACTGTTTAGTACTGTACTAATGTAATGTTTAGTACTGTACTGATGTACTATTTAGTACTGTACTTGATGTACTGTTTAGTACTGTACTAATGTACTGTTTAGTACTGTACTTGATGTACTGTTTAGTACTGTACTAATGTACTGTTTAGTACTGTACTGATGTACTGTTTAGTACTGTACTAATGTACTGTTTAGTACTGTACTGATGTACTGTTTAGTACTGTACTAATGCACTATTTAGTATTGTACTTATGTACTGTTTAGCACTGTACTTGATGTACTGTTTAGTACTGTACTAATGTACTGTTTAGTACTGTACTAATGTACTGTTTAGTACTGTACTGATGTACTGTTTAGTACTGCACTGATATACTGTTTAGTACTGTACTGATGTACTGTTTAGTACTGTACTGATGTACTGTTTAGTACTGTACTAATTTACTGTTTAATACTGTACTAATGTACTGTTTAGTACTGTACTGATGTGCTGTTTAGTACTGTACTAATGTACTGTTTAGTACTGTATTGATGTACTGTTTAGCACTGTACTTGATGTACTGTTTAGTACTGCACTAATGTACTGTTTAGCACTGTACTTGATGTAATGTTTAGTACTGTACTAATGTACTGTTTAGTACTGTACTGATGTACTGTTTAGTACTGTACTAATGTACTGTTTAGTACTGTACTAATGTACTGTTTAGTACTGTACTTGATGTACTGTTTAGTACTGTATTAATGTACTGTTTAGTACTGTACTAATGTACTGTTTAGCACTGTGCTAATGTACTGTTTGGCACTGTACTGATGTACTGTTTAGCACTGTACTTGATGTACTGTTTAGTACTGTACTAATGTACTGTTTATTACTGTATTGATGTACTGTTTAGTACTGTACTGATATACTGTTTAGTACTGTACTGATGTACTGTTTAGAACTGTACTTGATGTACTGTTTAGTACTGTACTGATATACTGTTTAGTACTGTACTGATGTACTGTTTAGTACTGTACTAATGTACTGTTTAGTACTGTACTGATGTACTGTTTAGTACTGTACTTGATGTACTGTTTAGTACTGTACCAATGTACTGTTTAGTACTGTACTGATGTACTGTTTAGCACTGTACTTGATGTACTGTTTAGTACTGTACTAATGTACTGTTTAGTACTGTACTGATATACTGTTTAGTACTGTACTAATGTACTGTTTAGTACTGTACTAATGTACTGTTTAGTACTGTACTTGATATACTGTTTTGTACTGTACTGATGTACTGTTTAGTACTGTACTGTTTAGTACTGTACTAATGTACTGTTTAGTACTGTACTAATGTACTGTTTAGTACTGTACTGATGTACTGTTTAGTACTGTACTTGATGTACTGTTTAGTACTGTACTAATGTACTGTTTAGTACTGTAATGATGTACTGTTTAGCACTGTACTTGATGTACTGTTTAGTACTGTACTAATGTACTGTTTAGTACTGTACTGATATACTGTTTAGTACTGTACTAATGTACTGTTTAGTACTGTACTAATGTACTGTTTAGTACTGTACTTGATATACTGTTTTGTACTGTACTGATGTACTGTTTAGTACTGTACTGTTTAGTACTGTACTAATGTACTGTTTAGTACTGTACTGATGTACTGTTTAGTACTGTACTTGATGTACTGTTTAGTACTGTACTAATGTACTGTTTTGTACTGTACTGATGTACTGTTTAGCACTGTACTTGATGTACTGTTTAGTACTGTACTAATGTACTGTTTAGTACTGTACTGATATACTGTTTAGTACTGTACTAATGTACTGTTTAGTACTGTACTAATGTACTGTTTAGTACTGTACTTGATATACTGTTTTGTACTGTACTGATGTACTGTTTAGCACTGTACTGATGTACTGTTTAGTACTGTACTTGATGTACTACTGTTTAGCACTGTACTTGATGTACTGTTTAGTTCTGTATTGATGTACTGTTTAGTACTAATACAGACGTGTATATAATTAGTAGTTCTTATTAGTTACTAACGTGTTGCCTAAACGCTCCGGTGGCCTAGTGGTTAGAGTGTCCGCCGCGGAAGTGGGAGGTAGTGGGTTCGATCCTCGTCCGAGTCATTTCAAAAACTTACAAAAATGGTACTAACAGCTGCCTCGCTTGACGCTCAGCATTAAGATGCTTGTGTTAGGGCTGGTCGGCCTGGTGTCAGGATAATGTGATTGGGCGGGACATCATGCTATATGTCTGCGGCATGATGCCTCAGAGCTAGACATCACTATAACTGCCTCACTTCAGACATCGTAAGTGATATGACTGAAAAATTGTTAAAGATACGTAAAAAATCCTAATCAATCAAACTAATGTGTTACTTACCAACTTATATGCTAATTGAGGAAGTAAACTAAAAAAAATCATTTTTTTAATTCTAAATTTTTCGCTGGGACTTGCTGCGATTTCGTTTGTTTTAGCTGTCATTCATTCTGCAAATTTCCTTTCTTAAAACATTTAATCTCCGTTATGAAAACAGCCTATAAAACACAAAGACAATTTAAACCAGTATATTTATTCACTGCGTTTAGAGCCAAACTAATCCAATATGTTCCTTGTATGTTTCTGCTATTGGATTTGTTGTTTCACTTTAACTGCACTTGCAAAAGCATCTATGCTCAGTTATAACATGCCGAGACCTTTTACACTTGGCTGGTATCACTGTTGGTCAGCGATAAGCAGCTATCGTTTGATTATACACTTACGTATACAACCTGATTAACTTAGCAATTAGCTTTTCGTATCTCGTTTCATTGATATGACAAGGAAATGACACCCGGCGAACTAGGTTCAAGCAAAACAGAGGTCAACACTCCTGTTCCTTTGGAAACAGGTCGGACGCAAATATCCTTTAATGTGCCGGCTACTAAAGACGATAATTCTGGAAAAGCATTAGTCAACAAAGGTTATTGTTGTACGAGAATCCTGTACAATGATAAATTAATATTTTATTCAATGAAATTATATATATATATATATATATATATATATATATATATATATATATATATATATATATATATATATATATATATATATATATATATATATATATATATATATATATATATATATATATATGATACCCTCCCTAATCAATATAATACTAAATCGTAAAAGAATAAAAAAATAATATGAAACATATTTTATATTGTATATAATAGAAATGTCCCTGCATCCACTACTTAAATGTACATAACAGAAAGTGTTTTATCTTTCTCGATTGGATCGATTTTAATGAATAAAAGAATAAATAAAATCGTAAATATTTTATATAAATAGTGGATGATGCTTGTGAAAACGCCGTTAAAAAGAATTTCTGAAAAGTGAATACTTTATGCTGGGGAAAATGCCCATTTTGCACAACTCAACATTTTGTGTTTCCCTTTTATAACATGTCCTAATTTGTGTAATATGTTATATGTGATATCAAAAGACTTGTATTCTCTTGTTTTTCTCAGAGTCGTACAGCTCAGTTTGGAGTAATGAGTAATCGACAATCGAATCTGAGTCAAGAAAGAAATTCAAATTCACAACAGACAAGTAATGGTCAGAAAGTACAAACTGTCAAGCTGGTCTTACTAGGAGACCAGGGTGTCGGAAAATCAAGCATAGCTTTAAGATTTGTAAGAGGGGAATTCCACGAACATGGCGAGGCTACAATCGGAGGTAATTTGTATTTACGTTCCCTCCCTCCCTCCATCCCTCTCTCTCTCTCTCTCTCTCTCTCTCTCTCTCTCTCTCTCTGATGCACACACATGCATACACACACTTTATGTCTGTCTGTCTGTGTGTCTGTCACAAACGCACACAGACACAAATTTTGTGTTTTGGAGTCAATGACGTACATATATATGTGATTTAAGCCTGGGCATATATAATGTAGTAATGTTGCATACACGAATTCCCCTGTTCAAATCTGTGGTCGCAAATTGAACCCATCTAAAGATATATCATTTGTTTGCCATTTCGTAGCATTTGATTCAAGGCCGCTATCCTAATTTTCCAGGCTTTGGCTGCAGGTCTCTCGTATTTAAAACTCATTCTTTCTAGTTAGATATAACCATCAATCATGCGGCTGACTATGTGCCTTTGATTCTGAATATCAGGTCATTTAATTGTCCTAATTGAATTGAATTTAATTGAATATCAGGTCATTTAATTGTCCTAATTGAATTGAATTTAATTGAATATCAGGTCATTTAATTGTCCTAATTGAATTGAATTTAATTGAATATCAGGTCATTTAATTGTCCTAATTGAATTGAATTTAATTGAATATCAGGTCATTTAATTGTCCTAATTGAATTGAATTTAATTGAATATCAGGTCATTTAATTGTCCTAATTGAATTGAATTTAATTGAATATCAGGTCATTTAATTGTCCTAATTGAATTGAATTTAATTGAATATCAGGTCATTTAATTGTCCTAATTGAATTGAATTTAATTGAATATCAGGTCATTTAATTGTCCTAATTGAATTGAATTTAATTGAATATCAGGTCATTTAATTGTCCTAATTGAATTGAATTTAATTGAATATCAGGTCATTTAATTGTCCTAATTGAATTGAATTTAATTGAATATCAGGTCATTTAATTGTCCTAATTGAATTGAATTTAATTGAATATCAGGTCATTTAATTGTCCTGGCCATGTTTACCACAGTTAGTGTTTAATTCTTTCTGTAGTTTGTATTTCAGTTTCTTTTTGTTTACATCACCCAGTCAACCCTCACTTTTCTTGTTGTTGTTGTTGGTTTAACGCCGTATTTCAGTACACGATATGATGATGTATGGCGCCAGTACATGTGGTGGAGGAAGAACGCGGGAAACCCCCGATATGAACCACAGTTCCACGTACTGGACATATTTATCACATACCCAACTGACCAAGCCTGCTGCTCGAAGCCACACTAATATTATTTCTAGATTCCTTATTCGTTAATACTGTGATGAAATTAGATACCTGGGGAGAGTGATGCTACAATGATAAGGGCAGTTATGTTTTTCCTATAGCACTAGTTGAAACAATTAGAGCTGTTAATTATAACAGAACAATCTGGCTGAGGGCATTGACCCCAGGGTGTGAGAAACCTTATCTGCTTACATGTGTCAAATATCAGGTTTTGGAACTAGACTGAATTATGGGCTGGGGAAGTGGTTTTAAGAAGATTTACAGACTTGAGAGAGTAGAGGTTTTGTAGCTTTCAGTGTGAATGGATCAATTAGATTTTCTCTCTCTCTCTCTCTCTGTTCTAACGGATAGTTAGATGGTAACGCTACAGAAAGTAAGGGTTTTCTTGTGTAATGCAACACGAGGCTAAAGTAGTGTACATAGTGTATATTGTAAATAAACATGCAAATAGCAGAATTATTTTATGGATTTATTTCTGAACCCATCACGTTACAAATTTTGGTGGCAGCGATGGGATTTTGTCACTCTTAGTGGATTATTCTGTCAGTTGTGTGGGTTAGTTTTAGTATTTTGGCTTGGCTACGGAATGAATCGCAGCTATTGTATTTCTTTTGGAGTGATTTTCTTACAGTTGACTCCAGGACTTAATTTACAGTGATATCAGTAAGGATTACGTATTGGATTTATTCAGATTCAGATTATTCTTTTTTATTGTGTCAACAACAACAACAAAAATGGCGGAAGGAGGGCTTGATACTCCAACAATTTTTGGACATCGGAGAAATCCCGACACAGGTTTGGGTACAACGTTACAAACCTCAACTCCTACCTTTAATGTGCAAAGTAGGTCGCAGCTGGAAGAAATAAAAAAAAGCTAGAACGGGAATGCAAGGCACTTGAGAGCCAAATTCAGGGAAACCTTACAAGTCTGGAAAATGTGGCAAACACCAGTGGGAACAGAAACTGTCAGGAAAACCTAAGAAGTCTAGGATATGGCGCAGACGCCAGTTTGAATAGAAATTTTCAAAAGCCATTAGTCAGGCCAGCGACCTACGATGGTTCGGAACTGTGGGAAGACTTAAGAGTTCACTTTGAACTTGTTGCTGAAATTAACAACTGGACTGAAGACCAACAAGCAATGTTTCTGGCATCAAATTTACGAGGAAGTGCACAGGCAGTACTATCAGATTTAGAATCTTCGGAGAAGAGAAAGTATTTTGGAATTGTCAAACGCGCTGTGCAGGAGGTTTGACTCAGAGAATCAAACATAATTGTTCAAGGTGCAACTTAAAAATGTCACACAGAGGCGAGATCAGACTTTGCCAGAACTAGCTCAGGTGGTAAAACGCTTAAGCAGGAGAGCCTACCCAAAAGCTCCAACTGAACTAATAGAAACGCTGAGCCGGGACCATTCTACTGACGCTCTGACGGATTCGGACATGAGGCTTCGTATTCAGCAAAGCCATCCTAAAACATTGGAAGAGGGCACAAGGTTAGCAGTTGAATTGGAGGCTATTCAAAGCGCAGATAAACAACGGGATCGTCGCATGACAACTCAAGTTCGAAATATTGGTGTTGATGATGTTAAATGCTCAGCATCCGGTGTAGTGGACCTTCAGGCCTGCATTAAAGAATTATCCAGTGAAATCAGAGAAATTAAAGTAGATCTGGATTCATTAAAGAAAAAGCGCGTTGAATGACTCTTCAATCGGCAGGATTCGAAGAAGTGCTGGGTTTGTGGCAGTGAGGAACATTTAAAGAAGAACTGTTCGATATTAAAAGCAAATAAGAACTGTCAAGGTCAACAGTGCAGGACGCAACCCCGTATCACTAGAATTTCTAGCAATGGATCAGGAATGTACATACCAGACAAAGTGCAAATAAGGGAAGTCAATTTCCTCACTGATACGGGTGCAACTGTTACGATAATTAATAGTCACATCTATGAACAAATGTCTAACCTAAAGAAACCATATTTGGAAGTGGTCAGTCAACAAATGAAATGGGTAATTGTGGCAGGTGTCTCGGGTCATGAGCGTTATTCGTACAATATTGTACAAGCCCACTTGTCAAAGGTATTGCACAACTTATAAAAACAGCACTCTAACCCACTTCCCCCTAATACTCTCTATCTAGGAGATGACCGCCCACGGTGTAATTGCCCGGTTCGAGTATAGAATGTATATGGTAAACTGAGATAATATATTGAACAAAGAAACTACGAGCCCCCGAAAAGATAAATAAACAATTTAATCAAAACATATACAGTGAAATTTCCTTTCCTTCTGAATACACGTGGTTTTAGAAGTAACTTTAACCGAATTACAAATAAATGGCATACAGAATTAAACAAATTTAGCCGTTGCATGGCTGATAGCTAATTCCATCATAAGAATCGAGTGTTCAATAAAATTTGTCCACGTTGTTCGTATTTTTATTGATGACCAGTTTCGTCGAACTGCTTCTCTGCACACTTCTCGAACTCGGACTTGTCCTCTGTGTTAATGTATGCTCCTTGCAACTCTTACTTCACAATTCCTTTTCCTCGTCTTGTACGTCATCTATCTCCGTACTGCTCTCTCCAAATAAAAACTATTTTCCTTTCAAAAGAAAAAGTAAAACGCCCAAAGTCTATTGTTACACTTTAATAGCTGAGACTGTCCGTTTTGCTGTGTAACGGCTGGCTCGCTATCAAGGGTTATTAGTACAATATCGCACAAAAACCTGGTCAGATGTATTGCGCAACTTGGAAAATAAAAACAACACTCGAAACCGCCTCCCGCTAATTTTCGTTATCTAAAGGAATGACCTCTACGGTGTAATTTGCCCGGTCATAGAATGGATATGGTAATCTGAGATGGTATCTTGAGCAAGACAACACACGAGCCCCCGTAAAGATAAAATGAGAATTTAAATAAAATACAATTAAGAGAAGAATGACACAATAAATTACAATTTTCTTTCCTTCTGACTATTCTTCGTTCAGAAGCACTGCAAAAAACCGAAGCTTTAAAATAGCAGATACGTTGATTAAAATTCAAACACTAATAAAATAGATGAATTTAACCGTTAATAACTGATAGTAACTTTCATCATGAAATCGAATGATCATTAACATTGGACTGTTGAGTGATTCACAATGACCTTGTTCGTCGACTGGTTTTTCTCACTCTTTCCAAAGAAACTATTTTCCTTTGAAAAGAAAAGGGTAAAACGCCCTAAAGTATCTTGTTATGCTTTAAAGTTGAGATTGTCCGTCCGTCTTTCTGGTTCGAACAATCAGATCTTACTATCAGTGTTAACTTTTATACGGCTAGCAAATACTACACACGTCTTCAGATCAAAAGAGATGTACTGCTAATTATCGACATCAGAATTTGGGAAAGTCATATATATTCCCGTAAATCATTACGTAAAGTGAGGTAATATATCATAACACACAATCCATATTCACTAATATGATAAATTCAAAATTAATGTAGCACTTTCCAATCATAAATGTACACAGCGGGTTTTCTACACAACCCATTAACCTACCTAAGTATATAAATTTAAAATTCTAATTCAGAATTCAAAAATACATTATTAAATCAATGTAATACCGAACTATCAAAAATATGACCACATCATGCATCTGTAACGATGAAACATCATATCAAAGTACGTTATTAAATCAATGTAATACCGAACTATTGGTATCATAGTATCAATACATTATGCATCTGTAACAAAGAAAACATCACATAAATTACATCATGATAAATGTTAATTTGAGTTAAATACCTTGTGTTTTTGGCGTCTTACAATCGTTCCAAATTCAGTTTAACCCCTGGAACCACAATTTTTACGAACGTCTTTCTTGCAAAGAACGATCGGAGTCCTGGTAACGGTTCTCTCTTGCAGAGAAATGTTTCAGACTAATTCAAACTCATCAGCTCAGAGAATATATATTTACCCGATTCTAGGGTTCGACACACCCCCTCCTTCTACATTTGACCAATCGGAATAAACGCTATTCCTACGGACATTTTGAAAAACCGTCTATCAGGATGCCAAAAATGCCACTTGGGGTCGAAATATCACCCTACCATTTGTTTCAAATCACTTTGACATCTATACGTGAGAAATTATCTCTCTTTAGCGTGTCAAACACCAAGTTTGGTTGTACTATCAATATTCTAACAGCATGACCCAGTTAAGTAAACATTCTTTCGTCCAAACTCCTACTCCAAGACAGTTAATTGTCGGCTAGACTAAGAATTAATTAATGAATTTCACTGGCGAAAAATTTGGTACTTGACATTACCCCCTTGCTAAGAGTAAAATCGGTATTTTTACTCTCCCAAATTTTTCGGTGAACTACTCTGCTCCCGTTACATGTCCTTAGGTGACCTATTCACCTCAGACATCCCTAACCGACTTAAACAATCCGCTCCCACATTATCCCTACCTTTGATGTACCGCACTAGAATCTGATACTGTTGTAGGAACAGCGACCATCTCATTAATCGACCGTGGCCAAATACGCCAGCGGTTGATGATCTGTTTCCAAAGTTAACTTCCTACAATACAGATACCGTTGGAACTTAGTTATTCCAAAGATAATCGCCAAACATTCTTTCTCAGACACTGAATAGTTAATTTCCGCATTTGACAGTTTCCTACTCCCATACGCAACTGGGAATAAGCTTCCCTCGTGTACTTGCAATAACACTGCACCTAAACCTATATCACAATCATCTGTCCTCAAAACAAAATCCTGTGTCACGTCAGGCAATTTAACTATGGCGTCTGACGTCAGTCTGTCTTTTAGCGTCTGAAATGCGTGTTCACATGCGTCTGTCCATACTAGTTTGGTCGGCGCTTTTTTCCGAGTCAAGTCAGTCAATGGACTTGCAATAGCACTAAGATTTGCGACATATCTCCTATAGTACCCTGCCAAACCTAAAAAAAGATCTAACTTCAGTCTTAGTAGTCGGTCGTAATGCGTCCCTAAGTTGTTTGACCTTTGTACTCTCGGGGTTTAACGTGTCCTCGCTGAGGGTATGGCCTAGGTAGTCTAATTGTCTGAACCCTATATGGCACTTCGATGGTCGTGCGGTCAGTCCGGTTTGGCGTAGTCGTTCTAAGACGTTTTCAGCAAAAGTATGTGTTCTTCCCATGTAACTGTAGCTAATAGAAGATCGTCCAAGAAGTTGGAAACTCCCATCCCCCGCAGTGGTTCAAGGAATTTCTGCATCATACGGGTGAAGACACTGGGCGCATTCTGCACCCCGAATGGCATGACCACCCACTGGTAAGTCCCATCTGGAGTTGCAAAGGCGAGTTTTGCTCTGTCTTCACTACGGACTGGAATTTGCCAGTATCCTTTGGACAGATCAATCTTAGAAAAATATTTAGCATGGGTTACTCCGGCGAAAATAGACTCAGGGTCAGGTAAAAGTTCTACCTGGAATTATGTGATTCATCATTCGGTTTAACTTTCGGTAATCGACACAAAATCTGTGTGTCCCATCCTTCTTCTGGACCAGCACAACAGGAGAGCTATACGCCGACTCGCTTGGTTCGATAATTCTAAGTCTAACATAGTTTCAACTTCCTTACGGACCGCTTCTAACTTCGTGTATGGCAACGGATATGGTCTTAACTTCACTGGGTTCTCGTCCAGCAGCTTCAAAGAGAACTACTCCAGCTCTATCTTCCCAGGTCTCTCTGTTAAAACGCTTGAAAATTATTGAAGTACCGACTCCACCTCTTTACGTTGGTCTGACGTTAACGTAACGTCAAGTGCGACGTCGACGTAGGTTTCCTCCCTCGTCAACGGACAACTAGGGAGTACTTCCGCCTGCCCTGCGTTGTCGTCGGATTCTTCCGTCATGACGGTAGCCACCACGAACTCCGTGGGTGGGTCTCGCACACGGTACCGCTTCAGAAGATTCACGTGGAACAACTTGTCCTTATCCCCTACTCGGATACGGTAGTTTTGTCCACCTTTCCTTTCTGTTACAACAAATGGCCCCCTCCATGAGACTTGCAGCTTGTTGTGCTCCAATGGCAACAACAACAACACCTTGTCACCCACCTCAATGTGACGTTCCTTCGCCCTCTTGTTGTAATACTTGGCTTGACGTCCCCTTGCGTCGCAGAGATTTTATTGAGCCAATCTACAAACTTCTTCCAGTTTGTTACGCAAGTCGACAACATATTGGTATGTTGTACGCACTTCTTCGGATGCTTGCTCATCCGTCCATAACTGTTTCAATACCGCCATGTGCCCCCTTACCGTCCGCCCGTAAACTAATTCGAAAGGTGAAAAACCCAAACTTGCCTGCGGTACTTCTCGATACGCGAACAGTATCGCCGGAAGG
This sequence comes from Unio pictorum, assembly GCA_030141615.1. Taxonomy (NCBI): domain Eukaryota; kingdom Metazoa; phylum Mollusca; class Bivalvia; order Unionida; family Unionidae; genus Unio; species Unio pictorum. The sequence goes on along the minus strand of JARLTB010000232.1, from coordinate 2,034,381 downwards.
TATCGATCCCAATCCCTAGGTCGACCTTCACATAGTTTCTTCAAAGCTTGTTTCAATGTCTCATTGAAACGTTCTACAAACCCATTACACTGCGGGTGGTACGGGGTAGTCGTCAGGTGTCTAATGGAGAGTAGTCTATTTACTTCTTCCATCACCTGGCTCACGAACTGCGTCCCTTGGTCGGTCAGTATCTAGTCTGGAACTTCGACTGTCGACCACACCTCTAACAAGGCCTCAGCCACAGTGATTGAGTCAATGTTTTTCAAGGCCACTGCCTCCGGATACCGGGTAGCGTAATCTACGACCGTTAATATATACCGATTTCCACTTTCGGCCGCCGGCTTAATCGGACCTACTAAATCCATCGGCACTCTCGAGAAAGGTTCATCTATTAGTGGGGTGGTTCCTAGTGGCACTGGGCGATGGGAGGTCTTCGGTGCCACTCGCTGACACTTGTCACATGACAAACAAAACCTCCTCACATCCCCATGCACACCTGGCCAATAAAACTCTCTCACCAACCTATCTCTGGTCTTCGCCACGCCCATGTGGCTTCCGAGAAGACCCTCATGTGCTAACCTAAGAACTTCGTCGCGCTTCCCTACGGGTACCACAACTTGTTTAAACGTATCGACCCCTTTCTTGGAGTACCGATACAAAATACCGCGTTTTGTCGCGAACTTATCCTCGCTGTCTGGCAATTTCCGTACGGACCCGTCCGTCGCGTACCTACGTACCTTGTCAAGAGTCACATCTTCCTTTTGAAGCTTCTCTAACTCACCAGGAACCAAAATGTCTATGGGCGAAGTCACGGATCTTAGCGGCTTCGATCCTGACCTTCGCTTCATAGCCCTCGTCTCCACTGACCCGACATGAATAGGGTTACACGTCATAGGGTTAGGTTGGGCAACACATACCTACACCCTAATATTACGTCGTGAGACAGTCCCGACAAAGACGCTGCTTGAATTCGCCCTTTTACGTGTGGCGAATCAAGGTCTATGCTAACGACCGGAAGCGGATCCTTCGTCCTGTTAGCAAACTGTACTTCCACCGTCTCACCTGTATAATCTCCAGGCTTAACGTATCTACGATCTACCAAGGCCGGGCAGCTACAGCCGGTGTCATACAGCACCGTGGCTTCCTTACCATTTACCGTAGCCCTCGCTACATTCGTAGACTCCACTGTTTTCCCTTTCTTAACAGTAATCGGAGTTACCGAATTAACCGTTGTCGGACGATACTTTCTACAGTCCTTGACAACATGGCCTGGTTTATTACACCCATAACACACTGGCTCACCTCTTCTACCCGAGGCATCCCTATCTACCCCTTGAGTCTTTCCCGACCCACGGAAATGTACTTGGCTGGGATTTCCGGCCCCTGGCCTCCCACCATTCTGACCATTTCGTCTCTGGGGTGCCACCTCAGTGGTCTTTCCATGGTCACCGATTCCAGGTCGGTCCCTACCATTCCAAGTAGTTGGACGCGCATGCGCGCTCTCATAGCGCTCGGCCATTACGCTTATCTCATCCAAAGATGAAAATTCGCGCTCCGCCAAAAACACAATTAAATCTTTTCTGTAGGTACTTAACACGTGTTCCTTTAAAATCTCTTCGCGTATACCTTCGTACGTTAACGCGGTGCCAGACATTTTTATCCATTTATCAAAAATCACGCGCACTCGACTGTGAAATTGCGCGTGTGTTTCGGTAGCTATTTTCGACGATTCCCTAAAAAGTTTCCGGAACGTTTCCGCTGACAACTCATAGTGGCTAAGTAGAACTTTCTTCAGCGCGTCATAATCGTCTATCTCGGTTGGGGTAATGTTGTGGTACACATCTTTCGCCGCCCCCTGCAAAAAGGGTTAATATTGATGGCCCACTGGTCCTTAGGGATTTGGTGGACTAGGGCCAACTTCTCAAACTGCGTCAAAAAGTTGTCAATTATTTCATCCCTGTCATTAAACATCGGCATGGTTAACTGAATGGGTCGTCTGTCTTCCAAGCGACTACTCGGGGTGTCCGGACGTACGTTCGATTCTTCACCCCTCCTGAACTCGGCTTCGAGCCTTAGTCTCTCCATGGCTAGCATATGCTCTCTTTCTCTAGCCTTCTCTTCCGCCTGTAGTCTGGCTCTCTCAGCCTGTAGTCGGGCGAGTTCAATTTCTTTCTCCCTCTCCTCCTTATCTCTAGCTTTCTCTTCCTTACGTTCTTTCAAATTTCTTTCTATAAATTCAGTTAGCTTTTCTCCGTCGTACCCAAGTTCGTCCTTGCCAATGTATTTAAATTCCTTTAGTAACTGTCTGTCTGTCGCCATTATGTCTCTGTCCTTAATTCTAGAACTACGTCCTTAACTGACCTACAATAACCGAATTTCCCCTACGAAAATAGTTTTATCTGCAGCGAGATGGACAGGTCAAATCAGTCACACAAGCTCCGCGCAGCAGGACACTGTTAATAAAACGTGATCAATTGCTGTCCAAAATACAGTACTAGCCCAAATTGGCTCTTGTCTCAAGAGACTATTTAGGTAGTACCGCTCCTAACGCTTTATGATAACTACACACAGAAGGTATAAATCTCAAATTCTTATAATTTGCATGCACGATATTTAAGTATACAAAAATAGCAGAAAATGTTTGATTCACTCGATTCCTACTTAATAATAATAACAAATGTATGCCTTTGTTCAAAAATACGCTCAGATTACTTCAATCGCAATGAAACTTTCCAAATCCCAGGACGAGCCCACCACATTGTAACGGCTGGCTCGGTATCAAGGATTATTAGTACAATATCGCACAAAAACCTGTTCAGAGGTATTACGCAACTTGGAAAAAAACAACACTCGAAACCGCCTCCCGCTAATTTTCGTTATCTTAAGGAATGACCTCTACGGTGTAATTTGCCCGGTCATAGAGTGGATATAGTAATCTGAGATGGTATCTTGAACAAGACAACACACGAGCCCCCGTAAAGATAAAATGAGAATTTAATTAAAATACAATTAAGAGAAGAATGACACAATAAATTACAATTTTCTTTCCTTCTGACTATTCTTCGTTCAGAAGCACTTCAAAAAACCGAAGCTTTAAAATAGCAGATACGTTGATTAAAATTCAAACACTAGTAAAATAGATGAATTTAACCGTTAATAACTGATAGTAACTTTCATCATGAAATCGAATGTTCATTAACATTGGACTGTTGAGTGATTCACAATGACCTTGTTCGTCGACCGGTTTTTCCCTTCTGCGTGCGTCACGAGTTTAGCTTGCCCTTTGATTGAACTGGGAACTCCACAACTCTGACTTCTGACTTCTTTTCCCTCCTTTTCTTGACTTCTTTTCCCTCCTTTTCTTGACTTATCGCTAATTCTCACTCTTTCCAAAGAAACTATTTTCCTTTGAAAAGAAAAGGGTAAAACTCCCTAACTATCTTGTTATGCTTTAAAGTTGAGATTGTCCGTCCGTCTTTCTGGTTCGAACAATCAGATCTTACTATCAGTGTTAACTTTTATACGGCTAACAAATACTACACAAGTCGTCAGATCAATACAGTGATACTGCTAATTATCGACATCAGAATTTAGGAAAGTCACATATATTCCCGTAAATCATTACGTAAAGTGAGGTAATATATCATAACACACAATCCATATTCACTAATATGATAAATTCAAAATTAATGTAGCACTTTCCAATCATAAATGTACACAGCAGGTTTTCTACACCACCCATTAACCTACCTAAGTATATAAATTTAAAATTCTAATTCAGAATTCAAAAATACATTATTAAATCAATGTAATACCGAACTATCAAAAATATGACCACATCATGCATCTGTAACGAAGAAACATCATATCAAAGTACGTTATTAAATCAATGTAATACCGAACTATTGGTATCATAGTATCAATACATTATGCATCTGTAACAAAGAAAACATCACATAAATTACATCATGATAAATGTGAATTTGAGTTAAATACCTTGTGTTTTTTGGCGTCTTACAATCGTTCCAAATTCAGTTTAATCCCTGGAGCCACAATTTTTACGAACGTCTTTCTTGCGAAGAACGATCGGAGTCCTGGTAACGGTTCTCTCTTGCAGAGAAATTTTCAGACTAATTCAAACTCATCAGCTCAGAGAATATATATTTACCCGATTCTAGGGTACGACACCCCCCCTTCTACATTTGACCAATCGGAATAAACGCTATTCCTACGGACATTTTGAAAAACCGTCTATCAAGATGCCAAAAATGCCACTTGGGGTCGAAATATCACCCTACCATTTGTTTCAAATCACTTTGACACCTATACGTGAGAAATTCTCTCTCTTAAGCGTGTCAAACACCAAGTTTGGTTGTACTATCAATATTCTAACAGCATGACCCAGTTAAGTAAACATTCTTTCGTCCAAACTCCTACTCCAAGACAGTTAATTGTCGGCTAGACTAAGAATTAATTAATGAATTTTGAATTTCACTGGCGAAAAATTTTGCACTTGACATGGTGGTTCGAACAATCAGATGTTACTATCAATGATAACAATTTTACGGCTAGTGATCAACTACACAGGTCTTCAGATCAATACAGCTAAACCACTTGTTAATTCGGTTTGCTTTGACCTAATACATTATACACTGTCGCTAACTTATCTACGTCATCAAAATTCGGTGAATTCACATGTATTCTCGTAATTCATTACTTAAAGTAAGACATTAAATCTTAGAACACAATCAATATTCAAACAATATGATAAATTCAAGAATTAACGTTACACTTTCCAATCATAACTCCACGTAGTGGTTTTACAACATCAATTAACACTTCATCATTCTTACTATGAATTAAGGTAAGAATTCTAATTCATAATTCAAAAGCACATTACTAAATTAATGTAACAAATGAAACTACTTATACAAATGTATCAACAAATCATGCAGATCTGTAACGAAGAAACATTATATCAATTACACCCTAATCAGTGTGGATTTGAAACAAATACTCCGTGTTTTTGGTGCGCCTCTGCCGTTGAATTTCAGCGGTCTTTTCTGAGCCTATTGTTTTTGAAGGTACTTCTCTAAAATAACCTCCGGAGTCTTTATTTTTGTTCCACGCTGGTTTCTTACAAAACGATTTCAGAAGACTGAAGTAAATTTTAACTAGTGGATATATATATATATATATATATATATATATATATATATATATATATATATATATATTCTAAGATTTCCTCGTGTAGAACATCCCCCCTTATTCCACAGTGACCAATCAGAACCAATATAATTTCTGGCGCTTCCCTTGAAAGTCGCTTCGTCAGCGTGTCAAGATGCAACGCTTTGGATTTAAATAACAACCCTGTCTATTTCAAATCAACTCTGACATGTTTCGTGAGATAATACCCCTTCCAGGAGGTCACTTTCGGTCAGTACTGCTTTAAATAAACACAGTTAACTGGGTGAACCGATTAGAAAAATATCTCTCTGTGCAGAATGTCCTATAAATCTAAGAAATGGCTGCTGGCTAGAACTAAGAGTTTTTTAATAGATTGGACCGAAAATTTGGCACTTCACACTAATGGAAAGTGTATCCAAACAAGAGGCATGGGAAATTTGGATATCATGATAAATTATACGAAAGTTAAGCATGCGGTGTGGGTGGCGGATATCGACAAAGCTATCGATGGAATTCTTGGTTTTGACTTTCTCCAGAAAAAACCAGTGTGTCATAGATGCTGGAACTCATACATTTAAGCTGGATGGTCAAACAGTGAAATGTGCCACTGTGGAATTGAAGAGCATCAGGTGTTGCCGCGTGGTAGTGGACAAGACAAGTATCATACCTCCGGGAGTGGAAAGAATCATACCGGGGAAGGTACTAGACCTAGAATCTGCGCCCTCTTGTGTAATACTGGTACCAACAGAGAAATTCACCGAGAGGTATCAGTTATTGATGGCGAAGTCAGTGCTCAATGCAGAAAAGAACTGTATCCCTATTAGGGTGCTTAATCCGTCAGAAAGATCAGTTAAAGTGTATGAGAAGTCTGTGGCAGCGACGTGTGCAGCTGTGGCGGTTGATAGCAAAGTCCCAACGTTTCCATATTCTCCGACTGGTATGATGTCGCCTCATCTTGCAGACTTACTCGAACGGTCGTCAAAGTATCTGGATAATTCCCAGAGAAATGAGTTGGTTCATTTCCTTTTGCAATTTAACCAGGTGTTTGCCCAAGATATGACCGACCTGGGGAGAACATATATAGTAAGACATTCAATTAAGACTGAAAAAGTAACATCATACGCCAACGTCCTCGACGGTTACTTCTCGCACAGCGTGGAGAAGTGAAAGACCATATTGAGGAAATGTTAAAACAAGATGTGATTGAGCAATCCGATTGTCAGTGGGCATCGCCCATTGTTCTTGTTCGAAAGAAAAATGGATCGACCAGGTTTTGTGTAGACTATATAAAACTAAATGAAGTGACAATTAAGGACTCTTTCCCCGTTTCCAGGATCGATGATAAACTAGATGCTCTTCAAGGGTCGAAATGGTTTTGTACTCTAGACTTACAAATCGGGTATTGGCAGCTGGCCATGGTTCCCAAAGATAAATCTACGACTGCATTTGTCACAGACTATGGGCTCTATCAGTTCAAGGTCATGCCCTTTGGCCTTTTTAATTCGCCTGCTACGTTTGAACGTTTGATGGGGAGAGTCCTAGAGGGGCTTTCGTGGAAGGTATGCCTGGTCTATTTGGATGACGTCATTGTATTCGGCCCAGATTTCGAAACGACATTACAGCGCCTGCAAGACGTTTGCGAGAGACGAATAGCTTCTTGCTTGAAAATGAGTCCGGGAAAGTGTCATCTGTTCCAAAGTAGTGTTTCATATCTGGGGCATATCGTGTCTCAGGATGGCGTCCAAACAGATCCTGATAAAATCAAAGCCGTACGAGACTGGCCTACTCCTATTAATGTCAAGGAGGTGAGGAGCTTCGTGGGTCTGTGTTCGTACTACAGAAAATTTATTCGAGAATTTGCTGAGATTGCAAGGCCTTTGACGATACTTACAGAAAAAATAGTCGATTTGAATGGATGAGGCGTGTGAGGGTACATTACGAACTCTGAAATCAAAGTTTTCTTCGAGCCCTATTCTGGCTTTTCCCGACCCTTCTGTATCTAACTTCATTTTGGATACAGACGCAAGTAACCTGTCAATTGGCGCAGTCCTCTCCCAAAATCAAGATGGACAGGAAAAAGTTATAGCCTACTACAGCCGTACAATGGGTAAAGCAGAGAGGAGGTATTGCGTCACGCGTAAAGAACTCCTTGCAGCTGTCAGTGCTACCAAGCATTTTCACTGCTATCTGTACGGTAGGAAATTCATCATCTGTACTGATCATAGTTCATTAAGATGGCTGACTCAGTTCAAGGACATCGAAGGCCAACGCGCACGCTGGTTAGAAACTCTTGGGACCTTTGATTTCGAAATCGTGTACCGTGGGGGTAAGAAACACCAAAACACTGATAGCCTGTCACGAAGGCCTTGTTTAGACTGTTCACATTGTGAAAATGTTGAAAGTAAGGATAGGAGTGCGTCACAAAGCACACGTAAACATCCTCGCTGTGATGTTCTGCGAGGTAGTAAGGAGGGCGGGCAGAAGGAAGAGTCCTCGTGGATCCTAGGAATTCCGACAAGAGAACTGAGGAAGGCTCAGCGAGAGGATAAGGATATCGGTTACACATTCATCTGTATAGAAAAGTCTGTTGAGCGCCCGAAATGGCATGAAATCTCTATGGAAAATACAGCGGTGAAGGCTTTATGGAGTCAGTGGGACAGGTTGGAACTCCGGGGTGGGGTTTTGTACCGAAGATGGGAAGATATGACGGGCAAGCGCATTTCATTGCAGCTTGTGGTCCCAGCGGTATTTCGGGAATATGTTATTGCAAACTTGCATGATGCCGTTATTGTTGGTCACCTGGGAGTGAACAAGACTCTTTCGAGAATACGGGAGCGATTCTAATGGCCGGGTGTAGGAGGAAATGTTAAAAACTGGTGTTGTAGTTGTGGTCAGTGTTCCGTCCGAAAAAGTCCATATAAAGTTAACCGAGCCCTAATGAAAATTTATAATGTGGGTGCACCAACGGAACGAATCGCCATAGACATTTTGGGACCATTCCCTGTGTCAAATCATGGAAACAAGTATGTCGTTGTGATAGGGGACTATTTCACGAAATGGATAGAAGCCTTCGCGATGCCAGACCAGGAGGCAGAGTCTGTGGCAAAAATTCTAGTGGATCAGTTCATCGCTCGATTCGGTGTACCGATGAAAATTCATACAGATCAGGGAAGAAATTTTGAGTCGAATTTGTTCAAGGAGATGTGTAGCCTTTTAGGGGTAGATAAAACGCGGACTACTGCTCTTCATCCACAGTCAGATGGAATGGTCGAACGGTTCAATCAGACTATCGAGAACAATCTGGCTACCCTTGTGTCAAAGGATCAGAAAAACTGGGATGATATACTGCCACTGGCACTCATGGCATACCGTAGTGCTGCTCATGACTCACCGAAAGTCTCACCAAATGAAATGATGCTTGGTCGAGAAGTGCGGTTACCCATTGATTTGATGTATGGAACTCTAAATGAAAAGTCTTTGGAGTCCAGGAATTCTACAGAATTTATATCAAAATTAAAGACCTACTTGGATTGTGCCCATGACTTAGCTAGGGAACACATAAAAAATGCAAGCGAAAAGCAGAAATGGTACTACGACTACCGGACACACATTAAAACGTGTAAGACAGGAGACGCTGTGTGGTTACATGACCCCAAAAGGAAAATTGGGATTAGCCCGAAATTACAGTCAAATTGGGATGGACCCTATCTTATTCTAAAATGTATCAGTGACCTGGTATATCGCATTCGAAAAGCTCCAACACATAAACCGCGAGTGGTTCATTATAATAGACTAAAACCATTCTATGGCGACAGTACAAACTGGTTGAAGGACAATGTAAACACGAAGAAGGAAATTCCTAACAGTGGATCTAGTGATGAAAATGAGTCCGACCGGTCGGACAGTGAGACTGGCATTCCGGATGTTACGGAGTATGAGCGCGGCAAGCGGATGCGACGCCCACCGCAGAGATTTGACCATGGAGTGTAGAGTGAATTAAACATGAACAGGCTCAACAAAGTGTCTGTGTTCTGTGTCTATCAAGTGACTTAAATTAGTAGAAATGTGTAAATAACTAAATTACCTTACAAATACTCGTGGACTATATCGATAAGCATAAGTACTTAGTGTGTAAACAGTATTTAGCTGACTTAATTAGAAAAAAAAACATTTACACTTTTATAACTCATTTTAGTTTAGATTTTTTGAACTTGTATAGAAGATGGCTTCATAATTAATGTATTAAAAGTACTAATACGATGGTATACTTTCTGCCAAAACAAAAAGTTAATTGTAATTTATGTAAAGAAATTGAATTGAACCACACAATAACATGTGGGACACATGTTTTCAAAAGAAGGGGGCAGTGTGATGAAATTAGATATCTGGGGAGAGTGATGCTACAATGATAAGGACATTTATGTTTTCCCTATAGCACTAGTTGAAACAATTAGAACTGTTTTAATTATAACAGAACAATCTGGCTGAGGGCATTGACCCCAGGGTGTGAGAAACCTTATCTGCTTACATGTGTCAAATATCAGGTTTTGGAACTAGACTGAATTATGGGCTGGGAAAGTGGTTTTAATAAGATTCACAGACTTGAGAGAGTAGAGGTTTTGTAGCTTTCAGTGTGAAAGCATCAATTAGATTCTCTCTATCTCTCTCTCTCTCTCTCTCTCTCTCTCTCTCTCTCTCTCTCTCTCTCTCTCTCTCTCTGTTCTAACGGATAGTTAGATGGTAACTCTACAGAAAGTAGGGGTTGTCTTGTGTAATGCAACACAAGGCTAAAAGAGTGTACATAGTGTATATTGTAAATAAACATGTAAATAGCAGAATTATTTTATGGATTTATTTCTGAATCCATCACGTTACAATACTCTTACATTCAGTCACTATGCTTGAGCGGCTTTCCTCTCCTACGAAAGTTATTCTGAGTTCTACAAATGTAATGTTGCTTATTATTAATATTATTTTTACAGCTGCCTTTCTCACACAGACGATAAACCTATCTGGACCGGGCCAGTCAGTGAAATTTGATATTTGGGACACTGCAGGACAAGAACGGTATCACAGTCTAGCTCCAATGTATTACAGGGGTGCCCAGGCAGCAATCGTGGTATACGATATAACAAATGCTGTAAGACCTTTAATGATTTTAGTCATATTACAAATTTACACCAAGATCAACCGTCATCAAAATTATTAATTAAAAAGTAACAAATAAAAAAATATACAACAATATATACACCACTTAATACACTCATGGGTGGACAAGGATAACAATACACCATCGTAAGACACTATTGGCTAACAGACGGTGTACCTCAATCAACTTGAACCAGCTTGTGCTGGGGAGAGTAACGAGGTTCAACACCCCCCCCCCACACACACAGAGGCAGCTATTGTCGTATACAATATAACAAAAGATGTAAGAGTCATATTACACATTTACACACACAGACAGACACACACTCAAATTATACCCATCAATAAGAAATCAACATAAAGGGAATTAACAGTTCTTCTATAGAACAACACTCAAGATGTAAAAAGTCTTTATTATATAGCCAGTATAGCCAGTGAAGATATCCTGGGAAATTCTTTTTCCATAAATTTCTAACCCTATGCAAAATACGAAACTGTAGAGCGTCACATAACAGTGCTCAATTAGGCAAGACACGAAACAAGAGAGAAAATGGTGCCCTTAAAAGTAAATAACAATCGCACATGGATGAAAGGTCTGGAATGTCTAATTTCTGGTAGTGTAAGTTATGAGAGAATGCGCAGATAATATTATAAATATTAATATGGTGTCAATGAGGGGATTTCGAACCTCGAGAGTTACTTACTTTGTGTCATATGGGATCTGAATACGGTATTTTAATTAGTTATGCAACGTATATGTCTATCTTTACTATTGACAACCGTGTTTATGTTATCATCTTTCCTTCTTGTTAGACATTACATACGATTATTGAAAACGTATTATCATCTTACTTCTTGTAAGACATTACATACGATTAATGACAACGTATTATCATCTGACCTTCTTGTAAGACATTACATACGATTAATGACAACGTACTATCAAATAATGCAGTTTTTACAATCGTTTTTTTACAAATTGTCTTTAACTATGTACAGAAATCCTTCAACAGCGCGATCACGTGGGTGAGTGAGTTGAGACAGCAGGCTAATTCACAGATCGTAGTTGTTTTGGCAGGAAACAAGGCAGACATTGCGGCCGAGAAGAGAGTCGTTGCAAGGGAGGCAAGTATTCGAAGATAAACGGTTGCTTATATATGACTGTTGTTTTCATTTACCTTATACTGGCTTTTCAAAATTTCCAAATATCATTGCAAACACAGAAATTTTATTGATAATTATACACTTCGTCAGATATGTATATACCGTCCTTCTAAAATCTATTATATATTCCATTCTCCTGCGTGATTGTATAATGTATTCCCATTTCCCACAACAGGCATGGTTCCTTTTTTAAATTCCAGTAATCTTGAAATGTTTGATTCAAAAAGTTCAAGATGGATTACAATGAAGAGAAAGAGCTGACAACTTTGTGATAAATGTAATTGAAAAGAGAATGACTGTGCACGTGATGAAGTACACTGGTATGCCACTTAGATAAAGCAACGAAACTGTTGAATATTATGCCATACCGTCTCTGAGTTGTTATGGTATCATGGAAATGTGGACCTCTTTCAGTTTTAATGTACGGATACTAGTTTTGCTTCTTTTTCGTTTAATTATCCACATTCCAAATAATAATAGCTTCTTGTAGGGGGTGGGGATGAGATAGCATTGAAACGTCTCATTGCAAGCAAGCAGACATTGCATGTAAAGATAAAGTCATCTTCGAAAGTTCGTTTAGTCCTTTGGAAGGGGAGAAATGAAAATTAATTTGTGTTAATAAACCAAACACATGTTGGAAGGAACCATCCCAGCTTGAGGTGATATTATTTATTCCTCTATAAACTAAAAGCGAAAAATAAATAGATGTCGTAAAATATTTTAAATGCCTTTTGGTTTACCTGATGCATTATGGTACAGAAAGCCAAGAAAGTTATGTATTGCCTAGGCGATAGTACTAAAGCGGTTTGTTCAGTGACACACTACGGTATATATCATAGGCTGATGGTATCAAGCCGGAACCCTTTCGTTCGCGAGGTCTGCATGCACATTGTACCACCATTAGTTGCTTCTTATTACATGTATAAGTCCGCATCAGTCCTGTTCAACATCTACGAGTCTGAGTAAATACCAACTGCAAATGAATGTATTCGAAGAATATTGATTTGAGTTTTAAACTGCAATAGTGAGGTGAAAGGTATGCCTGACCTAAACAAATGTACTTAATAGACCACGGTTACAACTGTGTATAAAGCTTGGCATGTGCAAAATGCAAATAGCAAGAAACTTTTACAGGTTACTTTACGATCTGTATGCAAGCAATGCATTAAGGGATTGAATTGGGTGGAGTCGGGAATTTAAAACTAAACAAGGACGAAACGAAAATAGTTTATACGTACGAACTTCTCAGATAATCATGAAATGAATATAAGAAAATAAAATGTTCACATTGATTGCACAAAATTGCTACGCACAAATATTCATTATTGATAATATTGAGATTAAACAGAGAGAGAGAGAGAGAGAGAGAGAGAGAGAGAGAGAGAGAGAGAGAGAGAGAGAGAGAGAGAGAGAGAGAGAAAGAATCAGCATTTTTGCTACATGTATGTTTAAAGAAGATTATACATGATTTTGAGAGCTTTAAACTTTAATATTAAGAAAATATTTTACGCTGTTGATGAAAAGTAAACAGTCGTATCCTATGTCATCCATACTAGAGACTCTTCTAAGGTACATCTGAATTGAAGGCTTTGAGAAGTAAATTTTAAAACGTCGACGCTCAAGACCTCTCAGTTCCGACGTTATTGCAAATACGCACATCAGGGAAATACCGAACATTACTTTATGAAGCTGACATGGAGGGCTCCATGATGAACAACAATAATATAGAACATGCCAAATTGGACCGTATTGCTACATGCTAAACACTAAAAATGGACCTAACTTTCTAACTATTTTAATTAAATTATAGAGTCGTGAACGTTTATCCTTCCATTTCCCTTTAATTTAAAACTATATATTAGGTTAACGTTATAACGTTACAGAGGAATATGTGTTTTTATTTGGTTTAATCGTTTCAAACATCGAAAAATATATTTTACTGAGAGCCGTCTGTAATGAAATGAATATCAATTGTTTTTGCTATGTTTGTTCAATTTAAAAATATTGTGTTGGGTATGTCAAATGTAAATACATATATTTTATACATAAATGATATGGTATCTGCGTTATAGAAAATATTGTTTGGTAAACACATTGTTCTTATAGGATGGTGAAAACCTGGCACTGGAAAATAACCTAGTATTCATTGAAACGTCAGCCAAGACCGGTATGCACGTCCCGGAGATTTTCATGTCTATAGGTAAAACGTTTATTTTCATCATTGAAATGAAACTTATACATTAATTATCTCTCTATCTCTCTCTCTCTCTCTCTCTCTCTCTCTCTCTCTCTCTCTCTCTCTCTCTCTCTCTCTCTCTCGTTTCTTCTTTTTGGTTTTCGATCCATTGAATTAATTTTATCTTTTAATTCACTCCTTATTTGTTCTTGTTCAATGATTCATTGATTTGATCTTCCTGTCTGGTCATTATTTGTTCCGCTCTGTAGTACTTTGTTGAATTCCCTTCGAATAATTGTTTCTGGAAAAGGGACAGCTAAGGTGACTTATTTTGTTATTTTAGTACAAATACACTGACATTGAGGACATAGCAGAATACGCATGGTTCCAATCTATTGTAATTTCTGGTTTTATTAAAGGCATACAACCTAAAATTTTTGACTTTTTTTGTTCTTGCAAATGGATGATATTATGAAAAGTATAGTAGAAATAATGAGTAATTACAGGTCATTCAGTTTAAAAAAATGTACAACTATAAGTTTAATCAATGAAAATATAACGATTTTCTGTACGGATTGCTAATTAATTATGCAGACACGGAATTTACCGATATACTCCGAAGTCGCAGTGTCAGGTGACGCGCGTCAACAAATATGATGGAAAATCGTGACAATAAGAGGTTACTTTAAGGGGCCATTCTTGAAAGGTCTTAAAGGTATCGCTAAAGTCGCTTCTTAGGCTCAGAATAAAGTTGATTTTCTTGTGCATTTGCATTACCACCTCACGCGCACGTATCCGATAGTCGATGTGATTTGCGCTTTTGTTTGTATATTTACACGTTTGCTTCATTGCATAACACAAAAATTAACATTTTCCAACATAAAATTTAATGCATTTATTTTATTTGGAATATTTTTACTGACAATTTTATAAAAAAAAATGTCTGCAGGACTTTGACCTGGTTGTTTTAGATGAAGTCGTGCTCCTTGTTGCACAGAGGTATATGCAAGATGCCCTGGCAGCAGAAGAAGATAATAATTACAACCAGGGGAAAAGGCATATTGCTAATAGGCATATAATGGATAAATAATTTTGACTAGTACCATGGGTTTACTCAAGGAAGACTTGGGTGATCTGTCCAATGTTATGATGTGTGAATAATAAAATCTATGCTGATTTTAAGTTGTATAAAGCATTTAATTTGTAGTATGCATTTTTTTAGCTACCTACCCACTAAGGAATGATTTTATATATGGCTATGTTTTGAGAGCAACTGTGAGGAGACTATTTATTAAAAACATAGGATGAATTGAAGTTGACTAGCATTGTCTTGGGATGCAAAAGAATGTAAAGAACAAAAGTACACTGGTGAATATGATTTTAATTGTGCATATACAGTAACACATTAAGTTAAATGATAAATAACGCATATTCATACTGAGTTGAGAAAGCAAAACTTGTTGCAGTGTTTCATGAAAACAGATTGGCTTGTAAATATCAACAGAACTACAAACACTAGGATACTATTCTATCCAGATACTGCTCATTAATTTCAATTACATGTAAAACAAAATGGTTCTGGAAAGAGAATAAGGTTTTTAAGACTAAAATACTAGTTCATCAAAAGCAACCTTGAATGCTTATATCACATATGTGCATCATCAGCCGTCTTATTACAACTAAATAAAATATACTTGACATCATTAAAAGCATCAAATTTTCAGTTTTTTTCAAAATGTGTTCATTTACTATAGAAATAATTATAACCTTTATATGAATATCCAGAAGAATGTACACAACTGCATACACTGTAAAACTGTTATATATTATGAAATGTATTAAACTTATGTATGTACAAATGTACATGTACAGACATAACTTGAATTCAAGAGTACAGTCAGGCATAAAAAAACTGAAGGATATCATCTAAGAATAATTATGGCATATATAGAGGTTTTCCATGTTATTTAGGTTGGGTGGGGTGCTCCCAATATTATTTAAATTATTACAAAAGACCTCCCCTTCCCCCAGCTTGTTTTTGTGAGGAATTGAAGTAGTGATAGATGCAATGCTCAGAGCCCCTAGTCAGTGGTGCCAACAGTTAAATTAATGAACACACAAAATGTGACAGTCAAATAAACAACAATTTAATATCATTAAATAACAGTCATCTCTCAAATAAAATTCAAATTAAAACCCTATTACTCGTCTATAACTCGACCAAATTATGGCCTATTTTATCATCTGACTTGGTGTAATCGATTTTCCTCCTATCCTGTGTTCCTACTCATCTGTATGATCTTTCTCTGGACTGGTAGTCCAATTCCCTCCACTCCGTCTAACTTCTGCCTCCGTTCTTCCTTTTTCTTTGTCTCCCAGAGACTTTTATTTGAGAAACTAGTTTAAAAGATTGATTACAGACATACCATTCCAAAATACTAGACAGTTCTATAGAAATTACATTGATGTTTTAGTATCCTGTGCTTGGTTTCTATGCTTTTGACACAAACGATTACCATTCACTCTATGCCAAACTTTAGTACATCTCCTAAACAAACTACTGCAGGGAAACAAATATTGAAATTAAGCCCGCCCCCACCCCCATGTATGTTTCATATTGCATTTTTTTACAATTAGGGTAGCTAGGTACTCACACACACACACACACACACACACACACACACACTGAATAGTATATATATAATGTACTAAGTACAGTGCAAAACTGGCTCAGAAATGCATATCAAATTCAGGAATGCAGGGGTCATGCTACCAGGCGAACAACGTTGCCCTACAGATGAAACTGGCAATATAGCAAACCTGTATCTTACCCATATATCATTAAAATGTTTAGATTATTTACAGAATTTTCTAATTACATTAGACTAATTCTAACCAAAATTGGTTTATGAAATTTATTTTAAAAAATTTCTTCTGTAAAAGATTAAATTGTACCACACACAGATGGTTTATCAACTTTCAGGTAAAGCATTTATATTTTAACAAAAATGAATTATTACGTTAACAAACAAGAATAAAGTTTATTACCTAATTGTTCCATCTGTGTTTACAATCACATCTCTGTCAATATGATTGTTATGATCAAGAGCTGCCAACAGATTCCTAGCTCTGAAAGCTTATATGAATGTCTTTTGGAGGCATACAATAAAATCAAACTTCTGGAAATTCTCCAGTTCTGCTGTACTTCTGAAAATGCCATTGTACAGTAGCATTATACAAGCAGAGAATAATCAACTCATTCCACACCTACAATTTATTTTCCTTGTCACCTGAAATGGGGGGTAGAGCACGCATTTGTGGGTTAATTTTGAATACATCGAAATACATCTGCTTCCAAGATTTGTTTGCTTAGATATATGCCTAGGTGTGCTAGAAACATCATTCAGCATCTGCATAAGGGTAAAAGTTGGAGTTTTTCTTCCTCTGACTCATCATTTTCCTCCAGGAAATCTTTTACTTCCAATCCTCAATTTATCCTACTTTTGCAAATGTTCACCTGTCTGTGTATAGATCAGACCGGTGTGAATTAGATTGTAAGCAAAAAAGTAAAAATCCGGAAACAAAATCTGATTCCGACAATGGGCATATGCACAAAAATCAGGCAAAGCTTGACCCCTCTCTCCCTGTACACATGCATACTTTTTTTTACACACACCCCATCTGCGTACATGCGATTGCCCTCCTCATTCTGTAGAACAGCTTATATTTAATCCACACAGAAAAGATCAAGGATTAACAATATTATGTATTTAATATAACAGATAGTCCACCAATGTTGAATGTCTGGCTGCATCAAAGAAATAAGCTGCATAACTTTAAAAAGTTTGTCTATTGTCCACTAAAACTCAAACACCAACTGAACCCAGTCAAGCAGATTACATATTAGACAAATTACTATTGAGGTATATGTGTAAATACATGATCAGTAGACCACCCACTCCCATACACAAGCATATGCATTTGGGTAAAAACCACCCCTACCCCCTTGCCCTCTCCATGTATACTAAACAGACAAAACATAACTATGGCCTTAGTGTGGTTTGTGTTTATAATAATGTAATAAATTTGGAGTTGCTAGCCCGAAATAGTTAGCCAGTTAGTAGGAGCAAACATCACAGAGAGGAGTGTTAGAGAATTTGAACCATGCTGGGTTCGTTAGTAGTGATTTTAGGCACAAGCCGAAGGACTGTCCCTTTCAGTAACATAGTCCATATTAAAATTCAGCGGTGTATACAAGTATTGTGATTGAAAAGGCAGCATTTATGGTTGGAAATCAGTAAATTATAGAATGGAATCAATAAGTTGGAACTTGGTAGGTGCCGTTTATGTGGCCATAGTGGAAAATGGGCGTATGTATATGAGCGTGATACGCCGGAAATTCTGTGGATTGACTGGCCTAGGGTCGCGCAGTTAATTATTTCCCAGTTAGTAAGGGAATACTGGTGTAATTTCTATGGCATGACAAGCTATCGGTACGGAAAACGGATGATAATGAATAAAAACCAAGCAAAGGTGCAGTTAATGGACGTTTGGGCAAGTTGTCTCCTCTGGGTCGCCAATTGATTAGAGCAAAGAGTATTAGTTATAGCAGACACGTCTTTCTTTCCATTTTACAACTCAAGTTGTATGGAAGTCTTTGGAAATTTGGGGAAAACTTATGACTTCCAGCGTGACTCGCGCCAGGGCTTTGACACCGCTCGGTCAAGTGAATACCCCTGTGCGTGTAACAATACAATGCATTCATTTTCTTACTATGATAACCAGTATATCTTCATTCTTTCAATTATGCATCAATACTATATTTAAGATATATTGTAATTACACATTTTTAACTTGTATGTTCATATGCAGCAAAGAAAGCTTTTGTGGGAGCAACTTTCTGGTTTCTGGTTCATATACAAATACCATATATATATATTTATATATATATATATATATATATATATATATATATATATATATATATATTATGCAATTACTTTTAGTTTAGTTACATATATCATGCATGTATCATAATGGTTTTGTTTTTAGTATACTTAACACAAATATTCCCCTTTTATGTATGTATCACATTTGTTTTTGTTAGTATACTTTCGCAAATGGGTTGATAAAACTTTGACTTTTCCATCGTTACACTTTCCTTCTCCTTAAGGTTTTCTACTTCAGAGAAGACTGAATCCCTTAAAATAAAATTTTGAAATGTGTAATTACTGATGTTGAACTTTGAAATATTTAGTTTTGTATCAAAAGAAAGGATTATCATTTATCTTGGTTATTATAATGGGAATGATAATGCTTCAAGAAATAATAATAATAATAATAATAATAATAATAATAATAATAATAATAATAATAATAATTGATTTAAAGGGGAGACTCATTTAGTAAAAGACTATTCTCCCTTGAGGCCATGTAAGTAAAATACAAACAGCATGATGAGGAACATATCAATAAAAAAACAATACATTTGCCAACAAACAATTTACAAAAAAAATATTATTCAAAATAAAACAAACCAGATTTTAACAAATATACGATCTTTACCAACTGCAAAATATTAAACTAATATAGAATGATACATTTCCAGGTAATACATACATTCCTTAGTCCCTTTAGATGTGCATCTACCAAAATATTTGTAAACAAGTAAATATACATAAAATTTAATAAAATATATTAATACTTACACAGATGCCATATCTGATTCTGATGTGTTGTATCAGACACAGCAGGAACTTGTATACTATGAATTGTTGGCCCAGGTGTAGAAGTTCTTGCCATGTCTTCTGTGACATTCCTCTCTGTTTCTGATGTTTTCCTTGCACTGCCATTCATAACTAATATAGCAAGAGAAAATAAAAGTTTCATTAGACACAATAATTATATATACTTTACAAATAATAGTATGCATAAAATATGCTTAACTGTATTGCATTATTTTAATGTACAGTCATAACCATTTACATTATATATAATTTTTATGAAATAAACAGTAGTGACTGCTTGCCTCTAAATAAAGTCTTACGGTTGCGTGCGAAAATGAAGATGATCATCAAACCCCATTTGGTAGCCTCAAACACAAGAGTATATATATATATATATATATATATATATATATATATATATATATATATATATATATATATATATATATATATATATATATATATATATATATATATATATATATGTGTGTCATGTCGTACATGAGGGTTTAAAAATTTTAGCGATATTGTTGCAGGGCTATGACATTTTATTTCAAGCTAAATGAAATAATGCCAGTTTATATAAAATATGTTATTGTATGAGTTTTGATAAAGAATTAACAATACATAAATAAAGAAAATAGCGGTATAAAAACTTGACTGTTCATTGCAAAATTGAGACTCACCTATCCAGCAAGAATTTGGCGATCTCTGGATTAGTTTTCAGGCTAGAAGTGTACTTCTTTTTATTTCATCGTTCATGCTGGTCACCAATACATATGCATGTGCTGCCATAATTTGCTCAGAGAGCTTCCCCCCCTCTTTCATAATCTAAGTCTTCGCATTCGATATAGTTGCGAACGCCATTTTTTTGTTTAAACACGTGTTTGCATATGGCTAAAATTCTTAATCTTCGGGAGAGGTCAACGTAGAGGTTACGTGAATATAGGCGTGGCAAATAGCGAATTTTTTTTTCTGCCAGACAATAATGAAAAATCGCGTATTTTATCACAAAATTTCCGATACTAGCCTGATTTCGGCCTCAGTAACAACCTGAATTGCAATGTTTCAACTAAATAAGTAATCATGAACTGAAAAAAGAAATACATAATTTCATTCGTTTTAACTTACGTTGTATGCCTTTAAACTCTAGCGGACTATGCCATTCATTGTTTAAACTCTAGCGGACTATGTCATTCATTGTCCTTTCTAGTAGACATGTGATGATACGGGATCTTATAATTCAAAGTCTCTGTTTCCTACATAAATATTATACAAGTATTTGTTATGCGAAAAGTGTCAAAACTAAAGGTACCGTTAAAATGGTTCATTTACTGATTGGGCGATTTTTGTTGTTGTTAATGTACGGTTCCAACATTATTTTTAACAGTGGTGTCATTTTGACTAGTTCTATCTGCAAATATATCGATTTTCCATTGCAACGTTATTTATATAATGCTACAATAAAGATACGATACTGCCATGACGGTATTGTTTGTTGTTGCAACACTGTATGCATCATAAATGTTGTGTCGATAATTTATATAGTTGCGAAGCACAAGTATGCTACTCTACCGTTGCTAAGCAGTGCTATCGTTGAAACCGGATTTTTTCATATATATTTCTGTCTTATAGTCCCAATGAAAAACTACTGTTAAGACGCTGAAATATATCTATGCGTCTATGGGACAATAAAAAACATATCGTTTCACTGGTATTTTTGAATATCGTTGTAATCGTGCATATATATAATTCATCGATTATAAATAACCGTCGAAACGAGACCGATATTCAAAGCAATTCTGGAAGAGTAAACTTTATCTTTGCAACAGCAAAAATTACCACTACGTTAAAATTACCACTACGTTTAACTTAATAAACACATATTACACTATGCAAATATTAAGTCAATTCTTTTTCGGATAAGCGGAGTTCTCATTAGCCAGGTCAGACTGCGAGTGATGCAAATGTATATTGTGTGTACAAAAGCATGACCAGAATACCAGTCTCATTGCAATGTTATCCTAGTACAAAAGCATGACCAGAATACCAGTCTCATTGCAATGTTATCCTAGTACAAAAGCATGACCAGAATACCAGTCTCATTGCAATGTTATCCTAGTACAAAAGCATGACCAGAATACCAGTCTCATTGCAATGTTATCCTAGTACAAAAGCATGACCAGAATACCAGTCTCATTGCAATGTTATCCTAGTACAAAAGCATGACCAGAATACCAGTCTCATTGCAATGTTATCCTAGTACAAAAGCATGACCAGAATACCAGTCTCATATACGCGAGCGATAAAATCCGATAAGGGACGACACAATGGGACATACATATTATGTGGCTCCACCTGTCGGTATGATAACTAACTAAGATCATTCATTAGAACGTGCAATGAAGAGGTAGCCAGAACACGGCGTTATCGGTGCATGCCATATCTATAGTGTGTGTTGTCAAAGACTTTACAGTACTTGCTTTGTTCGAACGTCAGCTATATTGCGGTGATTAATATGAGTCTGTGAGACAACGAAATTACTGCATTATATGTCAACTTTATTCGTTCTTGTTTTAGCCCAATCAACAGGTAGACAAGGAGCCACTGTTCGTGACAATAAAGGAATCAAACTGGGTGGCAAGGACAAGAAGAAAGGGAAATGCTGTTAGCCATGTGATGGGTCACATGACAATCACTTTATGAAGACACATGTACTGCCGAATGTATATATTGTATGGAATATCTGGAAAAATGTTATTTACATCCCATTTACAACACTGATGTATGTTGAAAATATAACATGTAAAATGGTTCTTCAAAGACAACATTCTCAGTTTGTTAAATTGTAGTTTTTACTAATGTACAAAAAGCAGCATTTGACTTTTAAAAATGATCAGAGAAGGCTAAACAAGAAACATCAGTGACTCTGCCTATGATTTGTTTTCTGGACATAATTGTATGTAAATGAGTTGCAAAGTCATTTGTTATAGGTTGGTAGATATAGCACAGGTCTACATTTTCTCTGTGTCAATTTATATTGAATTTCTTTTTATGAAAGTACATTACTTCATTACATACCAAGTAAAGAAGTAGCACAGAATTCTTAAACATCAACGTCATAGTTATACTGAATACACAATAATAGAAATTAACTTTATCCTAAAATAATTAGTGTACAAAAAGAAGTTTCCCAGACTAGTCTGGGAAAAACCTTAGTAATTCCATCCATCAGTTATATGACAAAACGATTTTTTCATATCCCCGATTAAATTGATCGGCTTATTTTTCCTTTCTTTAATTTCAAAATGTGTAGATTTCTTTTATCAAACTTTCGAGCGATTTTGTTGTACTGAAAGATTGTACGGTACAAACAAACAGCATAAACATAAAATTGATCAAGTTTCTTAATTCCCAATGCATATATATATATATATATATATATATATATATATATATATATATACATATATATATATATATATATATATACGCGTGTGTGTGTGTGATATAGTCAAAGCTCACTTAGTTTAGATATGTAGATATGTATATATATATATATATATATATATATATATATATATATATATATATATATATATATATATATATATATATATATATATATATATATAAGAACAAATTATTTTCATTCTTTCTTAAACAAATTAATTGCAAGAAAGATAAAGGTATGATTGTGTTTCTCTTTAATGACTCGTAATAAATATATTGGTACGCACGCTTTTGTTGGGAAATAATTAGAACGGAACGTTCATACATGTTGCTTTATGCGGCAGCAGTCTCTTTCAAACGACAATACAACTAAATAATTAGAGTTCTAGGAAAGGAATAACTAAACATGCAATAGCTGATGTCTAGTTCAGAAACCTTCATTTTGGAAAAAATCATCCACTTATGTTTCGAATTTTAATTTGTTTCTTAAATGGACGGGACGATTCGTGTCTATTAGATCTTTGAAACATGATTGATTCTAGCAACTTCCTTAAATAGACAACGCGTACAACTGATCACCTCTAAAGCCAGGCTGAATATTGTGGTCCCAATTACGCTTTCTCGATACTGTTTTAATTGGGTGAAATGTCAAGGGCAATAAAGAATAAAATAACGGATTTTGTTTAATGAAAAAGGTAAACTTTCCCAGAATCATTTGTTATTTGACTTCTGTTAGATAATACTTTCTATATGCAATTTTAACTGTTGAGAGACTAGTTTACCTTGCACTGATTATTCTAACACTGTATATATATATATATATATATATATATATATATATATATATATATATATATATATATATATATATATATATATATATATAGATATACAGATATATATATATATATATATATATATATATATATATATATATATATATATATATATATATATGGAGAGTTACATAGAGCTGTAAACGAAATCTAGGTCATGATTATAGACTTTAAAACAGCTATATATGTTATGGAGAGAGAGAGAGAGAGAGAGAGAGAGAGAGAGAGAGAGAGAGAGAGAGAGAGAGAGAGAGAGCAAATTTTCTCTATACTAAGAAAATCCAGTCCTACAATGTGTAACGTTTTCCAAGAGTTTTACGGCATTTTGTAAAGCATTGAGACCAATTATGCTGATTACTTGTTAGGTGCTTCATAAAATTATATTTTAAATAAAACAACTTTTTGACAATATATAGTACTTCCTTTTTATACCGAAAATTTGTTAATGTGCAACCGTTTCAGTGCCACTGTTTATACTGATTATTTTCTTTTGCTCATTTTGTTCTTCTCATTCTTAGTCTTTTTCTCTGGTCTCTGGGGCTGCAGCAGCAATTACATTGTTAGTATACCATCTGGCTCTAAAATGTTGATTACATTCTTAAACAATATTTACATATTAAGAGATCACTAATATTCCTGTAATAGTTCATTTTTTGTGTAATTTCTACTCTTAAAGACCTCACATCAATATATGTGCACCGCTTAAGCAGGTGTGGATTCTGTACATAATAGCGTAAGAAATGTAATGTATTCAGAAATATTATCTTTGTTTCAATATTTGTATTTCATATCTAAATTTGGAACATGTACTTACTATACATTAGTGACGATCTAAGGACATGCCACCAGCACCATACTGTAATAAATGTGTACTCTGTGCCTTTGGTTATAGCGCCATGTTTCAAGGAATTATTAGACTTTTGTGATTACATGTCTAATAATTGGAATTCGGTGCGATGGAAATATTCCTTAGTCTGCTATAATTTTGGAATTACTATGAGCAAACGTCACGGAGTGAAGTGTTGATGAGTTTCCACGATGCCACGGTTCATTAGCAGTGAATTCAGGTCAAAACGGAACGAGAGACCCTGAAAATAATACTTCCTATTCAACTCTGGTGGTGTACATTGGTGGTGCGACTGCAGTGGCGTATGTACGGTACCATACAGGTAAATTATACAATGGAATCA
This sequence comes from Unio pictorum, assembly GCA_030141615.1. NCBI lineage: Eukaryota > Metazoa > Mollusca > Bivalvia > Unionida > Unionidae > Unio > Unio pictorum. Next base: position 2,009,498 of record JARLTB010000232.1, on the reverse strand, counting down.
ACAGACAGGGACTGAGTATATACCGTTTATGTCGCCATGGTAACAAATGTATTGTAGGTGTACAGTGTAGAGGGAGTTGTGGTGTTCCTGCTGATTGTTTGATTGCATCTTCTTACAAGTTGTCCACATTTATTCGCTTCTCGCTATCTAGAGGACCATCGCCCTCGGTGTTATTGCCCGAATCGAGTAATAGTAATGTAAATATTTGGTTCACTCTGATCGCTATTTATCGACAAGTACAACATAGATTATACATTTTAAACATTTATTCAATTATATATTTATTTTATTTATTTATTTATATATTTATTTTATTTATTCAATTATATATTTATTTTATTTATTCAATTATATATTTATTTTATTTATTCAATTATATATTTATTTTATTTATTTATTTATATATTTATTTTATTTATTCAATTATATATTTATTTTATTTATTTATTTATATATTTATTTTATTTATTTATTTATATATTTATTTTATTTATTTCTTTATATATTTATTTTATTTATTTATTTATATATTTATTTTATTTATTTATTTATATATTTATTTTATTTATTTATTTATTTATTTATTTTATTTATTTATTTATATATTTATTTTATTTATTTATTTATATATTTATTTTATTTATTCAATTATATATTTATTTTATTTATTCAATTATATATTTATTTTATTTATTCAATTATATATTTATTTTATTTATTTATTTATATATTTATTTTATTTATTTATTTATATATTTATTTTATTTATTTATTTATATATTTATTTTATTTATTTATTTATATATTTATTTTATTTATTCAATTATATATTTATTTTATTTATTCAATTATATATTTATTTTATTTATTTATTTATATATTTATTTTATTTATTTTATTTATTTATTTGATCAGACCCTTTACTCGAATAAAATGTTTTGGTCTCATGGACGAGTGTCCACTTTGTGGAGGTGGTGATTGTTTGATTGTACGTTCTCACACCGTTTCACCATTTATTCTGTTCTCGTTATCTAGATGCTGATTTTTTCCTGATCGAGTAATATTAATAGAGCGTGTGCAACGAACAACTGGAATAAATATAGATATGAGCATATATATATACATACACACAGTATGTATGTATGTATGTATGTATGTATGTATGTATGTATGTATGTATGTATGTATGTATGTATGTATGTATGTATGTATGTATGTATGTATGTATGTATGTATGTATGTATGTATGTATGTATGTATGTATGTATCTATGTATGTATGTATGTTTGTATGTATGTATGTATGTATGCATGCATGCATGCATGCATACATGCATGTATGTATATGTATAAGGATGACTCGAACCCCCACTTACATGAAATAAAAACATCAAACCAATGCCATCAACAACTGTGATAATACATTACAATACGATGACAAAATTCTTTCGAAATAAAACATTAATCACAATTTATTTAATTTATCTAAATATCCGATCTGTTTATATGATAAAATCGGTGCATTCACTGCCTTGAACACTTTCATAATCTGTTTCTCTACGGTTCACTCCAACTACACCGCGGTTGTTTTTCTCTGTCCTTTTCAGTTTTATATTTTTCTTTCTCCCAAACTATATATGTTGTCTTGTCTCCTTTCTTCTCTACAGCTCTTTGTTGATAGGTGGACGTGTGAGTACGTCGAGACCTACTTCTACTGTAGGTTTCTTGGTAGTACGTATAGACGTATACCTACTGTAGGTTTTTTGGTAGTACGTATAGACGTATATCTACTGTAGGTTTCTTGGTACATCTACAGCAGGTATTCAGTGGGTTATTCCCTTTATAAACTAAACAGAAAACGACCTAAATCTTCTATCTGATATCCTACCCGGAATGGAGCATTACTCCTCTCTCTTTACATCAGAGATCATCCTATCGGGATGCAACAGATCAAAGATTTATCTTAATCAAGCCAAACGTGGCAGACTATAAAGATACCTAGTTTCATAAGACTAATGTACTTGCTAATAGCTAAAATAACAGCGACTTACGTTAATGCTATAATATACATAACAGTTCCGTTCTCGTCTAAGTTACAAAAATGTTTTCTTAACATGACTTAATACGTTAGTTTCAGCGAATACACACATTCAAGTTTTTAGCATACACGAAATATCATTTCATTCAGTGTTAATTTCCGTCAATACGCTCTCAAGTCTTTACTATATGTGAACTCGACTAAGATCGTTGAATTCAAACGAATTCACATATTTCATATCAACTAAAGTAAGGTAGGAATCGTACAGTTACAAAATTCCAATCAAAGCAGCGACAAATTCAAACAATTCAGCAAACGTATATAAAACAGATCATTTTTCAGACATATGAACTCAGCACGGTTATGTATATATCATCAACATTGATCAAGGAATTTAAACAAATATAGTCATGCACATATAAGCAAACAAATTCAAGCCAATCGTTATATTGGTATTAAGGAATTCACAAGAGATTGGCGTAAATACCTTGTGCCTTAAGCTTTAATCCCTTTGCCGCTGAAATTATGTCTGTTAACCTTTGATACATCTGGTCCCTCAAACAAAATAATTTACGATAAAGAATTTCTTACAAATTCCTTTCAGAGTACGTTAATTTCACTCATGCAGGAACAAACGTGGACTGATTAGATTTTCCGATACTTAAAACGAGAGATTTTCGTGTGGAAGACACGCCCTTTTTAGTGTATCCAATCAAAATTAAATATATACACCGCCTTTTCTAAGAGACCTTTGCGGTCAGCATGACTTATCGATTGTCCCAAAACGGGAATAACCAGTTTGACATTTTCGAATTGTTCGATATAAATGTAACATTTCTGTTAATCTAGTCTGAACCAGTTAAATAAACAAAAGGCTTAATTAAGACCCACTTCCTCTCTCGACACAGACCTTATGAATAATTGCAGCATTACGATTTAACTAGAACATGTCACCATTAATATAATTAGTTGTTCTCTGGCCCAAACTAATGTGCTCTGTATAGATTGACAGAAATTTGCACCCTCACATACTAACGAAATGTGCCTGGAAGCCATGGATTGACTGGCCCAAGGTGGTATGGCTAAAATAGTTCCCTGTGTTAGGGATAGTTGTATTGTTTCTACCGAGTGAACGGCTAGATGTACGGAAACCTAATGAAGAGAAACCATGTAAATGTGCGGTTGGAATAATATTAACCTGTTGTTTTATTTTGTGATCTTGCATCGATTATAAATTTATTTAGGCATATAACTGCCACGTATACTTTATAATTTATATTATATGTATGTCTTTAGAAATTTTGATAAACTTGTGACTTCTACAGTAAATGTTGCCAGCGTTTGACACCGCTCGGTCATATAAAGACGCTTACGTGTAACAGTATACAAGACATGCATTAAAATAAATCGTTTTGTGTAAAATGTAGAAAATAGTATCGCCATAATTCTTATTCGCTTAGATCTCATAAACCGGTTAAATATTTTCTTTATTATTTTGAGGAAGGGAAATGAGGCCATAACCAATTCATCTGCGACTTTCTCTCTCCACCTTTTAACGGTGAGTCAATGTTATTGTGTCACGACAATGATTCGATCGGAGGTTAGACTGGCAGGCCCTAGCGTTCTTGTATCATTTAATATTGTAACCAACTGGTTGTATTCTGAAATGAATCCAGCTACAAGAAACAAACGAATAATGTTTGCATCTATCCTACTGACTATTATACAAATCATCTTGCTTGCCAATAAGAGGTCTGAATTGGTTACGTTTCTGCTGATCGTTTCAGATGACTACGCACACATCTACTTAAGGGCCTTACATTACAATTTTTGGTTGCTGTTGATAGAACGATTGTTGTATCTTCACTCAGAACAGACCTATCTTGGCAAGCCAATATTAAAGGTCTTTTTTTTATCTCTTAAATTCCTTCTCTCCGTATTGGTGAATATGTCACATCATTAGTACCAGATTTTGATCAGTACCAAAACTCCTGGCGTGGAATTTTCTCCAGTAATTAATCGTTTTATAACTGTGTACACAATAAGCAAGAAAACGTAATTCACACAAGCTGTGGAAATAGGCACTGACTGTTTATACCACGATAAACTCAGAGAAAACATTAATGCCAATAATTGCAACTTTTAATGACTTTACATGTATTGCTATTTTGATTTTATTTATAAAAATATTTTCTATCAGTTTTAGATCTATTTGAGCGTATGAATTCTCGTTGAGAAAGTGCTATGTGTAACTATTTATATGACACTGACTTCTCCATCTGCTACGTAACAGCAACGCCAAAGTAAAATAAATTGTCCGAACGGTCTGCGATCTTAGTCTTTGAACGTTCCACATCATGGTCGTACTATTTTATTTAAACTGGCGTATGTGACTTAAGTTCAATAATAAATGCAAAGTGTTGCATTGTTTGTATGTCTTCTGATGTTGATGCTCTTATGAGTTCTTTTTTGTGACTTCGACGAATCGTTAGTTTCCAGACTCGTGATTAACCAATTGTATGTGCTTTAAAGGAGACCAGAAACCAATGGAAATATAGAATAATAAGAACAACACTAATGAAGGAAACCTTATTCGGAATTATTATATGCGACCGCAATCCCAGTATTTAAATATTGGCATATGTTCAACGAGCTGAATTTCCGTGACCTCGTATGCAAAATTTCCTCATCTATTCGGTTACTCTCGTGATGTGACGTCATAGTAGCGACTCCAGCATCCCGACTGGCGATTTTGTATTATTGATTACGGGTGTAAATAGCGCATTAAGAAAAGGCTATGGACAACATTTTTCTTCTTTTACAAATGATAAAGGCATAAAGAAAGTCTGGATACATTATTACAAGCGAGTCAATTTCAATGCAACACCATACAGCAATACGTGCTCATTACATTTCTCAAACGAATGTTACCAGAGGGATCATAACAAATAGAACCTCTAGGATACACGAATGCTAAGCCTAGACTAAAAGTTGAAACTGTTCCAGACATACCATCGTATATTTTAAATCCTGGTAAAGAGTGTCAAACGTACGAGTTACGAAATTAGGCAGAAGGCAGAGTAAGTGCTAATAAAAAGTATAACAGCTCGACACCTGATCGTGCTGATGAAATGAGTAAATGTTTTTACTTCTTCAAGATTACAATCTAAATAAAGTCACCACTGTCCTATGTGTAATTGAGATCTGACTTTAATGAAATGGGAGCTTTGCTAGAAAAAATAATAACAATAAGATTATCAACCCTTGACACGGTCGTGTTTCAAGAAAAACAATTTAAGTAATTTAACAAAAATTATTAAAAAAAATGATTTTAAAAAATACAACTTTTCAGTCTATGCCTATTACACGTAAAAATGTATAAACGGAAATCTGTAATGATTGGAACTGATATAAAAATGTCCCTTGGGCAGTTTAAATAGCATCGATTAAAAGAAATGAGATCAGTTATTAAATCAGAGTTAGCAGCAGGGGGGGGGGGGGGGGGCGAATCCTACATTTGCCCGAGACATCATTTGCTCTAAATCTAACAAACATCTCGAGAGAATTAATTCGAATCCTTCTTTTTCAACCAAAAAAAAAAGGATTACTTGCTCGAAACATAAGTTTTTCGCAAATCATACTCCATGGCCGTTTTCATCGTTTAGTCAAATTACGGTCTCGTCGTGATGTCATCGCCTCCCCCCCCCCCCCCGCTGCTATGGGTTAACCGAATATTTGATCAAGTCTTTAGGACGAAAATCATTTATGATTTCACAAACAAACTAATCGCTAACACCTCATCTTGTAGATCAATTAAATTATTTGACTGGTCGGTGAGTCGGAAATTAATTCTCGTTAACGAATTATTATGGCATCGCATGTAGACAGGATTAATTGGGTTTTCAATAATTAGGAATCCTGGAGGAGCTGTTGGTGCAGACGAATAAAGAATATATCCCTACTGAGCTTGATTTGATTGCTCTAGATTAATTTGATAGCTTCCTTCAATTGCATCACATGTTAAATTGAGCGCAATCACCGTTGAAATATTCACATTGTGCGGGGCAATATGCCTACCGCCACCATCTGGATCATTATTATATTTGAGGAGGACAGTTGAATCTAGTGTTTGTAGCACCTTGATATTGTTTCTAACAATTTTTGTTAGTTCCTCAGAGTTATATCCGGGAAACTTGAAATTACGCAGATCGGCTTCTGTGATATTGTAACCGGTTAGGAATCGTTGTTTATTGTCGCAGTTGTCATTAGTTATTGTTTGAATAATTTGTTCATTGATATATTCCATGTCAGATACAAGCTTATTTAGTATTTCAACGTGTTTTTGTGAATTTTTGCCGTAGTTGTTCTAGTTGTTTTTTATGTAATTGATTAATTTCATTAAAATAACCAGTGATGTCAGTTAGCGTAAATGAAATAGTAACAGATGAGTCGGCTGTTCTTTTAATAATAAAATCCCATTGCATAGTGTTATTGTTGGTAAATATAAATGTATCGGCGATTTTTCCTTTTTTTATATCAAATAAATTATCTCGATACATGGGATTGATTTCGTGATATGATTGTACGTCTGTGGTTAAGACGACGGGGGGTTTTTCCGGTGGTTTTCAGGCCATCCTAACACTGTTCTTAACGAACTGTTATATATATCTACAGCGTATCCCTCTGTGCTTATTTCGATCGACGACGAGAGCGTCGGTTCATGAACTTTAATAGCTATTTTTGATTCTTTTCCAGTGATTGATTTTATTCTACGCTGAATTTCAGCATCGATTTGCTCAATTTGGTACGACCCAGTTGGTAACGAAACAGTTTCCCACGCTGGAGTAACATCGGGTTTATTCCACAAAAACCTTAACGAGTTATTGGTTTGCTGACCGCCAAATGCAACCGATCTGATATTGGGCCAGCTATGATATACTCGTAATTTTGCCAGCGCGATCTCGCGCACTGGAATCGGAGAAGGGAAGTTCACACTAAATTCTGGGTTTGTTGATGTTATTGATATCATGCTTGTTCGTATCGGAGTGATTCGTTGAAGCAGTTCGAGTGACATTATTGTTAACGCTGTCTTCAATTTCCAATTCCAACATCGCGGAGTTATACAACTGGGTCATCGTGGAAAATTCAACATCGGATATGAACGAATTATCTATCGACAGCGAGATCAACTCGGATAATTTCGAGTATGCGTCAAATATCACCCGGTACCGAGCTGTATAATCGCTGAGTTTTTTCTGAGAACACGATGATAACTTTTTAGTTATCGCAGTGGCGACTGCCGCGATTGTTGTTGCCGCGGAGATATCTATTGGAACTGTAATCGGAGCCATCATGGTCACCGTCGACAAAATAACCCCGGCGCTGGCCATCACACCGGACACAGAGTACACGGTGATGTCGAAGATTGCTACGCTGCGTCGGTATTTTTTCATTTTTTCACGATAACGCTCAGAAAGTGATTTCATGCTCGCGGAAAACTCTTTCACGGTATCATATCGATATCGATGCGATTGTGATACCTCTGGGGATATTGATTTCATCGATGTCATTACTATTTTAAACCCGCTAGTGTTTTGAATTGTTCGCCGTCGTTAAGGGACCAGGGGCTGGCTAGTGGGAAGGGTAATTGCGGGGCCTATACAAGAGCTTCAGTCAGAAAATTATCTACAAATTCTAAACACCAGGTTATTCTTGCTTTAATGATGGAGCAATGATCCGTGACGAAGTTAAAGCTTTGTCTGCGATCCCTGATAATTAACGTCGCTGTGCCACCAGAGTAGGTTTTACCGTCCACGATGATATTAAATTGATAGTTAGAGATCCACGTTAGCCTGTAGATACCATTGATCGCCGCTTCGGCCCCCTCCCAGATACCGATGGATAATGTGTTAATACCATCTTCCGCCCAGCTTATGGCTCCATGACTGATCGTATACACGATATTTTTAATGCTTGTGCGTGGATGTGGAATCTTTACCTTTTCAAATTTTTTTTTTAGTTTAAGAATATCATTGTAAATATCGAGATAATTTGCCTTGATTTCGGCAGCCGTCATTATCCCCCCATTCTCCGTGTTCATAAAGAATGGAATCAGAGCCCTTCTGATTTCAAGCTGTGTTTTGTCTTTAAAATACCGGTCGATGTTAGAAAATTTTGTCGTGATATACTGGGGGTTACTGCCCTCAAAGAACGTATTAACAATTTTGCTGGTGAGCTTTTGTTCGTCAATAGCTTTTTAATTTCAGCGAGGGTCGGGCCTGTCAGAGATGTGGTTTCAGATTCACGTGTTTTCCCCAAATAATTATCCACGATGGTATTAAGTGTTGCTTGTCTCACCATAAACATATTAATATCTTTGAGAGTAGTCATCGTAGATGTAGTCGGGGCACCGAAGAAATTATAAGCGACGTAGGCATTGTGAGTATGCTTGCCAATAAACTCGCTAATTTCAGCGAGGGTCGGGCCTGTCAGAGATGTGGTTTCAGATTCACGTGTTCTCCCCAAAAAATTATCCACGATGGTATTAAGTGTTGCTTGTCTCACCATAAACGCATTAATATCTTTGAGAGTCATCGTAGATGTAGCCGGGACACCGAAGAAATTATTAGCGACGTAGGCATTGTGGGTATGCCTGATAATAAACTCGCTAATTTCAGCGAGAGTCGAGTCTGCCACACGTGGGGACCCACAAAACTTACTAACGACGTCGTTGGTGGGTTTTTGTACCTTTTCAAGATTTTCTATTATTTTAGAAATATCCGTGTAAATATCGAGATAATTTGCCTTGATTTCATTTTCATTCATCATCATCCCCGCCTCCTTGTTAAAAAAAAATAAAGATATAAAGTTTTTAATTTCAGCGAGAGTCATGCCAACCACAAGTGGGGTTCCAAAGAATTTATGTACGAAATTTTTGCGAAAACTATTATAACCTCGTCTATAATCATCCAGCTCACGGCCGTGGGCGGCAATCGTGTCGGTGATCGTAGACACAAGTGCGCCTGGTTTAAGTCGTCCACCGCTGGAATACAGCGCAATAGAGTTTTAAGCGGCATCGCTCTGCCGTATCAAAATGTCATCCGCGGATATATTACTGCTTTCCAATTTACCCTGGCAATCTTGAAATACAACTATTTCGTTCGGGTCAACACTTGCTAAATTTAACGTCTCAGCGATTTCATCTTCAATTATTTTTTTAATATCCTAGATAGAACCCGCAGATGTTTCAACATTGACAGAGATCGTCCCCAAATATCAATCATTATTGTTAGCGCAGCTCGTGTTTTCAATTTATTGATTCTCTAAAATTACTTTGTAATTTCCCACTCGTGTATTTATTTACAACCAGATGAGGTGGTTTCTGTGACGATGAAATCTCCGCGAGGACATTTAATACTTCACTACCGCATATCGGTGGATCATTTAATTGTTGTGTTGGCAGCGTGGAATAAAAAAACGGAAACTCTTTGAGTTTCATCGAAGAATTTATATACCGCATGAACTCGTTCGGTGGGGCTAGCCCATATAAATCGAAATAAACAATCCCACGCGGATCGATCGCGTATGCAACCCAGTGAGTTCCCGATCCGTTACTGTTATCAAGATTGATGATACCGGTTTCAACGCGTTTAGGTTTTCTCGGTAATTTATCTCTCATAAAAAACCCTCTGAAGCTTTTTATCGCTAGTTTTTTAGCAGCATCAATTAAATCAAAATTGGACACAGGGAGAATTGGGCTTTCAACTAATAAACCGTTCCTGGTATTCTCAGACCCTTTCCGCTGTACCATGAATACGGGGTTCCTGGTAGTCTTAAACCCTTTCCCTTTTTTATATCCTTTCCCAGTTGCCTTTTTCAACGCCATCCCTGCCGCGGTCCCAACGGCTCCCAACGCCGCCACTTTCGCCACCGCTGGGGCAGCCGCTGCAATCAATGCTGGTATTGCAGCTAACAATGGAAATATACCACCTGATTTTATCATGTTGGTGACTGCAGCCTTTGAAAATACAATTTGAACTTCTCTCTTATTCTTCACCGCATCATTGAAATGTTTTATTTGACGATCCGTCATTGATATTTTATGTGTACCGCCGGACATCTGCGCTGGTTTTAACATTATTGTTGTTCCACATTCTTTAACGGATTTTGATCGCAATTTCTTGACCTGACCATCAGTCAGCTTGAAACTAACAACGCTATATGCCATTTTATTGTAAAACTATTTATGCTTTCAATTGATCTAATTGTGAATCGTTTACATATTTTCCACTGGTGCATCAACGATTCTCATTCGTCCGCCAGCCCCTTCTAACAACATTGATTTGTCGCTGAGAATGACAGCAACCTCTCTATAATCAACACCACCAGGAGCTATATGAGGCCTAAAATGTATGTCAACGACGGATTGCCTTGTTAAATCAAGATGCTCCAGCGAAAAGTAATAAATCGGATATAGGTTTTTAAAATCAAGTTGCGATATTTGTAAACCAGTATCAACATTTTGATCACGGCCCATAAATGACAGCATCCGATGATACACACGTGCTATATAGTTGTTTTCGTAATTAAGCTGTATATCCTCAGATGGTTCTTGTTGTCCGTTTATTCTCAGTGAAACCTCCTTGACTCCTAATCGATCAAATATCATATGACTGCGTTCTTGGGAGCCTAATCGATCCCGATTCTGCAGCGCTATAAATATATGACGTGGAGCTGAAACGCCTTGTTTTGATGCCAGGTGCCATGTAAATGTATCAGCAACAATATCCTCTTTGGTATCAGTTGTTGGTGTTAGCCAACTTATCAATGATTTGCCACCTGTGTCCATAAATGAAAATAGCCGCTCTTCCGTGGTAATTGATGGGGTCATTACTGGCATCGACAATACTATTTTACTCAAAACAACTTTACCATCAGCGGCACCAGTACGCCAAATTGCATCATTGTCATTGCCTTTTCGCACTAACGCGATTGTGTGTTTGGCTCCATAGATGACTTTTCGGACATTTCTGCAGAATCCAAATATGTGATGGTGTGGAATCGCACATGAAAAATATCGCTGCTGTCCTTGCAATGCTCCTTTTCGTGTTGCAAATCCTAAATTGAAATTACCATTAACGCCTATGAGAATATCAAACGCAGCTCCTGGTCTAGCTCGACGTTCTGGATTAGCTGCTTCTTGTTGATCGGCTTCTGCATTATCTCTTGCTGTTAACACTTTAATGTATTGAAGGTGGTCAGCGTTATCAGAGGTATCCTTTGCAAACATCATAGATGGACCAGCCGACCTTGTATAATCATCAGAATATCTTGCTAGCCCGATTATTGTTGTTGCAACATCAACTTCACGGTCTATTGATTCAATTTCGTTTCCATCAATGAGATATCTTGCACTTTCAAATAACGCCATTATGCCATTATTAACAAAACCAACTCGGACATTTGGATAATTTGCATATGGGGTATCAGCTGCAACATTTGTTACGAGTTTTCCCTCAATTTCAATAAATGCTTCACATGGCAAAAAGTATTGACTGGTATCTTGAACTTGAAGTTCAATTCGCGATCGTAGGTCGGGTTGTATTGCATGATAGGAATAGTATTGATAATCGCGGACGGAATCGTCCTTGGGAACTGGGGCTTCTATATCAAAGGCCGGATTAGCTTGTCGTTTAAACATTATATTAACATACTAGTGTTTTCAATTGTGAAACTCTTTGTAATCATCGTCGTTTTTGTTTTCGTTTCAAACCACTTCCTGCTATCGCGTTCATGATAGCGCTATCTGTTACCGGTGTCACCGAAGCAGCCAACGACGCTAGCTTTTCTTCTACTGCGCTATTTATTGCTTTGCTGATTTTTGCAGGCATCACTGTAGTTGATGGCAGCACCGTTGGTTTCTTTCGCACCAATGATGCTATTTTATCTTTCGCGGCAGAAAATGCCTTTCCGGCAAGATTTCCAACAGCGCTGATTCCCTTATCACGAATAACATCAATGGCCTTCATTGATAATTGTTTAGCTAACGGCGCCACTTTTGGAGCCATTCTTGTAAATAGCCCCGCAATGGTACTGCCGAAACCATCTCCGTAATATGCTCTATAAACAGGCAATCGTGAGTTTACCACGTAGACGCTTACGGGTTTATCATGGTTGTAGTGTATGATTATCTTGTTATAAAACTAGTAGTTTTTCAATTAGTGATCAATCGCTGTAATAACCATTTAATGCTGCGACTGTAAATATATTTTCAGGTGAATAGACTCTTCCTGCAGTTGCATCTTGCTGTTCTTCTTCGCGTTCTTCAATTTCGCGTTGAGTTTTTATATCACTGGATAGCTGTTGTATCCCTGCGCGCGTTTGTTCGGTCTCTGCTGCTATCTTTTCAAGCGTATCAAACAGCGGCGCCTTCTTTGCTCGTTCTCGTTCAGGAATATCTCCGTATATCGCTGCTTCAGTTAACTTTTTCACATCTTTGGTCGCACTTGTTATCGGAGTAAACAGTTGTTCACTTGACACAGAAAAGTCAGTTTGCATTTGTTGTCGCTGCTGAAGTTTCTCGGGAAGTCTGTCTCGAACCGGTATAAACTTTTTAATTGCTGCTAGCCGCTCTCGGGCTTATTTAGTTGTAAGCGATTTACCTACCATATATTGTTTGTGAACTGAGTTTTCAAATGTGAAACTATCACAATTAAAGCTCAGTTATTAAATAATGTACCATCAAGCTAACGTATCCATCTCCGATAGGGTTAAATTGTACGACGCTATCCGCGAGTGTTTCAGAAATAACATCGCTGGGGTTTCAGAATTGTAATATCTGAGAACGGCGATGAACGATTTTTGTTAACGAAGCGGCAACAACAACAACTACTTGAAAATGGAGGCGTCGCGGTAATTACTTGCTACCACAACCACATCCGGTACGTACATAACTGCACGAGCAAGCCCAAACTGCTGAGTATTCTTTCAGGAGAAAATCCTATGTGACAAGTGTAACAAGTGTTACAAAAACGCTAAAAAAAATATTCATTTTACTGAAAAATTTACTGAAAGCCTATATTTTATAGTAAAACTCACGTGGTTAGGATACTGGTTTTTTCTCGTTTAATATTTTTCTAAGATCACGAACCTTAGAACTAATTTCAGCTCGATTTTGATACTCTTGGCCGAGCTTTTGACGTATTGCTTCAACGGTGCTAAATAGCGTTATAAATACATTAATGTCGTTACCGTACAAACAAGCATTGATGGACTTTTCCTTTCACGAGCCTGTACATCTTAGGTAAAACATAACGACCCTTACTAAACTGATACTCAATGTCTTCATATTCCGAGGCAATCCTGTCGTGCTCGAGATCTTCAGATAATACTATCCCTCGATTTTTCAAATTTGAAATTTCAACAATTATATAATTTTAATCTTTGATATTCATTATTTATATAATACATTTTACCTCTAATTAATAAAAAAATAACACTCATTTGGCAATCTCGCTGGCGCCCTATGACGTCAGAGAGACCCAGAGGTTACTTTATTAACTTAATTAAGGACAGTACAACACGCATCTTGGAACTCCTTGGGTGCCTTCGCATCCAAGTAAGCCCAAGGGGATCCGAAACATACATCTCCGGAAGGGCGGCCTAAGGTGACAAACGTCATCTTAGACCGCCCAGAAGATATGCTTGGGGGACATCACTACATGTACATAATTAAGTTAATTAAGGATGGATATTTACAATGAAACGATGATGTGGGACGGCACAATGCCATATATATCTCCACTCGAGTGTTGCGGCAGATTTTAGGCATAACATATACTTAATTAAGGATGGTATTATTCAATGAAACGATTGATGTGGGACGGCAAGCAGCAGAGAGGGTGAACAGACCACCCTTTTCGAGCAAAAATAAGGCCTACAGATCATGTTTTCGAGCAAAATATGGCCTATAGACTACATTTTCAGACAAAAAATAAGGCTTCCAACAAAATCTCATTTAACCAAAAAAAAAGTCTCCATTTTTGCAAAAACGGAGATTTTACGATTTTTTAATCAATTTTGCTCGCAACGATGTGGTCATCCACCCTCTCTGCTGCTACAGGTTAACAAAAAATAATAAATGATTTCAACCAAGTCTTTAGGATCTCACAAACAGACTAATCGCTAACACCTCTTCATGTAAATCAATCAGATTATTTGACTGGTCGGTGAGTTTGAAATTAATTCTGGTTAACGAATTATTATGGCATGGCATGTAGACAGGATTAATTGGGTTTTCAATAATTAGGAATCCTGGAGGAGCTGTTGGTGCAAATGAATAAAGAATATATCCCTGCTGAGCTTGATTTGATTGTTCTAGATTAATCTGATAGCTTCCTTCAATTACATCACATACTAAATTAAGCGCAATCACCGTTGAAATATTAACGTTGAACGGAGCGATATGCCTACCACCACCATCTGGATCATTATTATGTTTGAGGATAGTTGAATCTGATTTTTGTAGCGCCTTGATATCGGTTTTAACAATTTTTGCTAGTTCATCAGCGTTGTATTTCGGAAACTTGAAATTACGCAGATTGTCTTCTGTGATATTGTAATCGGTTAGGAATCGTTGTTTATTGTCGCTGTTGTCATTAATTATTGTTTGAATAATTAGTTCATAGATATATTCCATGTCCGATATAAGCTGATTTATTATTTCAACGTGTTTCTGCGATCTTGTTTTCCGTATTTGTTCTAGTTGTGTGTCATATAATTGTTTAATCTCATTAAAATAACCACGGACGTCAGTTAGCGTAAATGAAATAGTAACAGATGAGTCGGTTGTTCTTTTAATGATAAAATCCCATTGCAATGTGTCTTTGTTGGTGAATATAAATCTATCGGCGATTCTTCCTTTTCTTATATCAGATAAATTATCTCGATAACTGGGATTGATTTCATGATATGATTGTACATCCGTGGTTAAGTCGGTGGTGGATTTTTCCGGTGGTTTTTCAGGCCATCCTAGTACGGTTCTAATAGAACTCTGATAGATATCTACGACGTATCCTTCTGTGCTTATCTCAATTGCGGATGATAGCGTCGGCTCATGAACTGTTATAGCGATTTTCGATTCTGTTCCAGTAATCGATTTTATTCTACGCGCGAATTCATTATTGATTTGTTCGATTTGGTATGACCCGGTTGGTATCGAAACGACGTTCCAGTCTGGGGTTCCGTCGGGTTTATTCTTATTTGCAAACACTAAAGAATTATTGGGTTGTTGACCACCAAATGATTTTGATCTGATATTAGGCCAACTGTGATACACTCGTAGTTTTGCTAGCGCTGTCTCCTTCACGGGGACTGGGCTAGGGAAATTCACACTAAACTCGGGTTCCGTTGATGTTATTGATATCATGCTTGTTTGTACTGGGTTCGTGTTCTCCACTACTCGTTGAAGTAATTCCATCGGTGTCGTCATTGTTATTATACTCATGTTGTATTTCTAATTTTGACACCGCGGAATCATAAATACTGACCATCACTGAGAACTCACAATCTGGTATGGTTGAGATTATTGAGATCATTTTGTTTTTTGGGTTCGTGTTTGGGTTTGTTTTTGGGTTCGTGTTTTCTAATTCCATCGGTGTTGTCATTGTTATTATATTCATGTTGTTGCTCTAATTTTGATATCGCTGAATCAAAAATACTGACCATCGCTGAGAATTCACTATCTGATATAATCGTATTATCGAGTGACGACGATATCATCAGGGATAACTGCGAATATGCGGTTGATGCAATATGAAATTGAATTAAGTAATTCTGCAGTTTACTCTGGCTGCATGATGATATCTTTTTTGCTATCCCGGTTGATATACCCCCGATTGTAGCCACCGCAGAAATGCAAATTGGAACTACGACCGGGGCAATCATTGTAACCGATGCAAGTATTATTCCGGCGCCAGCGAGAACGCTTGACACCGAGTACATAGTAATATCAATTGCGGTGATTCTTCGTCGGTATTTTTTTATTTTTATTTGATACTCCTCAGTGAGGGTTTTGAGTCTAGTCTGAAATTCTCTGACTTGATCATAGCGACATTGAGTTGATGAAATCATTGTTATTTTAAAAACGCTAGCGTTTTCAATTATTTGTCATCGTTAGCGGGAATTGCTAGTACTTCAGCCGGAAAAATCATCTAAAAATTCTAAACACCAAATTATTTTTGTTCTAATGGTGGATCTATTAACCGCGACGACATTAAAGTCTAGTTTGCGACCATTAAAAATAAACGTCGCGGTGCCACCAGAGTAGGTTTTACCGTCCGCGATCATATTAAATTGATCTACAGAGATCCACGTTAGCCTGTAGATACCATCGATCCGCGTATGCCCGATGATATCATCGAAAATTGATCCGCCCAAGAGACCGATGGACAGCGTAGTATAAACGTCTCTTGTCCAATCCATGGTTCCATGCTCGACCGTATACACGATATTTTTAACTTCAGTGTCTAGATGCGGAATCTTTATCCTTTCAAAATTTTCTTTTAGTTTAAGAAGATCGTCGGAAATATCGAGATAATTTACCCTGATTTTGGTAGGATCTATTGTTTTTCCACTCTCCTCCTTGTTAGAAAAGAATGAAACCAGAAGTTCGTTGATTCTAATCCGTGCTTGGGTTTTAATATGGTTGTCGATGTTAGAAAATTTCGTCGTGATATCTTGGAGGCTAATGCCCTCAAAGAACTTATTAACAATATCGCTGGTGTGCTTTTGTTTGTCAATAGCGCTTTTAATTTCCGCGAGAGTCATGCCTGTCAACGATGTGGTTTCAGACACAGGTGTTCTCCCCAAAAATCTATCAACGATAGTATTAAGTGTTGTTTGTCTCACCATAAACATATTAATATCTTTGAGAGTCATCGTAGATGTAGCCGGGACACCAAAGAAACTATTAGCGATGTAGGCACTTTTGAGTGTGCTTGCCGATAAACTCACTGATTTCAGCGAGAGTCATTCCTGCCACAAGCGGGTTTCCAAAGAACCTACCAACAATGTCATTAGTGGGTTTTTGATCTTCTATTAGTTTAGAAATCTCGAGATAATTTGCCTTGATTTCTGAAGCAGTCATCATCCTTCCAGCTTCCTTGTTAGCGAAGAATGAATTCAACAAGTCTTTAATTTCAGCGAGAGTCATGCCAACCACAAGCGGTGTTCCAAAGAATTTATGTACGACATTTTTGCGAAAAGTACTATAACCTCGTATATAATCATCCAGCTCACGGCCGTGGGCGGTAATCTTGTTGTCTTGGGTGGTAATCATGCTGTCTTGGGCGGCAATCTTGTTGTCTTGGGTGGTAATCATGTTGTCGTGGGCGGCAATCTTGTTGTCGTGGGTGGCAATCGCGTCGGTGATCGTAGACACAAGTGCGCCTGGTTTAAGTCGTCCGTCGTTGGAATATAGCGCAATAGAGTTTTCAGCGGCGTCGCGCTGCCGTATCAAAATGTCATTCAATGACACATCACTGGATTTCAATTTACCCTGTTTGTCCTGAAATACAACTATTTCGTTCGGGTCAACATTTACTAAATTTAACGTCTCAGCTATTTCATCTTTGATTAGTTTTTTTTACATCACCGGTTGCAGTGTCATCGGGTTTGGGTTTCAAAGATCTCCCCCAAATATCAATCATGTTATTGTAAAACTCTTTCTCTCTCTAAAATCGTTTTTGACAACTTCGTTGAAAAATCTTCGATTTTCTCCAGCGATTACTAGTGTATTCATTCACGACAACATGTGGTGGTTTTCCGCTTGGGTTACTCAAGGAGTTAGAAATAGCGTTAAGGACATTTAATACTTCGCTGCCACATATTGGTGGGTCATTCATTTGTTGTGTTGGTAGCGTAGACTACCAAGTCTTCATTGGAAGGGTTTTTATATAACGCATAAACTCTTTTGGTGGGGCTAATCCATATGAATCAAAATAGACAATCCCACATGGATCAATAGCGTATGCAACCCAGTGAGTTCCAGGTCCGGTGCTGTTATCTAAATTAATGATTCCGGTTTCAACGCCGTTTGGTTGATGTGGTAATTGATCTTTCATAAAGACACCTCTGAAGTTTTTAATCGCGAGTTTTTTTAGCAGCATCGAGTAAATCAAAATTGGACATGGGAACCATCATAGACTCTCCAATTAATAAACCGGTCCTAGTCTTAGACCCTTTCCGCTGTACCACGAATACGGGGTTCCTGGTAGTCTTAGACCCTTTCCCTTTTTTTTATATCCTTTCCCAGTTGCCTTCTTTAGTGCCATTCCTGCTGCAGTACCAACGGCTCCTAACGCCGCTGCTTTAGCCACTGCTGGGGCTGCTGCTGCAATCAATGCTGGAATCGCAGCTAACAACGGGAATATACCGCCTGTTTTAATCATATTTTTGATAGCAGCCGCAGAAAGAGTAATCTGAACACCCTTTTTTGCTACTAGTGCATCATTGAAATGTTTCATCTGACGAGTTGTCAGCGATAGTTTATTTGCACCACCAGTCATTTGGTTGGGTTTCAACGTGATTGTGGTTCCACATTTTTTAGCTGATTCCGATTGCAATTTTTTTAATTGACCGGGAGTTAACGCAACACTAATATTACTATATGACATTATACATAATTGATTGATTCTAAATCGTTTATAATTTCAATTACATGTTTTCCACTGGTGCATCTACCACTCTCATTCTTCCACCAACACCTTCAAGTATCATTGATTTATCACTGAGAATGACAGCAACCGCTCTATAATCAGCAATAGCACCACGAGTCACATTAGCTCTAAAATGTATATCAACAACAGATTGTCTCATCAAATCGAGATGTTCCAGTGAGAAGTAATAGATCGGATACAGATTTTTAAAATCATATTGTGATATTTGCAAACCAGTATCCACATTTTGATCGCGTGCCATAAATGACAACAGACGATGATAAACTCGTGCAATATGATTTTCTGTGTAATAAAGTTGTATATCCTCGGATGGTTCCTGTTGGCCGTTTATTCTCAGTGAGACGTCTTTCACACCTTTATTGATCAAATATCATATGACTGAAACGTTGATCGCCAACTCGTGCGTTATCTTGTAACGCAATAAATATATGACGTGGCGCAGCAACACCTTGTTTTGATGCTAGGTTCCAAGTGAATAACCCGTTGATATTTGATTGTTTAACATCTGTACTCACGGTTAGCCAACTTAGTAATGATTTTCCTCCTGGGTCCATAAATGATAGTAATCGTTCTTCTGCGGTGATTGCTGGAGTCAACACTGGCATCCACAATGATATTTTTGTTAAATTGACTTTACCGGCATCAGCATTTGGATTTGCATTGTCTGCTGGAATCCTCCAGATTGCGTCACTATCATCACTCTTTCGTACAAGCGATACTGTTTGCTTCGCCCCGTAGATAACTTTTCGGACGTTTCTACAGAATCCAAATATATGATGCAGTGGAATCGCGCATGAAAATGATTTACGCGCTCCTTGCAACATTGAAATACGTGTTGCAGCTCCTAGATTGAAATTAACATCGTTGTTTATAATCATATCTTCGGCATCAATATTAGCGGTGCCAGCATTATTCTTTGGTCGTCTTACAACAAATTGTTTTCCTCCAGCGGTATTTGTAGCATCTTTTGCAAACATCATAGAAGGTCCTGCTGATCTTGTATAATCATCGGAATATCTCGCTAACCCGATTATTGTTGTAGCCACATCAACATTGCGATCTATCGACTCAATTTCTTTTCCATCAATGAGATATTTTGCACTCTCAAATAACGCCATGATACCATTATTGACAAAACCGACTTGAGTACCAGCTGGATACGGTGCTGGTACAGCAGGAGTATCAGCAGCTGTTACAAGTTCTCCTTCGATTTCAATAAACGCTTCACAAGGCAAAAAGTATTTACTGGTATCATGGACTTGAAGATCAATTCTTGCTCGACTATTTGAGTCTATGGCATGATAGGCGTAATATTGATAATCGCGTACAGAATCATCCTTGCCAACTGGGGCGTCTATATCAAATGCTGGATCATGTGACTTTTTGAACATTTTATTCTATTTATCAGAGTCTAAATCGCGATTTTCCATTTTCATCGTCGTAGTTTTTTAAAGCCACTTCCTGCTATCATATTTGCAATATTGCTTTGGTCGGGGGTTAAAACCATCGACGCTAATTTTTCATCTACTGCGTTATTTATAATTCTACTAACACTTGCAGGCATTTCCGCTGTAGACGGTAACGGTTTTGAAAATCCTTTGGATTTCATCCGTGATTTCACTAATGATGTTAATTTATTCTTCGCAGTTGAAAACGCTTTTCCAGCAAGATCTCCAACAGCACCAATACCCTTATCACGAATAACATCAATTGCTTTCATTCCTAATTGTTTAGCCAACGGCATCACTTTTGGAGCCATTCTCGCAAATAACCCTAAAATGGTATTACCTAAACCATCTCCGTAGTATGCTCTATAAACCGGAAACCGTGAATTAACTACGTAGACGGGGGTTGGTTTATCATGATTGTAGTGTATGATCATTATTTGAAATCAGAAACAATTTTTCAATTGTTATTTATCTAATCGAATGACTTCGTCATCAGATTTTTCAATTCAGTCACTATGATACCCACTTTCCACTAACTCGCCAATGAAATCTCGATATGTGCTGATATCCATGATACCACCCTGAAATAATCGTCTACAGATATCAGCTGCTTCATTAATTATTTCCGGTGAGTTATTCCCGGCTCGTTTTCCTCCGATGAGAACTTCTAATCGTGATATATCACTGAGAACACTACCAGGACATACCCCACTTTGGGGTCCACTGGAATCTTGCAATCCGCTTCCGCTATAACCAGTTGCTACATCCATTTTTTCTTCTTCATCCGTGGGTTGTAAATAACCAAGAAGATCATAATCATCATCATCATCACGTGGTATTTGTTGTTTTTCAGGCGAGAAAAATATCTTTGCAGGTTGTTGTTTTTTAGGTGAAAAAGATATTTTCTTTGCAGGCTGCTGTCGCCGCCTTTGCGTTTTTTGTTGTTGTTTAAACTCTTCGTATTGATTATACACTGTACCCACCGCATTGATATATACAATGTATGATGCATTATCGGTATCAATTTGACTTGTTTTAGTTTTGATTTTATAGAATATATCAGCCCAGTGAGTTATACTTCTAACATACCTATGATGTTCTGGTTTCAACATTTTTTTTCTGTTTTCATAAGTCTTAACAACAAGCGCAGGAATTTCTGTTGGATCAGTCTTATCAATTGTTGCTAACCCTTCCTCGTTAAATCTCACGCGTAAATCATCTACTGTTCTTTTTGATTCTATTTTTTGTACAGCCTTTTTTGTTTGTTCAGTTTTCGCTGCTATTTTTTCGAGTTCACCGATAACAGATTTTCCCGTCTCGGGACCATCTCCCAGTATAGCGCGCTCTACTCCCTTCGTTGCTGTTGTTACTGGTTTAAACAATTCTTCAGATCCCGCAGCAAAATCAGTCTGAAGACTCTGTCGTTGTTGTAGTTTATTCCGTACAGAGTCACGAATTGGTACAAATCTCCTGATTGCATCTAATCGTTCACGAGCCAATCGGGTTGTTAATGCTTCATTGACCATTATTTGAAATCAGAAACAATTTTTCAATTGCAAAACACTTTTTCAATTGTGAAACAATTTTCCCGAACCCGACCTAACATCATCGGATGGTCATGGAAGTGTTATTTCATCCTATCATTGATGAGGGAAGTATCATAATTGTATAAAAAATAAATAATACTGATAGTTTCCCCACTTTGAATTTTTTTAGTGTATTTGATACCGGACCAACCAGCCATAAATTTTTTATTCACTGATTTTGACATTTTTAATCAGAAAATGCTAAAAAAAAGGAAAATCTCTCTGAGGGACGGTCACAATCAAATAATGATAAATGGTCGGTCAATCAAAATTGTTCATTTTCTTGAATTAACGCCCGTAGGTTTCTAACTTTAGAATTAACCTCCTTTTTCAATTCGTATTCGTACCCCAATTCTTTTCGTATTCGTTCTACGATGGTATACAACGGAGCGAACACACTTACGTCACTGGAAAATGCGAGAGAGTCCCGAATAGAATTCTGAATTCTCTTGATGAGCGCATACTTCTTTGGTAGCATATACTTGTTAGTGCTAACTCCGTATTCTATATCCTGAAAATCAGACATGATTTGATCAGGATTTAACCCATCTGATAGTTCAATATCCCAACTTTTCAATTTTGAAATCTCGGATAAAATGCTATTCATGTTTTCAGAATTCATTATTCTATAATAATGATATATTTCTAAATGAAAAATATGACGCATTAGACGTAACTAAATTGAATTTTTTGTCCCGTCCTTTTTGAAATCGCAGATCGATAAATCCCCTCTGCAACATATCGTACAGAAGGCGGACAAATATCGAAGTGCCTACCGGCGCTGGTTATTGATTGAAATATTTTTTCTTCGTTAGTTATCGTATTCAAAGATTTCACAGGTCTCGCTTTTTTTGAGCAAATGCCAGTCTTTCCTCGTTTGGTATTCTCACTTTGTGTGATAGCCTGCAGATTTGATAAAGAATTGTTTTTCGGATTAGAATCCTTGTGATCAATGACAGAATCATCCTCGATCAATCCATAAAAACATTCAAATGCGAAACGATGATTGAGATATCTCTTCTTCCCGCCAACAGTAAACATCAAGTACCCTTGATTATTCACAGAACCAACTGGTTTCTTCAGTCTGCGGTTTCTTACAACACCATCACTAGATGCTTCATAATTTGTGATCACAGGGTGTTGTCTGAATTCTTGGTTCATTCGTATACTAAATACTATTTGTCTAATTCATTGTTTGGTTTAATGATAAATCTTTCGATGTAGTCTTGAGGAGTTCTTATGATTTTGTCAGGGACGTTGTCGCTGACAGTGTCAGGGTCAGAGACTTTATCAGGGTCATAATTTCTGATTGATTGTCCATTTTTTATTCTTTTATCATAATAACGCTTCAACTCCCTGTATCGCTTACCACCGCAATTTAGACACAACTGAGATTTTCCCCTGACCCCAACTCCACATAGAATACAAGGTAACGGACCAAGGCTTCCACGTCGAAAGCTTTGCATATGATACCCACAAAACTCATTTCTACATGATTTGTTACACGTGGTTACTGATCCAATCATAAGCCACTTGCAGTGATTCATTATATATAAATTCTTCATTTAAATGCTTGTTTTAATTATAGCATGAGGGAATTAAGGAGAACGCCTTCGAAAAATGCTGAATTCAATGCTGATAAGGAGTTTAAAAGATTATTGAAAATTAGTCCTAAATTTAATATCGATAGACCCAAAAAACGTCCAAGAGACGGAAATATGAAAGAGTTTAAGAGATTATTAAAAATTAGTCCTAAATTTAATCTCGATAAACCAAAAAAACGTAACAAAATTAATCTCAAACGTCCAAGAGACGGAAACATGAAAGAGTTTAAGAGATTATTAAAAATTAGTCCTAAATTTAATCTCGATAAACCAAAAAAACGTAACAAAATTAATCTCAAACGTCCAAGAGACGGAAACATGAAAGAGTTTAAGAGATTATTAAAAATTAGTCCTAAATTTAATCTCGATAAACCAAAAAAACGTAACAAAATTAATCTCAAACGTCCAAGAGACGGAAACATGAAAGAGTTTAAGAGATTATTAAAAATTAGTCCTAAATTTAATCTCGATAAACCAGAAAAAACGTCCAAGAGATTACCCTGGAAAGATGCTCAATTCAATCTCGATATAGTTTCTAATACACCAAAGAATATAATTCTTGATAAAGCCATGATTAGTAAAATCAGAGACTGTTTTAATGAATTCAAGCGTGATGGAGCATCTTATTGTTGGTCAACATTTCGAATTGATGGTGTTGTTGATGCTACCATGAATGATGAAAAAGCAGCAGTGATAATTTCACGTGTTGGGGAAAAAAGGCATTTTTCTCGAATCAAATTCATTATCGAAGTCGATGGCAAATGGATTATTAGGGATAAATTTGAACCAATCCTCAAGAATAAAAAAGCTGTCATTGTGAGTAGAGATTCCAAACCAGGAATTCTAACCGGCATTGACAAACCATACTACGAAAGATCTTATCCCGTAACAGCAATGGTTTATGGGATATATCCGTTAAATGATAAACCCGATATCGCAAAACTAGCTCCTATGAAATATTCTAGTTCACTGAATTGTGTAGCAGAACGAATAATAGAGCACTTCACAAATGCATCCCGAGGAAATAAACTAACTGATCTGCGACGTAGGAAAATAACCGAGTGGGAACTGACAGTGAAACAACACGGTGCAAAGATTTCTGATATAGCTAAATTAGAAGCATCATTAAAATTCCCAATATCAGTAACAACAATAACCGGAGAAGTATTATACGAACCGAAATATCAATCGCGAGGAGCCCCAATACAGATTATTGATCATAACAAACACGTGTGGACACCTGCGGTAACAGTATTTCCACGAGAACGAACCGTGAAATATATCCCTAAGGAGTTCGTCGGGGATGTTTTCTATGAAGAGAGATTATTCGATGCTATTCATGCGTTGTGTAAAGATGATCCTGTGTCAGTGTGGTTACTTAGAAGTGATGAAGATCCCGAAATAGGATTCGATCAATTTGTAAGACCAAATGGTGAATTATATCGCGTTGAAGAATTAGATAACAGAATGAGAAAAATCGCTAGTGATTTTTCACCGGAGAATTCCCATGAAAAACTACTCACGGATAGTTTTACTATTCCATCAGTGGTAGCTCACTTCGCAAGAGAAAAAAACTCATGGCGTCCAACACGAAGTGATTTTCTCGAGGATGTTAAATTGAGTTGCGTCGAAATTTGGTCATGGAGGACTGTGGAATACGAAATACTCACGTGATGGAATGATTTCAATTGATATAGCCGCGTGTTTTCCCGGAAGTTTTCTCGGGTATGGGGAATGTGCTGAGTACTTCAAACGATTTGGACACCCCACGCATGAAATGACTCGTGTTGCGATTAATGGACCATTGCCTGATTTTGATTTACCCGGATTCGCTCGTGTGATATCATTTGAATTAGCGTCAGGATTACATCCGTGTAGTTATGTTTGGCTCGGTAGACACCTATCTGAAAAGGCCTGGATGCCAATAGTGCTATTGAGATATATGATTGATTGTGGTATGCTAATATCGTTGATTGTTTCCGAGGCTATTATATGCTATCGAGCTCAGAAAGAAGTTTGGCTACCACAACCCGATCTAGATCGTATAATCAGCGAACAGCGAAAACAATTCCCTGATTTCAATGAAGAAGAAATCATAAATTGGTCTAAGAAGTTATTTGAAAGTAAAAAAGAACAAGCAAAAGATTTTGGACGAAGAATAATCGGTAAATTTACCCAGGGTGGACGATACGACAATGCAAAATATTCTTCGCGGTTGATCATAGATATCGCTGAATACGATTTTATTGTAGCGGATTTAATGAAACAGGGAAAACTTGTATCCCGTAAGGATGCTTTTCTATCCAATGGTGAGAAATTAGGTACGGTTGTTACCTACTGTGATGGATATAATTCCCAGTACACACATTTAAGATCATCTATGCTAGCCTATGCTTCTATTAATCTATTTTCGATGATAAATAGATTTCCTAATACCGCGGTTAGAGTGGCCACTGATTCGATGTATATACACAATAAGTACAAATCAGCTGTAGCTAAATTCACAGATCCCGAAGAAAATTGGGGGCGTTGGCGATTTAAAAAGGAGATGCTACATGAGTATTGTGAATCGGCAGACGTTGCCATGGATGATAAATATCTTTCGTGTAACCGTATTGAAATTCAATCAGAATTTTCTAATGCACCACCGGTATCTGATCCAGTATGTAGATACAAGACAGTTTATTTAAACGGTTGTGGTGGGTCAGGAAAGACAACTCGTGCAATTGAATTATTTCGTCGGTCAACCATGATTGTGTTAACACCGACTCACAGACTCGCCAGAGAGATGATACAGCGAGGGGTAAATGCCTGTACTTACCATAGTTTCTTTCGATGGAAGGGTGACAAATGGACTCCTGAGCGTATGGGTGATAAATTCATTCCTGAAATCATAATTTGGGATGAAATATGCACAGTGTCATTAGATGTATTACAAACATTTCTTGAGTGGTTGTTAAACAAAAACACAAAAGTCGTCATGTGCGGTGATCACGGCCAACCGCCACCATTTGTCGGTGCATCTCCACATGAATGGCTAAGGGGTTTTGTAGACTATTATGAAGAAATTACCACTGATTATAGATCAATTGATGAACGATTACGAGAATTCAAAGCGCTAATTAGATTACAACCGGATAGAATCCAATGCGAAATAGCGCGTGAAGTGATTTCAGAAACTCCAATGAATGATTTCTGGGAAACATGGAGACCAAACGATTTGATAATTGCAAGTAGAAAAATAGTCAGGGACACACTTCAAATGAAGTTATTTGAATTGCATAAAGAAAAATTTGCAACGCTCCCAGTACCCCTTTGTTATAGGCCATCGGATACACGAAAACAGAACATTGAAGTTGATATTCCAGGAGAGAGTGAAAAACAAATTCTCGTATTAAATGATATTGTGCTGGTTGATATCAGCGTCGTCGAAAATGCATTGCGTGCTAATAAATGGACGCTAGGATACGCAGCAACAATACACTCTTCACAGGGATTGACTATATCGGATACAATTGTTTGGATGGTGGATAATCACATCGAATGGTCGAATTTAGTCTATCTCGCAGTATCCAGAGTACGAAAAATAAATCAACTTCGAAGAGTTGTTTTCGATGATAATGACACAACAATAAGTGATATTGATGTTAGCATCATTAATAAAAACTCTCCGGTTACAAACAACAGGACAAAAAAAAAAACAACGAGAATTTGATATTGATGCTAAATTAATAATTACGCTGAAACAACAACAGAATAATCACTGCGCGAGTTGCAATTGTATAATGCGTTGGCAGTATTCGGATAAGGATCCTCGCCAATTCACCGTAGACAGAAAAAATAACAATCTCGGTCATGTCAGAAACAATGTGATGTTGACTTGTCTTGAGTGCAATAGACGCAACGGTGCTAGTTAAGACCATGCGGTGGCAATTGAGTATCCTCGGGAATTACCTGTAGTTGTTGTCGAGTAAAACCCAGCTGAGGGGCAGTTGAATCCAGTTTATAGACTCGAGGTCTACCCGTAGATCGTGTTATACTAGATATCTTGTGTGCAGTAACACTCCAAATAGGATCAGTAGCCCTTTTTCTACCCCCTTCAAGCTCTTCTGGTTCGTATATGTACCTAACAGTGACATTACTACCAAGAATTGGTTCTTTGAAATCTTTTTGTGGTTTTTCAGGTATTGACTTCTTTTTAATAGCGTTGCTAGGTTTCATGTTGATTGTTCTAGTAATCTCGTTATTCAGTGCAGTAATCACAGATGGTAATCTTTTGACCCATTCACGGGATCGCTTTTCTTGAATGAATTCTTTTGCGTATTGATATCCAAATAACCGCTCAGCAATCGTCCGATTAAATCGTTCTACAATGGCCTGATCGCGATGTAGCGCAGTATGCCCTCGTCGTATGGTGACATTATGATGTTTCATTGTAGATAATACTGCACCCTGAAATTCCTTGCCAGGATCAACCTGCAATAGATTTGGCCAGTGCAGAGGACCTCGTCGATAAATCCTCTCAAATGCAGAAGCAACTTCAGTGGCTGATTTTGTTTTTAACGGTTCTGCTTCTTTGTATCGACTTGCAATATCAACTACGGTTAGCGCGTATTTGTAACCACGATCATGTGGCAGAAATAATATATCAGCCTGATGAACTTCATTAGGAAATGTCACATCAAAATGCGAGAATTGAATTTGTTTAGGCGGTGGTAGATAAATTTGCCATAGTGCCTGTTTGGATAACCAATTAGCCGCAGTGGTTTTTTTCACTTTTGCAGCGCTAGCGAGTTTATGGACTGCTGATTTACCCCTCCAGTATCCTCTTGGGGAATAATAAATTGATTCTATATTATTAATTACCGGCACCTAACATCAATTTACTTTTCATAGCCGATTTTATCAAAAAGGAAGCCAATTTTTCTTTGAAGGATTTATCAGGAATAGCATTTAACGCATGAATTAATTTCACATCTGCGAGATGCCTGTGTTGCAGATTGCTGCTTTTATAAGCAACATCATGAAGGTGACAGGCCTTATCAATGGCGTTTATTGGTTCTTCACCGGGTCGGGACTGATTTTGATCATTGAGTCTGATATCAAGTCTGGTTCCCGGTCCACAGTAGCTATATCCTGGAAGGTGCTTTTCTCCGGGGTACTTTGCCCATGGGGTTCCAGGGAGCTTTGCCAATTTGGCTGCGATATCACCTCCTCGTTTTTTTTAAAAACATCTCCGGATTGTAAAATCTTTGATTTTGTAGAAACAAATCTGAACTTTTTAATACCACATGTTGCACATCTACCAGTAAGTGCTGATCTGTTATTTTTAGTTGTAACCGTCGTCACATCATTTGTGCTAGTACGCGTTTTACACTTCATACAATATAGATCCATAATTTATGTATAGAGATATGGATATAATTGATTTTTCAGCGACTAAAACAAGAGAACCAATTAAGCATCATGCAGCGCTACCAAACTCTATCCGTGCAATTATAATCGGGCCATCTGGATCCGGTAAAACGCAATTGTTACTCAATTTAATAATGAGATGGATGAAGTGGGATAAGTTGTATTTAATTGCCCCTAGCGTAGATGATCAACGATGTTATGCAGTGTTAAAGGATTTTAACGAGAATGCATCAGAAATTAAGGGTGAGAACGCCATTGAATTTATAACCGATATCGATGAAGCACCGAGTATTGATGATATTGATGGAGATAACAATTTAGTCGTATACGACGATATAATGTTGGATAAACAAAAAAATCCTGCTAGGATCTTTTCCAGAGGCAGGCATAAAAACACTGACGTGATATATGTCACTCAACGCTACACTCAGGTTCCAAAAGTCATCAGAGATAACTGCAAAATTCTTGCTGTATTCAACGGAGTTGATACTCATACTCTTAGAAATATTTGGCAGACATGGTGTTCTGATATGGACTTCAATCAATTTTGAGATTTCTTTAGTCATGCTCAGTCGACTCCGCACGGATTCGCAACAATAAATCTACATGATCCTCGGACACGATATCGTATCGGACTTGATCAAATATTCGGTTGAAATCATTTATTATTTTTTGTTAACCTGTAGCAGCAGAGAGGGTGGATGACCACATCGTTGCGAGCAAAATTGATTAAAAAATCGTAAAATCTCCGTTTTTGCAAAAATGGAGACTTTTTTTTGGGTTAAATGAGATTTTGTTGGAAGCCTTATTTTTTGTCTGAAAACGTAGTCTATAGGACATATTTTGCTCGAAAACATGATCTGTAGGCCTTATTTTTGCTCGAAAAGGGTGGTCTGTTCACCCTCTCTGCTGCTCGGCACAATTCCATATATACTTAATTAAGGATGGTATATACAATGAAACGATGATGGAATTTGCGATGTAATGATGTGGGACGGCACAAAGACAGCACAAACACGAAACGTCGGGGCGGATTTTCTACGGCCAATCCAACCAATCAAAAGCAACCCAATTGAATTAACCCGGTTGCGTGATTGACAAAAGACAACCACACGCCCGGGTTAATGGCGTTGGTTAGTTTTGATCGGTCGGATTTGGCTTTCGAAAGCCCCAAGCTTATTACGAGTCATAACATATATAAGGTGACGAATACAGCAGCGTTGATTCACGGGTGTGTTATTTTATTTCCTTGAATTACTTATTAATGCTGTTTCACAACATTTAAATGAGACAAAATATTTAAATAAAACACTAAACAAAAGAATACAGTTGTTAGATAACAGTGTGTATTTTCTCGTTTCTAATCCTCTAGACAAAATGCGTTACCGATTAGGTCACAAAGAGCTGTATACAGAGGAATTTTAACCACGCCCACTTACTTCAATGAATGGAAAACACTAGTGTTTCATTCTCGTTCCGGCTGACCGAACATAGGTAACGCGTTGGATTATAAAGAACGTCTGTACTTAAAGTGTACAAATAGCTGAATGTAGATGGTCTAAGGGTTTAAATAAATACAACTGTTTAAATGATGCAGTTTTAGCCAAGCGACAATAAAAAGTTTTAGAAATGTTAAAAGTTGATAAATACAACTCTACCGAAACTCATGTATTATACTCCATTACAGTCACGTGTGCGCGCCTATGTCAATTATAACTCTCTCTCTCTACGGGTGTAGCAGACGACACACAAATGCCTTTGACGGTCATAATACAAGGCAACTTGGTAGAGTATTCTGCATGACGGCGGACTTATCCATAAAGGATTCATCTCCCTTGAATCGTTTCTGATGTATATGAATTTTATTTTATGGCCATTTTTCTTTGACAGAGTTAATTTAGTTATATTTTCTGCAACAAATCGTATTGAAGACCTACAAATATCAAAATATGTACTGGCTTCATTTATTGATTGAAATATTTTTTCTTCGTTGGTTTCTGTATCAAATGATTTGACATGTTTTGCCCTTTTTGCGTGTTTGGCGGTTCCACCTAATTTTGCATTCTCACTTTGAGTAAAAACTCGTAAGGGAATCCGTCAACGTGATCAATCACAAATCCGTCTTCGATTTATCCGTAAAATGCTTCATAAATTATTCTGTGATTAAGATATGTCTTCTTCCTGGCTGTAAACACCAAATATCCCATACTATTTACCCGTCCAACCGGTTTTTTTAGTCTGCAATTTCTAAGAACACCATCACGGGCTGCTTCATAATTAACAAGCACTGGGTGAGGTCTGAAATCTTGGCTCATTTGTATAATACTACTACTTGTCTAATTTATATCTGCTTTAATTATAAATCTCCTGATATAATCTTGAGGAGTTTTTATGATTTTGTCGCTGACGGAGTCATCGGTAGGATCAATAACTGCATTTTTATTTGTTTGTCATAGTAGCGTTTTAGTTCTCTCTATCGTTTGCTGCCACAACTGAGACACAACTGCGATTTTCCCCTTACCCCCACCCCACATCGGAGGCACGTAAGGGGCTAAAGGAACCGTTGCGAACGCTTTGTAAATGATACCCACAGAATTCGCTTCTGCATGTTTTGTTACATGGAGTTGTTGATCCAATCATTAGCCACTTGCAGTGATTCATTATACTATATTTTTCTATTTAAATACTTGTTTTAATTATAAATGGAGGAGTTCGAGAGATTATCAGCAATTAAGCCTTTCAAAAACGTTAAATTTAATCTCGATAGATCCTTCAAAGATGTGCCAAAACGGGCAATAACTTATAGAGCCCGGATAAATAAAATACGCGATTGTATTAATGAATTCAAGCACGACGGTGCATCTCATAGCTGGTCAACATTTCGAATTGATGGCGTTGTTGATGCCACCATGAACGACAGCAACGCATCGTTGATGTTATCACAACTTGGCAAAAAAGTATTTTTTTTAGAGTGAAATTCATTATCCGTGTAGAATCAGGCGGTTGGATTATACGAGACAAATTTGAACCGATTCTCAAAGACAAGAAAACAGTCGTTGTTAGCCGTGATTTTAAGCCGGGTCTGTTAACTGGAATTGACAAACCATACTATGAACGAGCATATCCTGAAACAGCAGTTGTGTATGGGATATATCCGTTAAATGAAAAACCTGATATAAGAAAACTTAAACCAATGAAACAGTCGTCGCCGGCGACTTCGTCGTCAGTGGCTTTGCCACTCAATTGTGTAGCAGCACGAAAAACAGAACATTTTACAAATGCATCCCGAGGGAACAAACTTACCAATCTACGGCGTAGCAAAATAGCTCAATGGGAGTTAACGGTGAAAGACCGCTGAGCAACTATTAGCGAAATAGCGAAATTAGAAACTTCACTGAGATTTCCAATAACAGTTATGACGATAACCGGAGAAGTTTTATACGAATCAAAATATAACAACAATGGAGCCCCAATTAAAATTATTGATCATTACGAACACGCATGGACGTCCGCGGTCACAATATTTCCACGAAACAGAACAATAAAGTATATACCCGACGAATTCTTACGAGAAGAATTCTCCAGGGATGGTTTTCTCGTTTAAGAGAAACTATTCAATGCTATTACGCATTTCAGTAAAAACGACTCCGTGTCGGTGTGCTTACTTCGCAGCACTGAAAACGACACGAATACGTTTGATCACTTTGTAAGACCAAACGGTGAATTATACCGCACTGAAGCATTTCACAACAAAATGATAAAAACAGCTAGCGGATTTTTAACGGCATGTGGCGAAGGCAACAACAATGATGAAATCATAAACGATGAAATTATCAACGACGAACAATTATTGACAAACTGTTTTACAATCCCGTCGGTTGCAGCTCATTTTGCAAGAATCAAAAACGTATGGAAACCAACGCGCATAGAATTCCTGCCAGACATTGAGGCTAGTTGTTTAGAATTTAATCATGGCGGTTTATGGAATCAAAAATACGACCATGATAATATCATTTCAGTTGATATGGTTGCTTGTTATCCAGCGAGTTTTCTTGGTTATGGAGAGTGTACTAAGTATTTTAAAGGATTTGGACACCCCGTACATGAAATGACTCGTGTTGCAATTAATGGGCCGCTGCCTGATTTTGATTTAACTGGATTCGCTCGTGTAGTATCATTTGAGTTCGCAGCAGGACTTCATCACTGTTGTTATGTTTGGATTGGTTGACACATGTCTGAAAAGAAGTGGCTGCCAATAGCGTTATTACGGTACATGATTGATACAAATATGTTAATTTCGCTGACGGTCAGTGAAGCAATTATATCATATCGGAAACAAACCAATGTCTGGTTGCCAACACCGGAACGTCTTGATACTATAATTGAGGAATCCAGAAAACATATTGATGCCGACGAAGAATATATCATTGAGTGGTCCAAATGGGTATTTAACCAACGAAACATCGAAGCAAAAGATCTCGGCAGAACTCAGGGAGGAAAAAAATGCGACTATAAACGATATTGTTTACGTCCGATTATGGATAACACCGAATACGACTTCGTAATCGCGGATGCACTATCTAAAAATATATATGTGGATCGTAAAGATGCTTTTTTGTCCGATGGAACAAAATTGGGCACGGTTGTTACCTATAGCGACGGTTACAGATCCCCGTATACACATTTGAGGTCGTCGATGCTGGGTTATGCTTGTATTAATTTATTTTCACTGATAAATATATTTCCTGACACTGCGGTTAGAGTTGCCGTTGATTCATTTTACATTAACAGCAAGTACAGTTGCGCAGTTGCTGACTTCACTAATTCGGATGAAAGTTGGGGATCATGGAGAATTAAAAATGAAATGCTGCGTGATTATTCTAAATCAGCAGATGTTGAAATTAAAAGTAATTACTTACGCGGTGATAATTTATCAGAACGTTCTAATGCACTACCGATATCCGATCCAATTTGTAGATATAAAACAGTTTATTTATACGGCTGTGGAAGGGTCAGGAAAAACGACGCGTGCAATCGAGTTATATCGAGAAAGAGTTAACATGATTGTGCTGACGCCAACACAGATTATCCAGAGAGATAAAACAACGAGGCGTTTCCGCGTGTACGTATCATAGTTTATTTCAGATACAGTGGTGACAAATGGACACCTGAACGAATGGGATGGAAATTCATCCCCGAGGTTATACTTTGGGATGAAGTATGCACAGTATCAACAGAAACATTAAAGATGTTCTTGGATTGGCTGATGACAAAAAAACACGACCGTGATAATGTGCGGAGATCATGGACAGCCACCACCATTTGTCGGCGCTGGTCCACATAAGTGGCTGAAAGAATTCGTGGACTATTATGAAGAAATTGATAGCGATTATAGGGCACTTGATGAACAATTAAGTGAGGTTAAAAAATTAATTAGACTGAAACCCGACAGAATCCAATGTGAAATAATCAGGGAAATACTTTATGAAACTCCAATGGAGGAATTTTATAACACATGGAGACCAAACGATTTTGTAGTTGCTAGCAGCAAAATAGTCAGAGACACACTTCAAAAAAAGTTGTTTGAGCTTCGCAAAGAAAAATATCCCCTGATAAAAGTTCCATTGTGTTATAGACCCGCTGACACACGGCGACAGAATATTGAAGTTGAAATTCCAGGACAGCGCGAAAGACAAACACTAGTATTAAATGATATTGTGCTGGTTGATATCAGTGTTGTCGAAGACGCATTGCGTGCTAATAAATCGCCATGGACACTGGGTTATGTAACAACAATACATTCCTCGCAGGGATTAACCATCGCGGATACAATTGTTTGGATAGTCTATAATCGCATTGAGTGGTCAAATTTAGTCTATCTTGCAGTGTCTAGAGTACGGCGAATAAATCAGCTTCGAAGAATTGTATTTGATGATGACACCACAATGGATGATATTGATGTTAGCATCATTAATAAAAAACTCTCCGGTTACAAACAGCAAGACAAAAAAAAAGAACGAGAACTTGATATTGATGCTGAATTAATAATTACGCTGAATCAGCAACAGAATAATCACTGCGCGAGTTGCAATTGTATAATGCGTTGGCAGTATTCGGATAAAGATCCTCGCCAATTTACCGTAGACAGAACAAATAACAGTCTCGGTCATGTCAGGAACAATGTAATGTTGACTTGTCTTGAGTGAAACAGACGGAACGGCGCTAGTAAAGACCATGAGGTGGCAATTGAGTATCATCAGGAATCACTTGTAATTGTTCGCGTGTAAAACCCCGCTGAGGGGCAGTTGAATCCAATTTATAGATTGGAGGTCTACCAGTTGATCGTGTTATAGTAGATATGCTATGCGTGGTGACACTCCAAATAGGATCAGTAGCTCTTTTTATACCACCTTCGAGTTCTCCTGGTTCATATAAATATCTCACGGTGACATTGCTGAGAATTGGTTGAGAAACGCTATCCCGCTGTGGTTGTGGTATATACTTTTTTTTATTGCGTTGTTAGGTTTCATATTGATTGCTCTGGTAATCTCGTTATTTATCGCTGCAACTACCCCTGGTAACCTTTTGACCCATTCACGGGATCGCTTTTCTTGGATGAATTCTTTTGCGTATTGATATCCAAATAACCGCTCAGCAAGAGTCCGATTAAATCGTTCTAAAATTGCCTGATCGCGATGTAACGCAGTATGCCCCCGTCTGATGGTGACATTGTGATCTTTCATTGTAGATGCAACCACACCCTGAAATTCCTTGCCAGGATCGACTTGTAATAGACTTGGCCAGCGTAGAGGGCCTCGTTGATAAATCTTTTCAAATGCGGAAGCCACTTCAGGTGATGATTTTGTTTTTAGCGGTTCTGCTTGTTTGTATCGACTCGCAACGTCAACTACGGTTAGCGCGTATTTTTGACCGTTGTCATGTGGTAAAAACAATAAATCAGCTTGATGAACTTCATTGGGTACAGTAACATCAAAATGCGAGAAATTGATTTGTTTAGGACGCGGTAGATAAATTTGCCATATAGCCTGTTTGGATAACCAATTAGCCGCAGTGGCCTTTTTCACTTTTGCGGCGTTGGCGAGTTTATTGATTGCAGCGTTACCCCTCCAGTATCCCCTCGGAGAATAATAAATAGATTCCATATTATTAATCACCAGCGCCCATCATCAATTTGCCTTTCATAGCTGATTTTACCAACCACGAAGCCAATTTTTCTTTGAAAGATTTATCAGGAATAGCATTTAATGCATGAGTTAATTTCACATCCGCGAGATGCCTGTGTTGCAAATTGCTGCTTTTATAATATGCAACATCATGAGCATGACACGCATTATCAATAGCGTTTATCGGATACTCGCCGGGTCGGGGCTGATTTTGATCATCAAGTCTAATATCTAATCGTGTTCCGGGGCCACAGTAGCTATATCCTGGAAGGTGCTTTTCTCCGGGGTACTTTGCCCATGGGGTTCCAAGGAGCTTTGCTAATTTGGCTGCGATATCACCTCCTTGTTTTTTTTAAAAACATCTCCGGATTTCATAGAAACAAATCTAAACTTTTTATACCACATGTTGCACATCTACCAGTAAGTGCTGATCTGTTACTTTTAGTTGAAATCGTCGTCACATCATTTGTGTTAGTACGCGTTTTACACTTCACACAATATAGATCCATAATTTATGTATAGAGATATGAATATAATTGATTTTTCAGTGACTAAAACAAGAGAACCAGTTAAGCATCATGCAGCGCTACCAAACTCTATCCGCGCAATTATAATCGGGCCATCTGGATCCGGCAAGACGCAATGGTTGCTCAATTTAATAGTGAGATGGATGAAGTGGAATAAGTTGTATTTAGCTGCTCTTAGCGTAGATGATCAACGATGCTATGAAGTGCTAAAAGATTTTAATGAAAACGCTTCAGAGATTGCCGGCAAGGGCATTATTGAATTTATAACCGATATTGACGAGGCTCCATCCGTGGATGACCTTGATGGGAGCATTAACAATTTAGTCGTATACGACGATGTGATGTTAGACAATCAAAAAAACCCAGCTAGAATATTTTCCCGAGGCAAGCATAAAAACTCTGACGTGATATATGTCACTCAACGATACACTCAGATTCCAAAAGTGATCAGAGATAACTGTAATATTCTTGCTGTGTTTAACGGCGTTGATACACATACGCTACGAAATATTTGGCAGACATGGTGTTCCGATATGGACTTCAATCAATTTAAAAATTTCTTTAGTAAAGCTCATTCAACATCACATGGATTTATAACAATAAATTTACATGATCCTCGGGCAAGATATCGTATCGGACTTGATCAAATATTCGGTTGAAATAAATTATTAACCTGTAGCAGCGGGGGGGGGGGGGGGCGATGACAGCACGAAGAGACCGTATTTTGACTAAACGATGAAAACGGCCTTGGAGTATGATTTGCGAAAAACTTATGTTTCGAGCAAATCCTTTTTTTTTGGTTAAAAAAGAAGGATTCGAATTAATTTTCTCGAGATGTTTGTTAGATTTAGAGCAAATGATGTCTCGGGCAAATGTAGGATTCGCCCCCCCCCCCCCCCCCCCCCCCCGCTGCTAAGTTTCACATTAACTGGCTGACAATAAAAATTGTGGGAGGCGACTATTGACCCCGCCTATTTGCCCCTATGTGCAATTTCTCCCTGTGATACGCCTTATTATCCCCCAGGACAAGACCTTTTTTCATATTATGGTCTTCATAATAGTTAGAGGTTAGAATTAAGTACACGAACATAATGGCAGTTTAACAAATTAACAATGATTCTTTATAATTGCACATATGTTATGAAAAGGACTGGCCCTCTTACATAATTCAAAGAAACCATGTGCTACAGAGTGTGTATGTAAGCAAAAGAAATTCATTGGCAAATAAACGATGCCGAATTTTGTTGTAACTTCGAGGCCAAAGACTTAATTTTAAGAGTTCAAATCTGCAGTCAAACGTTACCGTATATGTATGTGGCCATTTTTTTCCCACATTTTTTATCCCACCCTATTTGCTTTAGTTTAAGTGTTAAGATATGTAACACTGTTTACTGAATTAAATATTTATTTTGAATTAGTTTTTTTAGGGGCATATGTACTGCGTCTTATATTTTTTATTAAATCTTTTAATTTAATCATGGTAATGAATCTTTACTTATATGGTAGAGGAATGTCAGGTGTTAACTGGCCGAGTTTTTTGGGGGGCGGAAATGGAGATTTTGTTTGCAGAGAAAATTACGCAGCCTTCATTGTGATAATTTATGGGTTTTTAAACTAATTGGTGACAATTTTTTTTACAAGAAGTACTTCTGTAGTAGTTAAACAATCTGAAATTTACGTGAATAATGTTTAATCTTAAACTATTTCCTGAAGACAAAAACTGTCCTGTGATATTAATTATTTCTTCACTACAATATTCACAAGTGATAAAATAGAATGTGACATATGTGGACTGCACACTTGATAAAAAATTATATATGGATTTTCTTCTTCTGAGAAATGAAAATTGAGAGACATATTGAAATAATCGGGAGTTCACTGCGAAAAATCAAGAGAGATATTACGAGATAGAAAGGAAATACCTCCAAAATTGGAATTTATTTTCTTTCTTTCTTTTCCCGGCTTGAAAGTTAACATATATGAACTGTTCGGGTTTGTGGAATTTCAGTCAGGGCTAGTAAATTTATTTAAGTCATCAGCCCGGGACCTTTGCTTAAAACATTTCTTTCAGCACTGACCAGTACAGTACGTAATCTATGTTAACGAAGCATGTATATACTTAGCAGCAGGAAGTGTGACGGTGACAAATCCGTCCCCAATTTACAACTTTAAGTCTCCATTCATCAATCTGAGACTTAACAAAAAATCGCTAACTTGTATTTTGCTGATCTGAGACTTAGTGATTTTTCCCACCCCCAAACTTTTAGTCTCCATTTATTATGAGACTTAACAAAAAATCGCTAACTTTGATCTGCGACTTAGTGATTTTTGCCTCCGACATAAGAATATATTCGATCAAGTCCGATCCGAGAATATACTTAAGGTTACTCAAGTATTTTCGTATTTTTTTAAAAGTATTCTATGTTTTTGTTATATAGGTATGCCAATAAAATCGACTCCATTATCCGAAAAAGACATCGAAGATATTATCGCGATGAAAGGTAAAATTCCTATATCGGAAATTAAGGCAAAATATCATAACGGGTTGCAACGGGTATACTCGATTTGGGGTGGTCCGATAAATAAACCCGTAACTAATAAAATATTAAATCGTATGTTTGATATTATCGAAAACTCCCAGGCGTACACGAGAGAGCAAAAAAAATTCCACAAACAATTTTTCATGGAGGGGGAAATTAAAAAAAAATCTTTCAGATTTTGTACCAGAGATTTTACCGTGTCAAAAATGTAGCGATGCTGAGGCAAAAGAACAATCTTATCAACAACATATAGACTCGTTAAAAAGGCAACAACAACAACACATAGATTTGTTAAAAAATAAAGATTACCAACAACAACAATATACAGATTCATTACTTAGCCAAAATCGTAATTTATCCTCAAATTTAGATTTAGCACAAAATAAAATTTATGATTTGTCTGAGCAGTTACAAGAACTTAAAAAATCAGGTGGTGGAGATATTATATTTGACGAGATTAATTCATTAAAATCTCAAAATCAAGAACAATCCGATGAGATTAATTCATTAAAATTAGAAATGGAAAATTCTTATGTTCCTGTTGCCGAGTTTAATAAGGTTCTCGAGTTAAATCGTGGACAGGTTAATACAATTAAAAAATTAAAATCTCAAAATCAGGAATGTGTTAATGAGATTAATTCGTTAAAATCTCAAAATCAGGAATATATTAATGAGATTAATTCGCTAAATTCAAATACTTCCATTAACCCTAAAATCATTGAGTTAACCGATAAGATTTTAAAACTTGAAGAGGAATTACGGGATACTAAGGGGGAGCTCGGAGATGAAGAAGATGAAAAACTTATTCTTAAAAAAGAAAATATAGAATTAAAGAAAAAAATAAAAAACCTTACTTGGAATCATTACTAATTTAATTGATAAGAATAATAATAATAATAATATGTCAAAAATCGGGGAAGCACAAATAACTAGATTAACTCGGGAACGATTGGCTGCAATTAAGAAAGTTCTTCCAGTAAGAGATTCTTTCAGAAATAATCTTCAAGCACAACAACAAGCAAAAATGGGATATACCGAAGGAACAAGAGAATTATTTAAACCAATCACAGAAGCCACAAAAGAAGTTGTAACCGCGGTAACAGGATTAAAACCTGTTGTTGAACCTGTAGTTGCATCTCAAAAAATTCCTCTTATCGATAAATTTACTGAAGAAGCTAAAAATAAATTTGGAGAGCTTAAATTAGTAAAACGTGATGATTTTATGAAATTTGGTCAGCTCGTTGCTGATAATTATGAATACAGGGATGAATTTTTAGATGATAAATATAAAGGAGAGAAGATAAGTAGACCTGAATGGGCTGATGCAATGTATAAAATCAATAGAGAAATTATTGGAAATATACCAAAAAAAACTGTAGATTATAAAACTTTTAAAGTTGGATTTGATGGTACCGTTTTAGGGGATGCGGAACAAAAGAAACAACAGAAAGAATTATTAAAACAACAAAAAGCAGAAGAAAAAGAATTATTAAAACAACAAAAAGCAGAAGAACGAGCACGTGTACAATCAACTCCAAAACGAGGACCTGGGCGGCCACCAAAAAGACAACCAGATCCAGAACCTCAAGAAGAAACAACCGGAGAAGGATATCACGGCGGAAACGTTAGAGTAAAAAACTCTAGATTTATTCCTTGTTCAAGAACTATTGATGACGATGTATCACGGCTCGAAGTTCTAATTGGTGGAAAACGAGCTGGAAATAATTCTCCGGAAATCATCAATGAGGCTACTGAAATCTGTCAACGACTGTTCCAGGGTAAAGTAATTGGTATGGGTTTATACCGTAATTTAGTTAATGAGCTTATCGATGTAGACTATTACAGTGACTAAACTCTTTGAGTTTTAAATATTTACAAATTCTACTATTTAGAAAATCATTTACAATTTCCAATAATGATAGTACATCGAAGTATGAACAGACCCAGACGGGTTTTTGTCATGAATTCAAGATTACCCGTTTATAAAATTAGACATGGAAATGGATTAGGAAAGACTATCACAAGTTTTGTTACCAGAATTGCCCCAAAATTACTACCTATAGGTAAAGAAATTGGGTCTAAGGCTATCGGAATGTTAACTAGTAAGGCTGGCACAGAACTTGGCAATCTCGCAATTCGTGGAATTGATGCGGCGGCAGATAAAATTGGATCTTGGGTGGGATGGAATAAAAAGAAAAAATTGGAGTCCACAAATAATATGCCACCTAAAACTGGCAGTGCAATTAATAAAATGGTTCAAGCTCGTTTAAGACGTATTTCTGGTTCCGGACTAAAACGATTAATTATTTAGATTTATCAAATAAATATAATGTTTGAATATGAAACCGATGACGCCTTTGACATAGATGCTAAGGTACAAAAAAATGATTCAATACGGGATTATCAATATTTTTCATATACCGCCCAACAGCCTAATACACCAGGACGAATTGAACTTAAATTTGATGATACCTCCAAATACTTTTTCCCCGCAGAAGCTTACATTGAGGTTGAAGGCCGATTGAGAAAGGGTGATAATACAGTTTATGATCCGGCAGTTGATAATCTTGCAACCACAAATATTGGATTTGTTAATAATGGTATTATGGCATTATTCAAGTCGGCTGAGTATCATATCGGTACAAATAAGATTGAATCTATTGATAATGATGTGGATGTTGCAACAACAATAATAGGACTTGCAAGATACTCTGATGATTTTATTCAATCAGCTGGACCCTCAATGATGTTCGCGAAAGATACAAGTAATTCTGCTGATATTAATCCGTTTACATTAAGAACACCAAATAAGTTAGATAACTCTGCCTTTGCTGACGGTAGTAAAAGTGAACCTGTCGTCATGGGTGATAATCCTAATTATAACGCAGGATTTGCAAAACTTAAAAAGACGTTAAATGCTGCCGGTCAATTTTCTTGTACAATTCCACTCTCACATATATTTGGGTTTTGTAGGGATGTTAGAAAAGTTATCTTTGGTGCTAGTCATAACGTAGTATTACAAAGAAATTCTTCCGATAATTACGCGCTTTGGAAAGCACCGAATATTGCTAATGGTGTAGTTGAATTAACAAAGCTGGCGCTATGGATGCCTGTTATGACACCATCGTTGAATATTGAAACTAAATTGCTATCTTTTATGGATCACGGAGGTAGAAATCTATTATCTTGGCTTGAGGTTACAACCTCAACCATAACACACACCGCTAGTGGAGTTTTTACGTGGCAGCTTGCACTAACTGAAAATACATCCGCACCAAGACACGTATTTGTTGCGTTACAAAGTATAGATAGAACTAGAACAATACCTACTGCAGCAGGTGCTCTTGCAGCTGTAGTGAATCCTGCCTCTCAACAATCTAGATCTCATATGATATTTGATCAATGCGGTGTTAATGAAGTTTCGCTACGTGTGAGTAATCAACAAGAACCTGAAGAACAACTTATTATCAATTACGCAAATAATCAAATTGGACGGGTTTATCACAGACTATGGTCATTTATGGGACGTGATCAAAATATTGATACCGGTCTACAAATATCTCAATTGGACTTTCAGCAACATTACCCGATTTATTATTTCTCGTTGCAACATCTTGACCTGTCTAAACACTCTACCGTTGACGTGAAATTCCAAGCTCGTGTTGATACAGCCCCAGCTGAAGGATTTAGAGCGATTGCTGTAATTCTTAGTGATAA
This sequence comes from Unio pictorum, assembly GCA_030141615.1. Taxonomy (NCBI): domain Eukaryota; kingdom Metazoa; phylum Mollusca; class Bivalvia; order Unionida; family Unionidae; genus Unio; species Unio pictorum. Next base: position 1,966,704 of record JARLTB010000232.1, on the reverse strand, counting down.
ATCAATGATTCTTGAAGGAGGTGGTGGACGAATGAGATTAATTGATGCACCTATAGAAACTCTTTAGTGAAAATTCTCAGATTTTCTATTGAAAATATAAGTACATTTTACAATAAATGTCATATACAACTATCAACGTCACATTGACTCAAGGTCAAATAAAGAAATTACAGTCATCAGTAGCTAAACAATGCGGAACTACAATTTCGCTGAAACACAGTCAACTAACTGGTGGACCAAATAAATTATCTCTTACAAATACTCAGATAAAGCAAATAGATACCGCAAAGAAAAATAAAAAAGGAGCTCAAATTACTCTTTCCAAGGCTGCAATCGACAATATGGTTAAAACAGGTGGATTTCTTCTTCCATTACTTGGCGCGCTAGCACCTATTCTTGGATCAGTAGGTAGTTTTCTCATTGATAAGATTAGTGGTAAAGGAATATCAGGACGAAAAAAAAGGGAAGAGGACTCAGACTTCCAGGGAGTCGATTCACAAGATATATACCGCAATAAAATCTGAAAGAAGAAATTCGAAGAATTTCATACCGATGTCAAATTATGACCTCATCAACGCGGTTGAAAAATCTAAATCCACTAAATTTCCGATAAAACATTTCAGAGGCGTATTTATGAGAGATCAATTACCGGATAATCCACAAATTCCGGAAACAGGAATAATTAATCTTGATGATAATGCCGGACCTGGAACTCACTGGGTTTGTTACTTAATCAGTCCGAGTAATATTATTTATTTTGATTCATACGGATTACCACCACCGCCTGAGTTTGTTAATTATGTGAAAAAATTACAGACGAAATCCAAGGGATTTCCAATTTGGTATTCAACACTTCCAACACAAACAATAACTGATCCTCCAATATGCGGACCAGAAACTATTAACGCGTTATCGGTGTTATCTAACACTAATATTCCTCATAAAGCAATTCATGAGTATACCGCAATGAAAAAAACAATTTGAAATGGAAAACATCTTTAGTATAAACATGTCAGATATTTTTTTAAGATCAACAACTCGACAAGAGAAATCTCTATCCACCCGACAAATAATAAATTTGATAAAAAGGTCTACATTATCAGGGTTAAATCTCGTTAATGTAGATCCAGGAGAGTTAGTTGTTTTTGAAGATGAAAATGGCAAATTAAAATCCAGTAATTTATCGCTGGATGATATCTTAACGAAACAACCAACTGCTCCCGACGACTCTATTGTGGTATTCCAACAAGGTAAGCTCGCAGCAGGTGAAACCCTTACAACAATAACAGATAAATTTAGTGAAATAAACCAAATTAATAATCAAATAACATCTATCAATACCGATTTAGCTAAATTCTTTGGTGTTCCACGAAACACATTAGGTGTACAAATCGCGTATGTCAAAGCGGCGATAGATAATTTAGCGCAATTACGGGCTGAATATGATGCTCACATAACTAGTTATGCTTCACTCCGGAGAAACTTTAATGCCACCGATAACTCGATTGAGAAATTCTTTGGTAAAAAAAATATTAAACCAGATGATATTACAACAACACTTACGGATATTACAACTAAGCAACAAAAATTCAACGACGATATAACTGCGATTAATTCCCGGTTAGGTGTTGTCCGTGATACTAAATCAACTTCAGATTTAATCGCGATTAATAAAAAATCAATTGAAGATCTTAAACCAATCACTAATAAAGTAAAAACATCTCACACAGCAGATCAAATTAAAAATCTTACATATGTGGTTTATAAAGGAGTATTTGAATACGTACAAAGTGAAAAAAAGCTTCTAATTACTGGTTCAGTTGACTGGATTGATGGTATATATAGATTTACAATAATTTCCGAGCATCAATTTAATGTTGAAGCTTTGTTAATGGAGGGGATAGAAAAACATAGAGGAATTAATACGGTATCATTTTATCGCCCCTCTCCCTCAATCCCAAGTTTTAATATAATACCAATTGACCCAAAGGTAATTAGAGCTTCAGTACGATGGATTATAGAATTCTTATCAGAGTAAAAGGAAATCGATTTATAGAAATGCTAGCATTTTCAAATAAATGCCACCAAAATCGCAAAGCAATTTTAAAATCAAACAACTTCCACAAAAATCACAAGGTGATTTTAACGTTTCACCATCCCAGTATCGTTATGATACAGCGTTAAAATATCAGCAACAATTACAAGATCTCATTAATACTTATACAATAAAAAAGAAAAAGTATCAACGTAGAATAACGGTTATAGATATAACTGTTTACACAGTGTCAGGTATAATTGTAGGTACTGGAATAGTATTATCTTCAGTTACTATGACAGCTCCTGTTGTAATTCCAATTATTATTTCTGCGGTAACAGCTCTTACAGGTATCTTTACCGGAGTGTCAAATAAAATCTCATCATGTTCTTCACATAAACTACGTGATTACACGTTAAAACTTAATACAGCAACTAGCACATACACAGAGATAACAGCATTAACTTCTAAAGCAATAAGCGATAGTGAGATAACCGAAGAAGAATTTTCACATATTACTGAGCGTTACAATTCCGCAATGAAGAAATTAAATACTGACAATATACATAATGACGTCAGTCCAAAACTCTCCAAAGAAATATCTAATAACCAAAAAAAATAATTCAATCGTTTTTTCCTGGAAATCTCCAATCGAGTGGTATACCGTAGGAATATCACCGGGTGAATATACAATGAAAGAACTTAATAAACAACTAAATAATAATATATCTCTGGTTATGGGAGAAACCGAAAATACAAACATTTTTATACCAAAGATTATAATGTCTCCAGGAAACATATTTATAATAGCTCCGGAACTTGTGATTGATATTTATCAGAGCAGTATTAGATCAGTGATTGGTTGGTTGGATTATCCCCCCAATTCTTCGAATTTTGAGGACGCTGTAATATTCCTAACAGAAGGTAATTACAGTATTGAAACTTATGATGAGGATGTAAAATATGATACCGATTAAAAATTACAAAGTAGTTTTGATTGTAAATTAGATTTTTAAAGATAATTTTAATAATGTCTCAAGAAATATTAAATCAAATCGCGAATAATACAGTCTCAATGAAAACATTACCGATAAACATTACAACAAGAACCCCGGAATTTACTATTGAATTTAATCCTCCATTAAAAGCATCTGAAATTGCGTTAACTCAACTAGGGTGTTACTATAGCTGGCCGAATGTGAGGTCAGAGCCGTATAAAGGTAAACTTCCTAATAATAGTTTTACATTTTCAGCTAATTATAAACAAAATCCGGACGGATCTATCGCTGATACAACGACTTGGCACACAATCCACATATCAACAGGCGCGTATGATATTGAGGATATTAGTGAAATGATCATCGAAGAGATTGAACGTATAACCGGAGATAATTTAATATCAGGTAAAGATACTCCTCTTACTGAGACTGACGATAAACACCCAATTGAAATTAAAGCTAAAGAATCTTCGCTGAGTACTATCATCGAAAAAAATTCACCCGATTATGCCGTAGATATTTGGAATAGTAGTATTAGGACGTTATTAGGATATCCCGAATCTTACTTAGATACAATTGATCCAAAATCAATACCACCTGAGCCTAAAAAGTCTGATTTTACATCTGAGAAACGTAGTGATCACGGATTATATTACAGCGATGATGATGATATTCCTAAATTTACGTATACCCGGCGTGGAACTGTGATAGGTGAGGCTGATATTCCAAATATCTCTGCAAATCTTGCATTAATAAATTCTGATTTTGATCGGTTTATAAATTTATTGACGTCCGCGATAACTGCAATTCCACCGCGTGACACTATCAAATTTGTTGAAATACTTAATCAGATAATCGCTGATGCCGAAGATAATAACCAACACGCAATTGATACAGTCTTAGCGCTTACTCCAGAAGCTAAACAAAAATTCGCGACAACTTATAATATTCGTGTTGAAGATATCCCTAATTTTAAGTATCCCGGATATAATGTGCCAGCACAACAAAAAAAACTTAGTGATACTATCTCAGAATCATTTCTAGAGATTCACCGACGATGGCTTGATAATCTTCCTGCAACACATCATAGATTACCGGAGCCAGTATTATCCGATTTTATCGATAAATTGACAATATTTCCACAAGGTGTTGTGGCTAATCCACGATTACATCCCGAATTTAATTATAACGATAATAGTAATGTGTACGCGTTATCGCTACCCGGAATGCCAAAACAGTCTCGTATGTTAACTCCGGTAATGTCTGAGTATCCACAAGAAGGTCCGATATCATGGTGGGGTAAATTACAACAAGCAGCGACGTGGGAATTTTCAATAACCTGGAAATCATTACCTCAGATTTTTAGTGCGATGAGAGAGAGGTTTATTCAACGAATTCAACAACAACAATCTTGTTTCAAAAATATAATTAATACCGCACATGAATTTAGTGATGTAATCACCACACGAGATACGATTGTGCGTAATAATAGAACTCTTAACCAAATAATTGCGGACATGAATTTTCTTAATCAAACATTATTGGATATATCAATTAATAATCACCGAGAAGGTTTTCTGGAGTTAACAGCGCGAACTGAAAGCACAGTACAGAGTTATAAATTTCCTGGCTGGTGTGTGCCTGAATTAATGAGTATGCAACGAAAAATTATGGATGAGTATTTTCCACAGATTCATGCGTTATGGTTTAAATTTATTCCAGTACGGGAATTACTTACGTATAACAATTCACCGAGAAACAATCACAAACACAAATCCCCAAATAACGTTAATATATCAGCGGTAATTGCTGTACATGTTATTTGTGATGCGATATCAGGCAGTTATACTGTTGATACTGAAAAATCTGATAATGTAACGCAGGGATATATTTTATATACCTTTTCACCGAATGTTTCTCCTGGCAGCTTAATTGTGAAGAATCCATCCCCAGCAACCTATCTACAAACAATTAACAAGTATAACACAAAGATGTTCTTTAGAATTGTTGACCAAGATTTTTCACTATTAGATCTTCGCGGAGAGAAACTACAAATCACATTAAATGTAATGTCGTAGATTTTTATCGTAAGATTTTTATCGTAAACCAGAAAAAAAGCTGTATTTTAAAAAATATTTTTGAAGAATTTTAAATCTGATTTTTTGTCAGATTTTGCTAAATTTTAGTTGTTTTTTAGTCATTTTTAAAGTTTTTAGATTGATTTTGAGCTCTTTTTTGTTGATTTTGAGTTGTTTTTGACTAGAAACTGTAGGGTTAAGTAGTCGAATTTTAATGTTAATTTCCCGTAGACTTTTTCACCTAAAATGAATTTTTTAAAGTTTTTAGATGAATTTTGAATATTTTTGACTGATTTTTCACATTTTTTGATGATTTTAGATAGATTTTACTCACTGGTCGCCGTAGGGTAAAGTAGTCGAATTTTAATGTTAATTTCCCGTAGACTTTTTCACCTAAAATGAATTTTTTAAAGTTTTTAGATGATTTTTGACTATTTTTGACTGATTTTTCACATTTTTTGATGATTTTAGATAGATTTTACTCACTGGTCGCCGTAGGGTAAAGTAGTCGAATTTTAATGTTAATTTCCCGTAGATTTTTTCACCTAAAATATATTTTTTTAATTAAAACTGTAAAATCTTATATGTATAATGAATCAATCAATCATCGACGAAATCGTAACTCAACTTAACCGATTAAATGAAATCCCGGAAATCACTGCAATTGTATCACAAAAAAGATATTACACTTTAACGCTGATTACCTTGCAGATGAATTCCGTAAGATAACATCCGCCGCCGCTAAGGGCTATCCAACATATCGATCGGAGTATCGTGTAGCTAAAACATTAATCAGGCAGCGTAATCAAAAAATTTATTATCTTAAATCAACTGGTAGTGATAATACACTAGATGAATTTGTTGCTCTCTCTAAACTTCTCCATCCGTTATTGAAAGCTGTGGGAGAAGTATTTGAGGAGGAAAAAAATATATATAATTTCGCTAAAGAATTTGATAATAGCTGTATGTAGAAATTCATTTTGAATTTTGAATTTTAAGATTTGCATTTCCAAATTCTATTTAGATTTTCTAAAGATTTTTAAATTTTTTTTTTTTTTTTATGCCCAACAAAATGAGACTTTAGCATCAAATCTATCAGAATATGATGATGAAATTATACCTTCGGCGGCTCTTCTTACCGATGTTGAATCAATATTAAAAAACTTGGCGGCTGAGTTTATAGATGGAAAATCTGTAATCTCACTGTTATAAAAAGCAGTTATCGGTCTTTTTTTTCGATTTTTACTTGCATCTGGATTTTGATTTAGATTATTTTCTCGCGGAGTTACAAACCGTAAATTATCGAAACGATTATTTAATTTATTTCTGTCGATGTGGTCAACAATACGCCCTTCAGGAATTTCTCCGAGAAAAATCTCAGCGATAAATCTGTGAGTGAGATATTTCTTTGTTTTTCCTTCTAGGGGTATACCAATGCATAAATATCCCATATTATTAACAACCCCAATTTCTTTCCTTCGTTGTCGATGTCGGATAATCCCATCTCGGGAAGCTTCGTAATTAACGTAGATCGGATGCGTGCGGTATTCGTTCGACATTTATTTTATATAGGAATTTATTTGTTTAATTGGAATTGTATATCTAGTTTTTTTAGATAATCTTCTGGAGTTTGAATAACATCTCCACGGTGTTTTATATGTTGATGTGTGTCATAATATAATTTTATTGTTCTATAATTTGCAGCATGATGATTCGCACATAATTGAACTTTACCTCTAACCCCAATACCACATACGATACAAGGTCTTGGCCCTGTACTTCCGCGTTTAATATTTCTATTATGAGTGTAACAATAATCTCCGACGCAATTTCGTTGACATTTTATTTTACTACCAATTGGTAACCAATTACACGTATTTTTTGCGAAGTCGTCGTTGGTCACATCGAATTTCGTATTCATATATAATATATATTTTAATTATTTTTTTTCATTTAAATATAAAATTTTATTGTATATATTATAATTGTATACTAATGACAATATTAAGTAAACCCTATTTTCAATATGATGCAAGATCTGGATTATCACTAAGGAGACTTAATAAAGACCTCAAAAAACTAAGAAAACTCGCTATGAAAGAATTTCGACGGGATGGAGCCATAGGTATGTTTACCAGTTATCGAACAATGGTTAATAAAACAATTTTATATGACGCCACTATAGATAATATTCGTTCGATGAATATAATATCGCTGCTAGGTAATTACACATACTACTGTAGAATAAAGTGGATACAGTGGGATACTAGTGGAGAAGTACATGGTTGGGTTATCCGAGATAATTATAATCCAGTGTGGAGAGATGGTAAAATCGTAATATTTTCATCAGATATGAATCCCGGAGCATTAGTTGGAATTGATAGTCATTACTATAATAAAGATTATCCTGTAACTGTTGTGATGTATGGGATATATAGAATTTACACAGATATTGATCACGATAAAATGTATCCGATGAGAACGTCGTCAATCAATTGTGTGGCTGAACGAGTTATGGAATATTTTGAAAATTCTTCACGAGGAAATGGATTAACTAAACAACGAGAAGAAAAGATAATGAGTTGGGGTAAACGGATGATGGAAAAGGGCGGGGCATCAATTAGTGATGTTGCTAAGTTAGAAACATCTTTAAGATACCCAATTACAATTAAGTCGTTAACAGGAGAAATATTACACAATTGTAAATATAAGTCAAATAAAGTACCAATTGAAATTATTGATCACAATGGTCATGCTTGGAATTCTGGTATTACTGAATTTCCTCCAAAAAAGATTGTGAAATATATACCTCAAAAATTTACCAAAGATGGATTTTACGAAGGGAAGTTATTTGATGCAATAGCGGAAATAAACGGAGATGATCCAACCGGAATATGGTTATTTAGAAGTGATCCTGAAATGGAATTTGATCAATTTGTGAAAACTAACGGAGAATTATACCGTCTTGAAGAATTAGATTCACGTATGAAGAATGTTGCAAAGGATTTCATAGAAAACTTTGACGAAAATATATTATGTAATTCCTTTACAGTATCATCGGTAGTTGCTCATTACACCCGTGAAAAGAATTCTTGGAGAAAAACTTCGAAAATATTTGTTAATGATGTAAAATTGAGTTGCATTGAATACGGACATGGTGGATTGTGGAATACTAAATATGATATTAATAATCTAATTTCCGCAGATATGAATGCTAGTTATCCTGGAGGATTTTTAGGAATGGGGGAATGTTCTAAATATTTTAAACGTTTTGGACATCCCACACATGAAATGACACGTGTTGCCATAAACGGAAATTTACCTGATTTTGATTTAACTGGATTTGCTAAGGTTATTTCTTTTAAACTCCGTGATGGATTACATCCCTGTAGTTATTTGTGGCTTGGTAAACATATGTCTGAGAAACAATGGATGCCTATTGTGTTGTTAAGATATATGTTAGATAGTGGTATGTTAACTATGTTGGTGGTTGGTGAAGCAATAATAAGTTATAAATCTCAAAAAGATGTTTGGTTACGAACACCGGATTTAGATAGAGAGATTGAAAATGTAAAAAAGAATTTTCCGGAATATAGCGAAGAGCAGATTATGGAAACAGCTAAACAAATATATTGTGGTAGAGAGAAATCAGCAAAGGATTTAGGACGAAAAATAATAGGAAAGTTTACTCAAGGAGGAAGATTTTCTAATGCTAGAACCTCTTCTAGATTAGTGGTTGATCCGACTGAAGAACAAATTATTATTAAACACACCACTAATACTAATATTAATAGATTTGTAACGAGTAGAAAAGCATTTTTATCAAATGGAAAAGAATATGGAACTATTATAACTTACAACGACGGAGAAGGCCCTCAATATACACAGTTAAGAGCATCAATGTTAGGGTATACAAGTATTAATCTATTCTCTATGATAAATAGATTTCCAGATATCGCTGTAAGAGTTGCTACAGATTCAATGTACTTTCATAAGAAACATATTAATGCTGTTACACCGTATTTGGGAGAAGGTTGGGGAACTTGGAGAATTAAGAAAGAGCGATTACACTGTTATAACTATCATGTAGATGTTGAGATACTTGATAGTTATTACGGAAAGAATCCAGAAAATATTCAAATTGAGTTTTCTTTAACACCATCAGTGTTTGATCCTATAACGAGATATAAAACAGTCTATTTAAATGGTTGTGGAGGTTCTGGAAAAACTGAAAGAGTTATTAGATTATATAAAAATGAAAATGGAAATACTAGCATAAAAGCGCTAACTCCAACTCACAAACTAAAGAAAGATATAATAAAGCGTGGAATTCCTGCTAGTACTTATCACAGCTTTTTTAGGTGGAAAGGTGATGCGTGGACTCCAGAAAGAATGGGCAATAAATTTATTCCACCAATAATTCTTTGGGATGAAGTGTGTACAGTACCGTTAAAAATATTACAACAGTTTCTAGGTTGGCTGTCCACGAAAAACACTAAGGTGATAATGTGCGGTGATGATGGTCAACCACCACCATTTTGTGGAGAATCACCACATGAGTGGTTGAAAATTAATGTTGATTATTATGAAGAAATGACAGATGATTATAGATCGCTAGATGATGAAATAAAAGATTTAAAATCTAGAATTAGACGGCAATCTGATTATGAGCAATGTAGAGTTTTCAGAGAAGTTATTGATGAAACTCCCGAGGAGGAATTTTGGGGATCCTGGAAACCTGCTGATATGGTATTTGTCCCCAGGAAAATAACCCGTGATGATATTCAGCGACGATTATTTGAGATACATAAAGAAAAATTTTCTGATATGAAAGTGCCGCTGTGTTACAGACCATATGATACAAGAAAACAAAATATTAATGTTGATATTCCTGGAGGCGGAATTGAAAAATTAGTGTTAAATGAAATTGTACACGTGGACATTGATGTAGTTGAAGATGCGTTGGGGGCTGAAAATTCACCTTGGGTGTTAGGATATGCCGCCACAATACACTCATCACAAGGATTAACAATCACAGATACAACTATTTGGATCGTAGATAATCGTATTGAGTGGTCAAATTTAGTTTATTTAGCGGTATCTAGAGCTAGACGAATAAATCAATTGAGAAGAGTTATCATCGAATATACAGCAAGTAGTTCTGATGTTGATATTTACGTTGTTGAGAAAAAATTATCAGGATATCGACAACAAGATAAGAAAAAAAATAGAAATTTTAATATTAACTCAAAATTGATTTTATCATTGAAAACGCAACAAGATAATCACTGCGCTGCTTGCAACTGTTTAATGCGATGGAGATTTCATCCTGGAGATTGTCGCCAATTTACCGTTGACATAATTGATAATAATCTCGGACATATTATTGGCAATGTGAGATTAACTTGTCTCGCGTGTAATATACGTCACGCTAACTAATTTTTCGTGGTGGTAATTGAGTGTCGTCAGGAATAACTTGTAGTTGTTCGCGTGTAAATCCTCGCTGAGGTGCGGATGAATCTAATCTATAAATTGCTGGTCTAGAAGAAGATCGTGTCGACGATGATATTTTATGTGTAGTGATACTCCAAATAGGATCAGTGGCTCTTGCGCAACCACCTTCGAGTTCACCTGGCTCATATAAATATCTTACAGTGACGTTACTAAGAATTGGTTGGAAATTGGAAGTGTTAGTGGAAATGCTAGCATTTCTAATGCTAGGTACATACTTTTTTTTATTGCGATGTTAGGTTTGATGCCAATCATTCGAGTTATTTCGTTATTTAACGCGGATACTACTTTTGGTAACCTTGAAACCCATTCACGAGAGCGAGTTTCTTGAGTAAATTCTTTTGCGTATTGATATCCAAATAACCGCTCAGCGAGAGTTCTATTAAATCGCTCTACAATTGCCTGATCGCGGTGTATTGCAGTATGTCCTCGTCGTATAGCTACGTTATGAGCTTTCATCGTAGATGTAACAACACCTTGAAATTCCTTACCCGGATCAACTTGTAATAGATTTGGCCATTTTAGTGGACCTTTACGATAAATCTTTTCAAATGCATCGGAGACTTCTTTTGACGACTTTGTTTTTAACGGTATTGCTTGTTTATATCTACCAGCGATATCAACTACGGTTAATGCATATTTGTAACCGTTATCATGAGGAAGAAATAATATATCAGCTTGATGAACTTCATTTGGTACAAAAACATCAAAATGAGAATAATTAATTTTTTTAGGACCCGGAAGATAAATTTGCCATAACGCCTGTTTGGATAACCAATCTTTCGCGGTTTTATATTTCACTGATGCGGCACTAGCGAGTTTTTTAATTGCTGCGTAACCTTTCCAGTAGCCAGTAGGTGAGTAATAAATAGATTCCATATTATTGTAAAATAATTTAGATTTTCAATTACCAAACATTATTTTACCTTTCATGGCAACTTTTATCAATGCTGAAGCTAATATTTCTTTTAATTTTTTATCTGGAATTGCATTTATCGCGTGAATTAATTTTACATCTGCGAGATGACGTTGTTGAAGATCATCACTTCGATATGCAATATCATGAACACGACAAGCCTCGTCAATAGCATTAATTGGATCTTCACCTGGATTTGGTTGATCATTTTCGTTGAGTCTGATATCTAATCGAGTTCCAGGTCCACAATAACTATATCCTGGAATATGTTTTTCACCTGGATATTTTGCCCAAGGAAGCCCCGGAAGATTACTTAAACGGTTGGCGATATCTCTACCTGTCTTTTTTTTTATAAACCTAAATTTTTTTATACCACAAATTTCGCAGTTACCTGAAGCTGCTAGTCTATTATTTTTAGTTGTAACTGTTGTTTCGTTGATTGTTGGTGTACGTTTCTTACATTTCACACAATATAAATCCATAACTTTTATATATGAACAAACCATACAAACAAATGGAAGTGATTGATTTTAGCGCTACAAAGGAAAAAGTACCAGTTAAACATCATGAGATGCTACCAAATTCTATCAGGATGATTATTATCGGACCATCCGGAAGTGGAAAAACTCAATTATTATTATCACTGGTAATTCATATGACCTGGGATAAATTATATTTAGTCGCCCCAAGTGTAGATGATCAACATTGTTATAATGCACTAAAAGAATATAACAAAGAAGCATCTGAAATTGCTGGAGAAGATGTAGTTGATATAATAACTGATATTGATGAAGCTCCATCTGTAGAAGATCTTGACGGGCAAGTAAATAATCTTGTGGTATACGATGATGTTATGTTAGATAAACAAAAAAAACCCGCAAGAATTTTCTCACGTGGGCGACATAAAAACGCTGATGTTATTTATGTAACTCAGCGATATACACAAATTCCTAAAGTAATTCGCGATAATTGTAACCTGCTAAGTGTGTTTAACGGTATGGATACACACACGTTAAGAAATATCTGGCAGACGTGGTGTTCTGATATGGATTTTACTCAATTTAAAGAATTTTTTAGTAACGCTCGGCGAACCCCTCATGGATTCATCACAATAGCATTACATGATCCGCAGAAACGATACCGAATTGGACTTGATCGAATATATTCTTATGTCGGAGGCAAAAATCACTAAGTCGCAGATCAAAGTTAGCGATTTTTTGTTAAGTCTCATAATAAATGGAGACTAAAAGTTTGGGGGTGGGAAAAATCACTAAGTCTCAGATCAGCAAAATACGAGTTAGCGATTTTTTGTTAAGTCTCAGATTGATGAATGGAGACTAAAAGTTGCAAATTGGGGACGGATTTGTCACCGTCACACTTCCTGCTGCTTACTTACAGATTTGTCAAAAGGCTAACTGCAGCATGCATGTAAAACACACTGTAATTGAATCATAGAAAAGAAGCTTCTTAATGTTGAAATTAATTACGTATGATTTCCTCCTCGCAGATTTATTTGTGGGGTGTTGTTTTTTTTGTATGTGTGAAAAATTACTTCCGATGAAAACCGTTATCAATGGCCTTTCTCGCTTGCCATGTTTCTGTTTGTCGACGAGGACTGGCTAGTATGACGTCACGAGACCACGTGATCTGTCGTCTCATTAAAACTCGGAAATACTCGGCAATTTACGGAATCATTGCATATTCTTCGCAATATAATCAATATCCGCACACGATATTATTTTTATAAACATTATATTCGAATTAGAATTTGTAAAGAATTACATTTATAAAATAAAAAATTTCATTTCTAGTCTCCTTTAAGTCCATTTTCGTGTTTCTTAGCAATTTAGGCAACCAAGAGAAAATAACAATAATAACAAAATAATACAGGTTATACTGTTTCATAAACCAAAACTTTTTAAACAGTTCATTATTGCCTCAGCTGGTACATGAGCATCATACACATCCCAGGTAAAATAGTTGTTTTCATCAAATACACTGGGACAAAGTACATATATGATCGTTTGAATGTGCTTTTCAATGTAATTGTGCCACATGTAATATGTAGACCTTTAATGATTTATGAATGTCAATTAACTACATTTTGGATGTGGTATTAATACAGGTCCGGTTCTTGTGGAAAGGGGATAGGATTGTGGAAATATAGATACCTAATGTCAAACATAGCACGTGATTGTATGTGCTTGTTAAACTCAACATCTTATAGCATTTGCAACTGATTCAAAAGGGAGTGTGTCACGTTGTAAGGAACAATAACCAGACTGCAACATGGATATGCTAGACTATGAAGCTAATATTTCCGCGTCATAAATGTTACGAAGGCCAACCTTGCGAACAATGAGTTGTGAAAGTCACTTGTATAAAATGGCGTTATGAACTAATGACTGGCGCCTTATTTTGGCAGAATGCAATTTACAGGTAAGTGACATGAATTGTCAAGGTTGGGATCAAATTAACATCACATTGGGGTCTTAAAACCATCATTGACAGATTGTCGGGGAGGGGACAATGATTAATAATTATGTAGAACATGGGGAAACATGGGGTAATCGACATCCACTCGGAATTGAGAAAGGCGTGGCCACCATTGGAATCCAAAGCTCAATTTTAGTATTTTGAGAACTAAACTGTAGAAGCTGCTAAAGCATTTATTTATTCGAAATTGGCTGTTAACTTTGTTTTTCTGAGAAATACAAATGAGCTTCGGCCAGGTCAGTTATTTGTTTGCTCGATTGCTGTAATCTATTATGGCAAAGAAATTGTTCATTAATTAGGTGAAGTATGTATACATCATTAATAGAATCGCTAGTACTTAGAATTACCGTTTGTAGGGTTTGTTTCGTTTGTAGTGTTTGATCTACATGCATAGTTTGAAATATGAGCAATGTTTATGCAAATAATTAATACTGTAATTCGCCATTTGATTAATTGGTAGTAACCTAGTGCATTTACTCGTGCGTTAGTCTAGATTTGCAAATGTTGAATTGAATTATAACGTTGTATCGTGTTTGCGATCTGCAACATTGGTTAATAGGGGTATTTGACTATTTGTGGACACTTTGTAGAAGTATCATGTGTAAGGATAAATCAGCTCATGGATATGTGGATATATGTGTACACATGTACAAGTGTAATGTACAGAAATGCGTCTGATTATGTGATATTGTTCTGTATAATAAGATTGAGAATCTATATATACTGATGTGATAATATATGCATGATAAGCAGTTGATACCGTGTAAACCATATCATAAAGTTTGGATATGTCTATATATATGTATGTATAGCAATATCATTTCTAGTCTTGAACTCTAATCTAGGTTTTTTTTAGAGTATCTCGATCAGAGCACACCTCACCACTACTCTGTACCCTACATTGCTTATCAATTCGATACAGAATCAAACATAAAATTTGTTCCCTGTGCTATGTTTCAATGACATACTCCAGTCCAACATACCTATCCAGCCTCACCCATGTTTATACACCAGATAGATCCTTACGCTCTTCTTCTGATAATCGTATACTCATTGTTCCCAAGGTGAAAACAAAGTCAGTCGTTTGCACACCAGGGCCCGGCGACGTGGAACGAATTGCCCATTTAAATTAGACACAAAGACACAGTGGGCCCTTTTAAGAGTGCTCTTAAGACTCATCTGTTTCGACTACAGGGACAAACTTAGCAATCTAATCATGTTATGTATCTTATATGTTTTCAGCATGTTTTTATGTTTTCCAATTTTATTGTTTTTGTCATTTGTTGTTCTGTAGTGTAGTCATATCATTATTGATGGTGTAAAGCGCTTAGAGCTTCGAAAGATTAGGCGCTATACAAAGTCCTCGTTATTATTATTATTATTATTATTATTATTATTATTATTATTATTATTATTATTATTATTATTATTGGCATTTGTACAGTCATTTAGGTATTGCATATATATGGACATTTATTTAGATACAGGTGTTACTTTCGGCTTCATATATTTACCTTTCTTGTAATTATAATATAAAAATATATACAATGTAAGATACAGTACAATGCAAGCATCACGTTTGCGAGAAATGTTATGTATACTTTGCAAGTGTGTTCTGTTTTATTCTTTTTTATTTTTACAAAAACAGATTTATGAAGCCAATTTTATGGTCATCGAAATCATTTATTTCATGGAATATAGTTTCCGTGGTTAAAAATGATGGAAAAGGCAAGCAAAACGATTGCAATTACCGGCATTATGTTATTACGGGATCGGAGTGCAATATTTCTATAGAATGACCATTGTCTTTCGGATATACTAATAAAGATTATTGGAACAAATAATGCCATAAAATGAAACAAACCTTCTCCAACCAATCTAAAAGCCAGCATCGAAGATATATACTGATGTTATCTAAAGAAAACGAGGATCTAAATATTGATTTTAATGCGTGAAGCTATATAAAATCTGCCGATTGTTATATTCGAATTGACTCACCCTAGGATGTATCCTCTTGTGATATTAGGTACTGAACAATACTTTGTGTCGAAAGAATTAGGCCAAACCGATGAAGATAAATGAAATTTTGATCGTATGACAAGTTGACTTACCAATTAGGTTATATATGAACCAATAGTTTGACAATATTAGGGAGAAAATGTTATCTTAGGAGTAGATCTAGATATCTAAGTTGATTAGTGTGTTTGTTATGTACACATCTTGAATTTGAGATATATAACTTGTTATGTCTGGGCAAGTTCGATCATCATTTTGTTAATAATAATCATGTGAATATATATATGTGTACTTAAATATAATTATCAAATTAATATATGGAATTTGCAGATAAAAAATTGTTTGTTTGGCATAAACACTAGAAGTTGATTACATATATCAAAACCAAGCATTGATCCTCTATCGTGGATTTCGCCACAGTACATACTTACGTTTGTGATCAATAACTCATACATAAGTTCATTGTCATTTTTTACGAATATCTTTCCTAGTCACATCATTCTTTTAAATTTATCATTTAGTTCCTAACTGACAAAACGTTTACAGATAGAATACTTTCTAGGATAAGATCTTCATATATGATAGGTTAGATGTGGAATTAATGTGCTGTGCTGGTCTATGATCGATGTCTGGACAAATATGTTAGATAAACTATCGCATACCGCAGTACCCTCTCCATAACACAGTTCAATCTCTCTCTCTCTCTCTCTCTCTCTCTCTCTCTCTCTCTCTCTCTCTCTCTCATATATATATATATATATATAGTGAGATTATAATGTAGAGACTAACAGTAATACATATAACTACATATTATATATATATATATATATATATATATATATATATATATATATATATATATATATATATATATATACACATACACACATACACATATATAAATACAATATATCAAATCATCCACTAAAATTCTATACAATTTTATATAATGCCTTAGTATTAAGGCCATTAGGATAAACAGTATCTAACCGATTAATCCAATAACTTTCTTTAATGAGTCTGTTCATTTCTCCGTGCACGATATCGATTGGCATGAAAGAAAAATCCCTTAAAGAGTGATTATTTGTATTAAAATGCATTGAAACATTAGAGGAGAACTGAGGATCCATATAATTTTTTATATGAAAGCGGTGATTATTCATTCTCTTAGAAACTTGTTGAAGTGTTTGTCCAACATATTGCATGTTACATTTTTTACAGGTTATCAAATAAATTACATCAGTTGATATACAATCAGTGTTATAACGTAGAGAAAACATTTCTTTAGTATTGGAGCTACTAAAATAGGTACTTTCTGTAATATTTGCACATTGAGAGCACCTACGTCTGTTGCATTTAGATGACGAAAAACATCTTTGAAAAATTTTTTTCGGTTTAGTTCTGATCAAAAGATCTTGTAAATTCCTAGGTCTTCTATAAGCAAGAATTGGCTTGCTCTTGCAAAGTGTTTTGACGCTGTTTTTTTCTGATAAGTTAAGGAGAGTCCAATATTTATTAATTATAAGGCCTATATTTGGCAAAGATGGATTATATTGTATTATGAAAGGAATTATATTTTTATCTTTCGTACATTCTGCTGTATTTAAAGCATCATTTTGGGTAAGAATACAGACTTTACTTACAGCAGACTCTATTACATGTATAGGATAATTTCTTTTTATGAAATATGTTTTTAATTCATTTAAAGAATGTTTTAATTGATGATCGTCTGAAATGATACGTCGATATCTTTTCGCCTGACTATACGGTATGCCGTTTTTACATGACCTGGGATGACAAGACGAATATTCCACATATTGGTGGATATTAGTTTCTTTTACGTGAACATTTGTAGAGATAGTATTATCAGGATTTTTCATCACATTTACATCTAGAAAGGATACATGCGTAGTGGATGCAGTGTAAGTAAATTTAATTGTGGGGTGAAAATTATTTAGGCTATTAATAAATTTGTGTAGATCTTCTTCTGAGTGGTTCCAGATCATAAATATATCATCTAAAAATCTTAGCCAAACAGTGGGCTTAAAATTTTCGTTTTCAAGAAAATCTTTTTCTAATTTACCCATGAAAAGGGAAGCATATGAAGGAGCCATAGGACTACCCATTGCCGTACCCATTATTTGAATGTAATTAGTACCATTAAATTGGAAATTATTATTTTCCAAGATAAGAGTTATTATTTTACAAATATCTTCACTCGATAGTCTGTTATTATTAAGAGTGTTGTCAAGAAAATATTTACACGCCTTAATACCATCTGCATGCGGTATGTTTGTATACAATGATGTAACATCTAAAGATACAAGGAGGGAATTATGAGATAGTTGTGGAATAGACTTCAACTTTTTTATGAAATCAGTAGTATCTTTAATATATGAAGGAAGCGATTTCATTAAAGGCTGCAAAATACTATCTATAAATTTGGATAAGTTCTCTGTATATGAATTACAACCTGATATAATTGGTCGTCCTGGATAATTTAAAGGTAATGTATGATCAGGAAATTTATGAGTTTTGGGCAATATGTAGAACTGAGGTGTACGTATTTTGAGAGGAAAAGTATCAAATTCTTCATATACGGAACTATTATTCTTAGATATTTCATCAATGCATGTGGAAATTTTAGATTTAATTTCTAATGAAGGGTCTTTATCGACTTTTTGATAGTACTTTTCATCATTTAATTGACGTTCAACTTCTTTAACATAGTCTTCCTGATTCATAATAATAATATTATTTGATTTATCAGCCTTTTTAATAACAATACTCTCGTCATTAATTAAATTATGTAAAGACTCCATTTCTTTCTTAGAAATATTACTATAACCTCTCTTATGAGGAATATTGTGTAATATTTCTTGTGTGATAGCTTCAATGTAAAAATCTAAATGAGAGTCACGTCCACTAGGTGGTGTAAAAGATGATTTGTTTTTATTGAAATAACCCATATTTTTTGAATTGAAAGAATCTGATTCACAATTAGAGTTGCTGCTTGATTTATCATAAAAAAATTCTTTTAATCTTAGGCGTCTAGAAAAATTGAAAATTTCTTCAGCTAATTTAATTTTATCATGAGATTTTGGTTTGGGACAAAATTTTAATCCTTTACTTAAAAGTATGTAATCATTATCCGTTAGTTTTTTACGTGATAGGTTTAACACTGTCTCTTTACCTCTATGAATTTGTTTTCTCCGTTTTTGTTCTTTTTTCCATTGTCTCCTACTACTAAATCTCTGGAATCTCCTGTTATTTTGTCTTGGTAAGTCTTTTGTATCAATTGTTCTAAAACTTTGACAAGGTGTGTCAATGTTTTTGTCATGGTCACTGGCTCCTTCATATGCTTCCCTTTTCATGGGTAAATTAGAAAAAGATTTTCTTGAAAACGAAAATTTTAAGCCCACTGTTTGGCTAAGATTTTTAGATGATATATTTATGATCTGGAACCACTCAGAAGAAGATCTACACAAATTTATTAATAGCCTAAATAATTTTCACCCCACAATTAAATTTACTTACACTGCATCCACTACGCATGTATCCTTTCTAGATGTAAATGTGATGAAAAATCCTGATAATACTATCTCTACAAATGTTCACGTAAAAGAAACTAATATCCACCAATATGTGGAATATTCGTCTTGTCATCCCAGGTCATGTAAAAACGGCATACCGTATAGTCAGGCGAAAAGATATCGACGTATCATTTCAGACGATCATCAATTAAAACATTCTTTAAATGAATTAAAAACATATTTCATAAAAAGAAATTATCCTATACATGTAATAGAGTCTGCTGTAAGTAAAGTCTGTATTCTTACCCAAAATGATGCTTTAAATACAGCAGAATGTACGAAAGATAAAAATATAATTCCTTTCATAATACAATATAATCCATCTTTGCCAAATATAGGCCTTATAATTAATAAATATTGGACTCTCCTTAACTTATCAGAAAAAAACAGCGTCAAAACACTTTGCAAGAGCAAGCCAATTCTTGCTTATAGAAGACCTAGGAATTTACAAGATCTTTTGATCAGAACTAAACCGAAAAAAATTTTTCAAAGATGTTTTTCGTCATCTAAATGCAACAGACGTAGGTGCTCTCAATGTGCAAATATTACAGAAAGTACCTATTTTAGTAGCTCCAATACTAAAGAAATGTTTTCTCTACGTTATAACACTGATTGTATATCAACTGATGTAATTTATTTGATAACCTGTAAAAAATGTAACATGCAATATGTTGGACAAACACTTCAACAAGTTTCTAAGAGAATGAATAATCACCGCTTTCATATAAAAAATTATATGGATCCTCAGTTCTCCTCTAATGTTTCAATGCATTTTAATACAAATAATCACTCTTTAAGGGATTTTTCTTTCATGCCAATCGATATCGTGCACGGAGAAATGAACAGACTCATTAAAGAAAGTTATTGGATTAATCGGTTAGATACTGTTTATCCTAATGGCCTTAATACTAAGGCATTATATAAAATTGTATAGAATTTTAGTGGATGATTTGATATATTGTATTTATATATGTGTATGTGTGTATGTGTATATATATATATATATATATATATATATATATATATATATATATAATATGTAGTTATATGTATTACTGTTAGTCTCTACATTATAATCTCACTCTCAGTTTTCATTAGAGACTCATGCATCATTCTGATCCAGTTGTACATATGATATTTGTATAATAAAGAATATAAATTATGATGTTAGGTCAATTACGTAATTATTGATATATAGACGTCATCCGCTTCTTTCAAAAGCATGACGTTATGTTAATGACGTAATTGTTTATAACTTTATAGACGTCATCAGTTTCTTTCAAATAAAGTTTGTGCCTGAAGAAGCATAAATGCGAAACTAGTCGCACAAGTTTATCGGCGTTTGTGTTGTTTTTTTATCCCCTATATATATATATATATATATATATATATATATATATATATATATATATATATATATATATATATATATATATAATATAACTATAATGTAATAATGCTTGTTAATTAATTAGTACATTAATCAGCAAATCGGTTATAATATAATAATGCTTTTTAATTAATTAGTACATTAACCAGTAAATCGGTTATAATGTAATAATGTTTAATAACTAATTAGTACATTAATCAGTAAATCGGTTATAATGTAATAATGTTTATTAACTAATTAGTACATTAATCATCAAATCGGTTATAATGTAATAATGCTTGTTAATTAATTAGTACATTAATCAGCAAATCGGTTATAATGTAATAATGTTTGTTAATTAATTGGTACATTAATCAGTAAATCGGTTATAATGTAATAATGTTGAATAACTAATTAGTACATTAATCATCAAATCGGTTATAATGTAATAATGTTTATTAACTAATTAGTACATTAATCATCAAATCGGTTATAATGTAATAATGTTTGTTAATTAATTAGTACATTAATCAGTAAATCGGTTATAATGTAATAATGTTTATTAATTAATTAGTACATTAATCAGCAAATGGGTTATAATGTAATAATGTTTATTAATTAATTAGTACATTAATCAGCAAATCGGTTATAATGTAATAATGTTTATTAATTAAATAGTACATTAATCAGAAAATCGGTTATAATGTAATACTGTTTAAGAATATCATGATCATTAATCTGGAGCCAAATTCGTTTCAAATAATGTATTTATTGATCTATAAAGTAACTGAGCAACAATTACCAACATTTGTAATACTATCACTTGCAAACAATTACCAACATTTGTAATACTATCACTTGCAACCGACGAACTAAAATACTTATTCAGCGTTCTAATCAAACAAATGCTTGAAGCAAGGAGATAGATATATCATCCGGCAGGTATTCTGCGATCTGACAATGATTGATACACATATATCACTGGGTTTTGTACAGTCAACTTAAACCAACGCAGTCATGTGATGTAACTGATTTAAGTTGTCATACAAATACTGAAATATCAAATCAGGCTCAGTTGAGATTATATTCTGTATAAATCTATTATATATATATATATATATATATATATATATATATATATATATATATATATATAAATTCACCCCTCAAGTATCTCCTGGTGTTTAAGTGTGCAAGAACCTATTCTACCGGTTTATCTACGATGTCTTAATCCGTTATTATCAAGAATAAATTTCAAACTTACTCACCAAAGCTCCACCTTGCTCGAATCTATAATCTGTACACGAAATCTTAACGTGAATGTCCTCAGTCGATATATGTGTTTCTTTAACAATGCTATGATTATCAGATTGATGGATACTTGATATTTTTATTAACGAAACTAATACATTTACTTTCTACTTTTCGGAAAGACTACTACTTTAATTTTCACTAACCATACGAATGTTTAGTTGCCTAACGCGTA
The DNA here is from genome assembly GCA_030141615.1 of Unio pictorum. Lineage (NCBI taxonomy): Eukaryota > Metazoa > Mollusca > Bivalvia > Unionida > Unionidae > Unio > Unio pictorum. The sequence goes on along the minus strand of JARLTB010000232.1, from coordinate 1,944,206 downwards.
ATTTAGTAGCTATTGTATTTAATATTCGTGAGATAATTCTGATCTCAATGTTACAATTGCGTGAGAGAGAAATACAAAATTCTTTACCTCTTTTACTGTGGCTATCCATATGAACATTAATTGTTGAATTTGTTTTACAAACTTATGGTCTGATTGTAGTTTATATATATATATATATATATATATATATATATATATATATATATATGTGTGTGTGTGTGTGTGTGTGTGTGTGTGTGTGTGTTCTGATTTAAGCCCCTGCAAGTATTGAGAATCATAACTAATTTTTTCAGAATTTTGTCCATTATATATTTTTATACGATACCGTAATATTTTCAAACTTTCTAATTGCACAAAGAATATGAATAATGTGTTCATATTTCAATAACTAAAAACAAAAATACATATTTATACAAAAATATATAAACAACCCCCATACGAACCCTTAAATTTCCAAACGAATCTAGGCCATGGTAGAAAGGCGTGCCATGATGTCTGTCGTGATTGATAACCAATCAGAACACGTGCAACATTTGCCGCATTAGCGAGTTTAATAATCGCTGCTCTGCCTTGCCAATATCCTTGTGGGCTATAATAAATCGATTCTATTATAAGAATATTAACTACCAGATCATGATACTCGTTTACCTTTTATCGCCGATCTTACTAACTAATTAGCTAATGATTGTTTAACAGATTCATTTTTTTGTAGCATTTACTGCATGAATCAAATTCACATTATGCCGCTATTATGAATCCTTTACTCCATAGGCTACATCATGAATGTGACATGCTTTATCATTTTAAATTTTTTGGATACTCTCCGTTTCGAAGCTGAACGTGGTAATGAGACGAAAATAAAGTCTGGTGTCAGGACCACAATAAGTATATTCTGGAAAATGATTTTCTCCCTGATAATTAACCCATGGAGATCTTGTTAATTCTCCTAATGAAGTAACTATATTACTGCCTGATTTCCTGGAAATAAATTTATATTTTTGTACAGCATTTCAAACGTTTGCCTGTCACTACACGTCCGTTATATGCTGTTGTTGTAGTCATTATAGTGTCTTTATGAGTAGATGTTCCACATTTTATGCAATATAGATCAATTGTTTTTATTAAAAGTCTAAGACATGGGTGCAATTGATTTCATAGAGACACGAAAGCAAGAGCCAGTCAAACATCATCCAGTGCTACCGTATCATATAAGATCACGCATCATTGTTCCATCTGGTTCTGATAAGATGCACGTATTACTTATTCTAATAATGATATGGCTCAAGCAATATTGGTAAAATGTGTGGATATTAATGTTATAATTTTATCACTAATATTAATGAAGCGCAGGGTGCAGAGGAAATCGGTATATTTTTTAATTATTTGGTTCTGTACGATGACATAATGCTGGATAGACACAAACAAATCAGCTCAATAGTTCTTTGAGGTAGACATAAAAATACTGATATTTTTAATGTTAAACACAAAAACCAAAAGTGATCACAGACAACTGTATTAGTTTAGCAGTATTTAATGGAATTCATACACATACTCTGCCATATATTCATCAGAATTGGTCTAGCAAAAACATGGATTAAAATAAGTTCAGCAACTTTTTATCACGTGCCCAAACTACCCATACTAATTTGTAACTATACATTTATATTTACCTAGCTCACGATATCGTGTAGGTCTTGATTAACTCTTTGGATGAGAGACTGATCTAATTCATAGCAACAGGGAGGGTGCGACCACAAACAAATTTCATGTCGTGTAAACTCGCGCGCGTAAATATTTATTGAAAAACGACGACAAACATAAAGTAACAATAACACCCAACCCGTAAGAGAGACTCTTGGAGAGTTAGTTAACAGCTTGAATTTGGCGTTTTTGTAAGATACTTTTTTTAGCAATTGGAACCGTCTAAAAGTTGTTCCTTTCCCCATCCTGCTGCTCAATGTTTTTTGAAAACAATTTGACATATATTGAACTTCATCAATTCATCTCGGTAGAAAAAAACAACAACCAAACAAACAAAGCAATACTAAACAACCCCCCCCCAACCCCAAACAAAATCAAAAACGTCTGCAAAATTTAGATTTGTTTTGTTTGCGCTATGGATGCAATACAAGCTGTTTATTTTGTCACGGCATATATATATATATATATATATATATATATATATATATATATATATATATATATATATATATATATTTATATATATATTTATATATATATATATATATTTATATATATATATATATATATATATATATATATATATATATATATATATATATATATATACACCATATGGACTTGTAAATCGCGCCCCATATGTTTAAAACAAACAGTTTAGTTATTCATCGTTTACTGTCGAATAAGTGATCAAAAAATTGCATTTAGATTAACTATTAAACAAACGCAATATGCAAATATTGCGAGATAAGAACACGACTGTCTAGAATCTATATTGGTTTGTAGGACTCAATATAGAATTCAGTCACAATGAGATGTAGGTCTTAGTCTTCACCACTCAGAAGAACATAGTAATTATCAGGTGAATGGAACTTTAGATCATTGTCGTAAGTCACTTCTTTAATGCTTGTCACTTCATGGCACAGAGCAATGGCAGCCTGAAAAAAAAAATTGTCAAATCAAATACTGGATTCCACACATATTGATATACAGCCTTCAAAATAATCCACTCTTGTTACAAGCAGGCTGTTTATGCTAGACAAATTTTGTATATTTGCTAGGGCTAAGATGAATATTCACACACACACACACACACACACACACACACACACACAGTTTGTATTGCTTTGTTATCTAATATATACTATATTAATTTCAGAATGGGTGGTAAAGCTTGTCAGTGTATGAAGACTATATAGTAACATATTGTTTTGTATTATTTGTAGCAAAGTCCTATCTACGTGTTCATTCAATTGACTTATTAAATGTGTAATCGACCACAATTAACGTGTATTACAATGCGTACATCTTCCCACGTAATTCATTGTTGAAATCAATAAAAGAAGACAACGTAAGCATAGAAATATAGGACCTCATGGTACGTCACTTTTTTCATTATCTGTATATACAACTAATTTCGTTCGCTTCTCAATATAAATTAATTATTGCTAGAAAGTAATGTTCTATTGGATTGGTGTTCGATGACTGTGTAAAATACATCACTGTCATGTGTTGTTCCATATTGTTTTGTTTTGAGATGTACACGAATTAAACAGTAATTAGCTGACTTGTTACAACTGTTAGTCGTTTAATAATAACGCTTGACCGATAAAATTGGTTGTATATTTAAATAATGTACTAACTTCTTACATGTCTCATTCACACTGTATAATATAACATTGACTATAATTGCACTGTACCAAATTATGATGCGATTTCTTGGATTTGACTATTTTTGTGCTCGTACAGGTAAAGAGTATGTTTTAAAATATTTATCATGGAATCTCATTGAGCTCATTGCAGTTTGAGACATATTTGAATGTGAAGTAGCAGTAAAGTTGAATTGCGATAATACTAGAAAGTATATAATATTTATGTCTCAGCCACCATTGCACTTGAAAACTAATGTATACATTTATAAATGATCTATAAAGTGCACAGTTGCTTACCCTAAAGCCAGTGGATGTGTCAATGCAGCCAACAAAAATAGCGGCAATATCCCGTAATGGGTCAAATCTCCCATTACTGAAAGTAGCCACCGCTGTGTTGTTAGGTAGAGACAGGCAAATATCCAGAACCTCGAAAGAAATGTACGCAAACAAGAATGTCACTATGTAATTAAGCCAATATCTTGAAACCATCCTTATATTCTAACAGGAATTAACTACCTAAAACATAAAAAAATCGCACAAGCAAACAAGGATGCTTAAATATTTCTCCAACAGAATCCTTTCTAATCTTGTATAACATTATTTAAATTGAAGGGTCCTAAAAGAATTATCTTTATCTAATGATGCTTTGCAGTTACATTAGTAAGTCATACACATGCAAAAAGTGCATACACATATAAGCCATGGTCTTTCCGGACAAAGATTATTTTAGATTATATAAATGGAGTAAACTGGACGCATTTACATGCTGACTTTGAGCGCGTCTATACATATACACTAACTGGACATGTACACTAAATGGACATGTACACTAATTGGACATACTGACTTTCAGCGCTAAAATCTAGTTTTCTACATGAGTTGTAATACTTGCCAATGAAATGTAAATTATTATAAACACGCCAATTCACATACTCGTGCATTTGTTATTTTATTCGTATAATTTCAGAACACAAATATTGGTTTTAAATTATGTTTATAACTTGAACTATCCTTGTCAAGAAAATATAGGTTAATAACAGAGTTTCATAATATAATTTGATAACATAGTACGATTATATAATTTGATAACATAGTGTGATAATATAGTTTACTTTCTTCCATTCAATCACATTTAGTTATCTTAATGAGTGGTGTATTATGTACATTTATCTCATATGCTTCAATCCACTGGAATATATCAAGTTTAATATGGGAGTCTACTCTAGGTTTTACGAATATGTGTAGCTAATATTTCTCTCTGTACGTATGCATTTGGAAGAGGTCGCTGGAGGCTTACCTTTGGTCCAGGTGTCCATGCCTCAGGGATGTGTGATGGCATATTGCAAAATACATTGAATATCTCCTCAGAATGGAAAACGGGAGAAGGGCAGTTATCTGATGCACTTAGAATCACCGGATTGTTGATACCACGTGTCAGGTCTTCTCCGTTACAGATAACTGAAGATATATAAATGAACGATGTTTCTTCAATTTGTTTGTGTACGTATTATTTTACGTGTGTCGGTATGTATTGTTAGCATAAATTCCTATAGCTGAAAAGATCGTGTTATGTTCCGAATGAATTCCTATAATAAGATCGTGTTATGTTTCGAATGAATTCCTATAATAAGATCGTGTTATGTTCCGAATGAATTCCTATAGCTGGTAAGATCGTGTTATGTTCTGAATGAATTCCTATAGCTGGTAAGATCGTGTTATGTTAGTAGCTTTGAATGTGAACATAACTGGAAAGTGAATAAATTTACAGAAACTGATCTGCTACAGAAACTAAATAAGTTGCTCTCTAAATTCATTAAACAACGCAATTCCATCTTAACATACTACGCAATATAATGTTCAGGATTTCGAAGGAAAGACAATTCAATTTTAAAACGTTCTAAGCCTCGAATTCAAATAATAGTAAACATATTGTTTATAATTTACACTCATGCACTATGGCATGTAGATAAACACTCCATTCACAAGAATGGCTAAAGTCAAATACATTTTCTGAATTAAATATACGTATAAAGATTGATTCAATTGGAATCCTCATGACTTTAAATAAATATGTGTGTATGTTGCTCAGTGCCTTAAACAAAGCGGGACTAATAATTATTTGTGTGTGAAATGAATTCGAAACTTTAGATACGACAAATAGATTCGACTCTTGTACTCTTGACACTGTATGAATAAATATTTAACACCTGTATAGTGTTGTAAATATTTAACAACCGTATAGTGTTGTAAATACTTAACACCCGTATAGTGTTGTAATATTTAACACCCATGTAGTATTGTAAATATTTAACACCCATATAGTGTTGTAAATATTTAACACCCGTATAGTGTTGTAAATATTTAACACCATATAGTGTTGTAAATATTTAACACCTGTATAGTGTTGTAAATATTTAACACCCGTATAGTGTTGTAATTACAATGCCACGATTATATTTTTATTGCATGGATTATTTGTTTTCAATTTTCAGAACATGGATGAAAATTTTAAAGATTGATGTTTATACGAATCATTTATTGCATCAAGTTTATTCAGTCGTTTTGTTTCCTTTGTTTATTTTATTTCCTTAGTTTCTTTGTTCCATTTGTTCTAAATGATCAAATAATTCATGAAGCGGGTTTCAAATACTTTTAACATTCAATTGATATGTAAGTCAAATGTTGTATGCAGACATTGAGAGTTACCGGGACTAACCCCGTTTTCAGACATCGCCCTGCCAACCACTAAGTTAAGGGTATTGTATTATTAGTTTTGTATTTACGTTATTTATTACACGATTGAGATTCAAAGTTTTTCGATTCAAAGGTATTAATATTGGATTGTTCTGTTTGTACTCACAATCCTTTATTACTTACACGTTACACAAATTCCGAGGTACGGAATCCACATTGGTTGGAAACTTCCTCTGCGGCATTTATTGCATACAATTAATTAACATTATTTGACAGGAAATAAAGTAAGTTCAAAACCGAAAGTCCCAAATATGCTATAATTCAACCGACAATGTGAACGTTCAGATGGAATTCATTACATTAGGTATTTTTTAAGTTTGTTTGAATGTTACGTCTTTCAAGTAAAATTCACAATAGCATGTATTACTCTCTCGTTCATTGGACGGTAGTGTACAATAAATAACTCCACGTTTTGTAGGCTTACAGTAGGTTTTGCGCTCGACACACACACACAACATATAAACACCATAATGATTCGATGGACTTTACATTAATCCTATATGGAGATTGTTATTAGCATTGTTGCGACGGTTTTCAAGACAAATTGCTCACAGGCAGTGTAATGGAGGTTCGTGTATGATGATATATAGGAGGCAGTTTGGGTTCCATAATTAGACGTGCGCCACCTTAGTATACGCAATAAAGTAGGATTGGAATGGAGATCATATTTGCGGTCTACGTTAATGTTTCTGGTCGTTAGCAAGGAAATGTTCATACCTGAAATTTATCCCGGATAATACAAGTTATCTCTTTGGACCAGTTTGCATGATTATTATATTAAACATGCGATGAGGAAGTCAATCTGTATTCCAAAACATACAAGTAGTATGTGTGTTGCCTTGACTATTGTACATGGCTAAGTTAATTCGTCGTTAAAATAATACAATAGTCGTGTTTATCTATCTATCTATCTATCTATCTATCTATCTATCTATCTATCTATCTATCCATCCATCCATCCATCCATCCATCCATCCATCCATCCATCCATCCATCCATCCATCCATCCATCTATCTATCTATCTATCTATCTATCTATCTATCTATCTATCTATCTATCTTCATCACTGGCGTGCTAGCAAAGGTATTCATCACGTAAACTAACTTACTAATGGAATTTTGTATTTCCATGGGAAGACAACGGTGTTATATTTTAACGCTTTAGGGATGGCTTTATGGTCAATTAATTCATTTTGTAAGAGTGTTAACAAACTCGAATCAGAAATAAATACTTATTATAACAACAATGTGTGTTAAAAAACATAACGAAATCTACATTTAGTCCTTCTAAACCATCTACACAAGAGTTAGTGAAGATATGATATTGTTTATGCTATATTATTAGCAAGTTTGGGACTGTCCACTAAACATTAGTATGCATAGCATTGGTATGAACAATACTGTGCAAGCCCGTATTGCATACAGTTAAGGTCAGACATAAACCCAGTGCATTACATATCTCTTTACACCTAACTGTCCTTGATGCCGATGATGTTGTAGGCATGGTAACTAAAGGCGTTGCTGTGTGGGATACACTTGATGAAATATGCATAGTAACAGCTTGTAAACAAAAATACAACAGGAGAACGATTAGGAAATTTTATCAAACATTATCAGTTTTGTAGGGATGCAACAATAGGTTCAGAGTTTAAAAGTTATAACTGTCGATGGGAAATATATTGCAAATGTGCTGTACAGAGATATTGTATAATTATATGTTATAGACATAACAGTAATGTAAATAATAAAGTGACCTTAATGAATACACAACATATTAAACATGCAATAAATTTATTAAAAGTACAAAAACTTAAATTAAAATAACATATCTGTATGTTCTATATCGATTATAAGTATCCCATTTGGCAATGTATGTATGTATGTATGTATGTATGTATGTATGTATGTATGTATGTATGTATGTATGTATGTATGTATGTATGTATGTATGTATGTATGCATGCATGCATGCATGCATGCATGCATGCATGTATGTATGTATGTATGTATGTATGTCAACGGTCACAGAAGATCTTACCCGTCGTATGTGTAGAAACAGTTTGGGGCTGAGTTTGAACCATTGTTTTCAGTGATGTAGTAGGCATTGCCGTGGACGTTTTAATCGTCGTCACAGGGAGCTCATGGCCTTCAAATAGGCAAAAAATTACAAAATATATTGGAATAGGTATATTAATATCTCATTCATCTTTATGAAAAATATGTATGTATGTATGTATGTATGTATGTATGTATGTATGTATGTATGTATGTATGTATGTATGTATGTATGTACGTACGTACGTACGTACGTACGTACGTATGACTGACTGACTGACTGACTGACTTTCTTTATTTCCTCTTCATAAGAGATTTTATTCAGTTAATGTTTCGTAAATTCAAAAAAGTTAGGAACATAGTTTGTGATTAAATTACTTACAGTACACTATATAGCAACAAAGGCAAAGAGAACGTAATATCAAAACACATACGTGAGAGAACTCGTTGCAAACGAGTTATATACGCAACATAGATTAAGAGAGGGGAAATGATGGAATTGTAATTATTTACATTCAACTAAAACGATTTAAATTAATTATCATGTTCTCATTCACTTAGAGCACATGTGAGTTATTTATTAGATATAAACGAATTGGGTCCATTTCCTTAATTTACTGAATAAGCATACTATGGGATATCATTTACAAGTTCATTTGCTCTTCTGTAAATTGTGTCTATTCCATCAGCCACCACACACATGAATGTCTGCCATGATCGATCATCCATAGAATCAAAGATGTCCACTTTCTTGCCCAAAAGGATATGAAGTAGGGTGTCATTGTCCTAAAATAAAAGCCAGTGGGAGTCTAGGATGTCGATGGTATCTATTATTTTTTCAAACATAGTGTTACGCTAGGGCGTTGCAGAATAGTAGCATATGCTTGGTTCTGTCTATAATCAATCTCTTGCAGAGTTTACAATTATTTTCCTTCTCTATTGTAATGGGACACATAGTCAAATAAGCAATGTTAGCGAAAGTCCAAGTTTTATTAGGAACACATTTACCAAGTTTCCAAACTGCAAGTGGTTGAAGATTAGTATGGACACTTGCATAATGTAAAAGTTCAGGTTTCATTTCAAGTTTAGATCTCCACAATGATTCTTCGTAGCAGTGAACTGCCATTTCAATATTCCTCCTCCATGCCGATTTCGGGGTAGAATGTAGAGTATACACGTATAGGTGGAAAAACCCGCCAAACTGGTATTTCAAAAGAACACGATATATATCTTTAACAAACCCAACGCTCTCGCTCTTATGTATCAAGAAGTCAAGGATTCTTCTGTGGAATATAATTTTCCATACAAATGAACCTTTAGCTCTGCAGATTTTATTGAAGAAGCTAAGTTTGATTTTGTCCACATAACCCTCAATGGTCCACAGTCCAAGACTGCTAATTGTTGTTTCTGTACAAGAGCGCTGATCGAGACCTATAATTCTTCTTGCCGACTTTCTTTGACATACTTCAAGATCGTATACATGTGACTGGCTCAAGCTGGACCACAATTCACATCCACATGTCAATGCAGGTAGTACTATTTTTGGCCATATTGTAGCACTATTAATTGGATTCATTCCACCCTTTCCAATGCTAGTCACTACAATGGAATAAAATACTGACCTTCCTTTATCACAATCATTTTTTACTGCAGCAATATTGGAGAGATCTGCGGAGAGAGTAACCCTAGCGTAGGTTCTAGAGGACACTATAGGAATCCATTTATCTCCAAGCATGAATCCATTTATCTCCAAGCATGAACCTTGTTGCAATGGTTTTGGAAAATTAATGTGCTTAGAAAATATAAGTAGTCTATTATATATAATTCTCTCTAGGATTTTATGAAGCACTGGAACTATAGTTATATCACGGTAATTATTCATATCTAATTTGCTTTTTCCCCCTCCTTTAAATATTGGTATTACTAAACCTTGTTTAAAATGGCATGGGTACTCCTCGGCCTCGTACACTTTTTTGAAGACAGTTTCAAGTAACTGTACACTGCTTTGAGTGTCCGCAAACAGTAAATGCTCGGCAACAATACCGTCGTGACCACATGCCTTATCTTTATTGAGAGAACTAATTGCACTACTGATTTCTTCTCTAGTGGGAATTTTGTCAACAACTTCATTAAAGTGGGAATGGGTTTCTATACTCTGTTTTTTAACCTCTGCTAAAACCATCTGGTAATGATTCCCATCGTACAGATAGGTATTGTCAGGTAGTGACGAATTGGAAAAATGATTTGTCCATAAATCTCTTATAGAGTCGTGGTCGCGTACGATTTTTCCGTTAGATTCAATTTCGTATATGTAATAACGTTTATGTCTTTTATTCCGTATAAACTTATAGAAAGTGGAAATATCGAGCTCTGCAGCCTTTTCAAGCTCATTGAACTGTTCTCTATCACACATTTCTTTTGCTCTCAGTAACTCTTTTCCAAACAGTTTCTTCGCTTTCTTATAGTTCGCGTATGACTGAAAATCCCATCCTCTTGGCCTACCATCAGAGATCCATACCCTACGTTTCAGCCTCATTTCTGTATGAAACTTTTTTACGTTTAGTAGTATGTATGTATGTATGTATGTATGTATGTATGTATGTATGTATGTATGTATGTATGTATGTATGTATGTATGTATGTATGTATGTATACATGCATGCATGTATGTATCTATGTATGGATGTATGTACTTAAGTGTTAAAGGTTGCTTGGATATTTATATATGTGTTTGTACTTCTATGCAAATTTGCGTGTTTAGGGTTCCAACACCTAACCGATTTGTCAAAGTCAATACGAATGGAGAGAACGATTGCAGAAAATCTTACCCTTCGTAGATATAGAAATGTTTTGATGAGGTGTGTGAACCGTTGTGGTTTTCATTGATGTAGTTGGCATTGCCGTTGACATTTTTATCGTCGTGATATGATGCTCGTTGCCTTAAAATAGACAACGAAATAAGAACAGCTAATTGGATAGCGTTAATATTGTCTTTTTATTCTTGAGGACATGTATGTATGTATGTATGTATGTATGTATGTATGTATGTATGTATGTATGTATGTATGTATGTATGTATGTATGCATGCATGCATATTTTGTGTTTATGTATGTATGTATGTATGTATGTATGTATGTATGTATGTATGTATGTATGTATGTATGTATGTATGTATGTATGTATGTATGTATGTATGTATGTATGTATGTAAAAATACTTAAGTGTTTAATGTCGCATATACATTTATATCTTTATTTTCACTTTGATGCAACGTTGGGTCATTAGCTGTCGAAAAACAAACCGATTGGTCAATGTCGATATAGATGGATAAAACGATCACATAAGAACTTACCCGTCGTATGTTTAGAAAAAGTTTGGGACTGAGTTTGAACCATTGTTGTTTTCAGTGATGTAGTAGGCATTGCCGTGGACGCTTTAATCGTCGTCACAGGGAGCTCATGGCCTTGAAACAGACAACGAAATTACAAAATGTATTGGAATAAATATATTAATATCTCATTCATCTTTATGTATGTATGTATGTATGTATGTATGTATGTCTGTATGTCTGTACGTATTTACGCATGTATGACTGACTGACTGACTGACTGACTTACTGACTTTATTTCCTCTTCAACACTGATTACATCAGATTAATCAAATTCAAGATAATAAGAAATCATGAAATACAACAGAAAAAGTGTATAAAAACATGGTGAAACGTATTCCAGTGTAATTATCAATGTAGTTCTTTCTACATGACATATGTGATTATACATACACACACACACACACATAAATGTACACACACACATACATATACACACACAAAACACATAAAAACATTACACATATACACACACATACACACATCTATACATATATATGTGGAACAACATGAAACCATTCTCAAATGAAAAAGATAGCAATATGTGACATTCTTATATTATATAAGACAGAAAGAATTATATCTCCGTGATCTGTCATACAACAAAATTGCGGAATTTGACAAGAACAGGATGGCCTTTTGTTTTTGCTTGTTTTTTTAAAAAAAATTAATTAATTTATTTATTTAGCTTAACTACTGTATATTGCTGTTATGATATGACATGTTGTTTGAGAGTAGGGCATGCATTTTATTGTAAAATGAGGTTATGCTTTTTGCCGTTACCAACATGAGTTTATCCCATACGTCATCGTCGATAGACGACAAGCAATCTACTCTGCTTCCAAGAAGTGCCTCCAATAGTATATCGTCTTCTTGATTGAATAAAATAACCCCGTCTCTCACCTCTAAAGTGTCAATCACCCTCTCAAAGAAGACGTTTCGTTCTTCAAGTAGCATTTCACAACCTAAGATAAGATGTTTCGCTCTGTCGTAAGTCTCTTTTCCACAGAGTTTGCATATCATAACTTTCCCAACAGGTATGATATATAGTTTCACTATTTCAGAGAGAGGCCATAACATAGATGGAAATTTACGCCCAAGAAACCATATACTGCTTGGTTTAAAGTCCAAATGAATGTTTCTGAAGTGAATTAAATCGCCCCTTAGCTCAATATCTGTATTCCAGGTTGATTCTTCAAGTTTTTGAATATTATCAATAATATACCGATTCCAAACAAGTTTACCTTGGGTTTGTACTCTTACTGCATAGTCTAAGAGAACACTTCCCATACCATATTTCTTGAATATTTTGTCAATATCTGCTATAAACCCCCTCTGTGTTAGTGGGTTGGTCAAGTACTGACATAAGCGCAAAATGAAAATCTTTTTCCAGATAATAGTCCAATCGCCCCTACACAGCCGGTTGAAACAACACAATTTCATCTTATCTATGTATGCTTCCATTGACCAGAGTCCTAAGGTACTACGCGTTGCCTCTGTGGGCGAATATTTATCGAAAGCTTGCATTCGTCGCGCTGCATATCTCTGACATAGCTCAAGTTCTTCTATATTGGTACTTGTCATATTCGATCATAATTCACATCCATATAGGACTGCGGGTAGAATGAATCTTTTCCAGATTTTCATACTTGTTAGAGGGTTCATTCCCCCGTCTCTGATACCAATAAAATAAAAAGTGTTTAATAAGTGTATACCTTTATCGCATGCTTCTTTTATCGCATCATTAGGTTTAAAGCTGTACTTTAGAGGTATGCCGGCATTTTTCTTACTTTTGACTACTGGAATTGGCGTTTTGTTGAATAGAAAAGAAGAGATATCAGTTCTTCTTTTGTTTGTAAAGAGGATGCTGCAACTTTTATCTGCGTTATATTTCAATCTCCAACTTTTCGCATAATTAGAGATTGTATCGAGCAGATGCTGCATCGAATGATGCGAATTAGCCATTACACTTGTGTCATCCGCTAATAAGACACACGGCAGGTGGAGATCGACAAGTTTTAGGCCTCGCAAAGTTTGATCTAAATCAGTGATCAAATCGTCTATCATAACGAGAAAGAACCAAGCGGACAAGATACGACCCTGCCCTACACCCTGTTTAATATTGAAATATTTGGACAATTTGCCCGCAAATAAAATAGAACTGGTCACTCCCTTAAACGAGTCTTTCATGATGCGCCACGTCTTACCTTTTATACCAAGTTTGTACAGCTTGTAAAATAACCCATTGTGCCAGACTGTATTGAATGCCCTAGTATTATCAAGAAATGTTGCATAGACAGGAGTATCTTTATCCATATAGTAGCATATAGATTCTTTAATACAAAACGCTGCAGTGATACTACCACAATTATTCCTAAAACCTTGTTGCAATGGTTTTGGAAAATTAATGTGCTTAGAAAATATAAGTAGTCTATTATATATAATTCTCTCTAGGATTGTATGAAGCACTGGAACTATAGTTATATCACGGTAATTATTCATATCTAATTTGCTTTTTCCCCCTCCTTTAAATATTGGTATTACTAAACCTTGTTTAAAATGGCATGAGTACTCCACGGCCTCGTACACTTTTTTGAAGACATATTCAAGTAACTGTATACTGCTTTGAGTGTCCGCAAACAGTAAATGCTCGGCAACAATACCGTCGTGACCACATGCCTTATCTTTATTGAGAGAACTAATTGCACTACTAATTTCTTCTCTAGTGGGAATTTTGTCAACAACTTCATTAAAGTGGGAATGGGTTTCTATACTCTGTTTTTTAACCTCTGCTTAAACCATCTGGTAATGATTCCCATCGTACAGATAGGTATTGTCAGGTAGTGACAAATTGGAAAAATGATTTGCCCATAAATCTCTTATAGAGTCGTGGTCGCGTACGATTTTTCCGTAAGATTCAATTTCGTATATGTAATCACGTAGCAGCAGAGAGGGTGAACCCTACAACGTTTTTAGACAAATTTTGATTGAAATCCTAAAACGAGCCGTCCTATAATCTCATTTCAACCAAAAAAAGGGCGAATCCTACAACGTTTTTAGACAAAAAAAATTGATTGAATCCTTAAAACGATCCGTAGGATTTCGTTGAAATCTACGAAATCTCATTTAACTAAAAAAATGAAAACGATTTTTTAATTAATTTTGGTCGCAACTTGTTGTCATCCACCCTCTCTGCTGCTTAGTGATTTCATCACTGGTTAACAAAAAATAAGAAATGATTTTAACCAGTCTTTATGATGAAAGTCCTTAGGACGAAAATCCTTTGAAATTGCAAAGCAATTTAGGATTTCACAAACAAACTAATCACTAACACCTCTTCTTGTAAATCAATCAGATTATTGGACTGGTCGGTGAGTTTGAAATTAATTCTGGTTAATGAATTATTATGGCATCGCATATAGACTGGATTAACCGGAGACTCAATTATTAAAAATCCTGGAGGAGCTGTTGGGGCAAATGAATAAAGAATATACCCTTGCTGAGCTTGATTTGATCGTTCGAGATTAATTTGATAGCTTCCTTCAATAACATCACACACTAAATTGAGCGCAATCACCGATGAAATATTTACGTTGAACGGAGCGATATGCCTACCGCCACCATCTGGGTCATTATTGTGTTTGAGGAGTTTTATTTCCCCTGATGCTGTTTTTTTCCATGCATCATGAATTATTTTAAAACCAACATCGATGGTGTCACTGAGAAATTTTTTTAGTTCTGGTACGTTATATCCTGGTAGTTTGAATGTGGGGATATCTTCAACGCGGATTTCATAGTCTAATGCAAATTCTTTTCTCGATTCTGGGTTATCTTCATCTAATATATCCTGAATAATTTTTAGGTTAAATGTTTCCATATCGTCGATAATTTTATTGCATGTTTCTACGACGCTGATAAATTCATCTCGGGTGAGAGAACCGGATTTAAGAGATATTAACAACAGCGATAAATCATTATTCATCGCTGTGAAATTTTTAACGATTTCAGGTTTGTTAGCAAAAGGATACTCTGGCAATGATCTACCATCCGCCATTTTTGGGAATATGAAACCAAAAAAATCTAAAGTGTTTTCGTGCTCTTTATAACTCTTTATTGGATTATCAGGTTTTATTCTGTCGGTGATATAATCAGATTTTTGTGGTTCTGGTACATCAACGGTTTTTTCCACTGGTGGTAATTCAGGCCATCCTAGTACGGTTCTTATTGAGCTTTGATATATATCTACGACGTATTCTTCTGAGTTTATTTCAATGGCAGATGATAGCGTCGGCTCATGAACCGTTATAGCGATTTTTGACTCTACTCCAGTAATCGATTTTATTCTACGCGCGAATTCATTATTGATTTGTTCTATTTGGTATGACCCTGTTGGTATCGAAACAACTTTCCAGTCTGGGGTTCCGTCGGGTTTATTCTCATTTGCAAACACTAAAGAATTATTGGGTTGTTGACCACCAAATGATTTTGATCTGATATTAGGCCAACTGTGATACACTCGTAGTTTTGCTAGAGCTATCTCCTTCACCGGAACCGGAGAGGGGAAATTCACACTGAATTCTGGATTCGTTGATGTTATTGATATCATACTTGTTTGTACTGGGTTCGTGTTCTCCACTACTCGTTGAAGTAATTCCTGCGGTGTTGTCATTGTTATTATACTCATGATTTATTTCTAATTTTGGTATCGAGGAATCATAAATACTGACCATCACTGAGAACTCACAATCTGGTATGGTTGATATTATTGAGATCATTTTGTTTTTTGGGTTCGTGTTTTCTAATTCCATCGATGTTGTCATTGTTATTATATTCATGTTGTCGCTCTAATTTCGATATCGCGGAATCAAAAATACTGACCATCGCTGAGAATTCACTATCTGATATAATTGTATTATCGAGTGACGATGATATCATCAATGATAATTGCGAGTATGCGGTTGATGCAATATGAAATTGAAGTAAGTAATTCTGCAGTTTACTCTGGCTGCATGATGATATCTTTTTTGCTATCCCGGTTGATATACCCCCGATTGTAGCCACCGCAGAAATGCAAATTGGAACTACGACCGGGGCAATCATTATAACCGATGCAAGTATTATTCCGGCGCCAGTGAGAACGCTTGACACCGAGTACATAATAATATCAATTGCGGTGATTCTTCGTCGGTATTTTTTTATTTTTATTTGATACTCCTCAGTGAGGGTTTTGAGTCTATTCTGAAATTCTCTGACCTGATCATAGCGACATTGCGTCGATGACAAAGTCATTGTTGTTATTTTAAAAAAGCTAGCGTTTTCAATTGTGAAATCCTTTCAATTTAGTTATTTACTTAAATCCGCTACGAATTCCACATACCAGGTTACTGAAACCCTAATCAAATTTTTATCAGTATCTGTTATAGTGAACTTTTCAGTTGTATCCTTGTCGATGATCGTTGAAATCGTATTGTTGACCCCGGATGAACTCGACGATGATATATTAAATTGAGCCGTTGTCACCAGTGTTAATCGATAAATACCCTTGATGGTTGCAGTGATATCTAATTTGTTATTTGTAGGTGTCCAGGCAAATGATCCGTGTTGGATTGTGTACACGACGTTATTGGTTTTCTCATGAGGAATTTTTGTTTTTTCAATGATTGTTATCATCCTCGAAAAATCACCTTTGACGGCTTCGATGAAGTTTTTCGTCTCATCGATGGATTTTTTAATATCAGGGAGTTTTATTTCAATTTTATCTAACGGGGTTCCAATAAATTTATCAATGATATTTCTACGAAATGATGTAAACTGTTTTCCGTGTTCTTCAATTTTAGATTGAAGTGTTGCTAGTTCTAACAGAGAATTATCCAACTCATTGTCATGGGTAGCAATCTTATTGTCGTGGGCGGCAATCCTGTTGTCGTTGTCGGCAATCTTGTTGTCTTGGATGGTAATCCTGTTGTCGTTGTCGGCAATCATGCGGTTGTTGGTGATAATCATCTTGTCGTGGGTGGCAATCGCGTCTGTGATCGTAGACACAAGTGCGCCTGGTTTAAGTCGTCCGTCGTTGGAATACAGCGCAATAGAGTTTTCAGCGGCGTCGCGCTGCCGTATCAAAATGTCATTCAATGACACATCACTGGATTTCAATTTACCCTGTTTGTCCTGAAATACAACTATTTCGTTCGGGTCAACACTTGTTAAATTTAACGTCTCAGCGATTTCATCTTTGATTGTTTTTTTTATATCCTTGATAGAATCAGGGGGTGCAGTGCCATCGGGTTTGGGTTTCAAAGATCTCCCCCAAATATCAATCATGTTATTGTAAAACTCTTTCTCTCTCTAAAATCGTTTCGATTTCCAGCGATTACTAGTGTATTCATTAACGACAACATGTGGTGGTTTTCCGCTTGGGTTACTCAAGGAGTTAGAAATAGCGTCAAGGACATTTAATACTTCGCTGCCACATATTGGTGGGTCAATCATCGTTTGTGTTGGTAGCGTAGAATACCAAGTCTTCATTGGAAGGGTTTTTATATAACGCAAAAACTCTTTTGGTGGGGCTAATCCATATGAATCGAAATAGACAATCCCACGTGGATCAATAGCGTATGCAACCCAGTGAGTTCCAGGTCCGGTGCTGTTATCGAGATTAATGATACCTGTTTCAGTTTTGTTTGGTTGATGAGGTAATTGATCTTTCATAAAGACACCTCTGAAGTTTTTAATCGCTAGTTTTTTAGCAGCATCCATTAAATCAAAATTGGACATTGGAACCATCGAAGATTTGGGAACCATAGGTTCGGAAATCGAAGATTTCTGAATTAATAAATCGTTCCTGGTAGTCTTAGACCCTTTCCGCTGTACCACGAATACGGGGTTCCTGGTAGTCTTAGACCCAATCCGTGAACGGATCGTCCCTTTTTTTTATATCCTTTCCCAGTTGCCTTCTTTAGTGCCATTCCTGCTGCAGTACCAACGGCTCCTAACGCTGCCGCTTTAGCCACCGCTGGGGCTGCTGCTGCAATCAATGCTGGTATCGCAGCTAACAACGGAAATATACCGCCTGTTTTAATCATATTTTTGATAGCAGCCGCAGAGAGAGTAATCTGAACACCTTTTTTGGCTGCAAGTGCATCATTGAAATGTTTCACCTGACGAGTTGTCAGCGATAGTTTATTTGCACCACCAGTCATTTGGTTGGGTTTCAACGTGATTGTGGTTCCACATTTTTTAGCTGATTCCGATTGCAATTTTTTTAATTGACCGGGAGTTAACGCAACACTAATAACACTATATGACATTATACATAATAGATTGATTCTAAATCGTTTACAATTTCAATTACATGTTTTCCACTGGTGCATCTACCACTCTCATTCTTCCACCAACACCTTCAAGTAGCATTGATTTGTCGCTGAGAATGACAGCAACCGCTCTATAATCAGCAATAGTACCACGAAGCACATTAGCTCTAAAGTGTATATCAACGACAGATTGTCTTGTTAAATCGAGATGTTCCAGTGAGAAGTAATAGATCGGATACAGATTTTTAAAATCATATTGTGATATTTGCAAACCAGTATCCACATTTTGATCGCGTGCCATAAATGACAACAGACGATGATAAACTCGTGCAATATGATTCTGACCGTAATCGAGTTGTACATCCTCGGATGGTTCCTGCTGGCCGTTTATTCTCAGTGAGACGTCCTTAACACCTAATTGATCAAATATCATATGGCTGAAGAGTTGATTGCCAACTCGTGTGTTATCTTGTAACGCTACGAATATATGACGTGGCGCAGCAACACCTTGTTTTGATGCTAGGTTCCAAGTGAATAACCCGTTGTTATTTGATTGCTTCACATCTGTACTCACTGATAACCAACTCAACAACGACTTTCCTCCTTGGTCCATAAATGATAGTAATCGTTCTTCTGCGGTGATTGCTGGAGTCAACACTGGCATCCACAATGATATTTTTGTTAAAATGACTTTACCAGCATCATCATTTACATGATCTGCAGCTGGGTTTGCTGGAATCCTCCAAATTGCGTCATTATCATCACTCTTTCGTACAAGCGATACTGTATGCTTCGCTCCATAAATAACTTTTCTGACGTTTCTACAGAATCCAAATATATGATGCAGTGGAATCGCGCATGAAAATGATTTACTCGCTCCTTGCAACATTGAATTTCGTGTTGCAGCTCCTAGATTGAAATTAACATCGTTGTTTATAATCATATCCTCGACCTCAGCATCACTATCATCACGTTTTTTTGGTCGTCTTACAACAAATTGTTTTCCTCCAGCGGTATTTGTAGCATCTTTTGCAAACATCATAGAAGGTCCTGCTGATCTTGTATAATCATCAGAATATCTCGCTAACCCGATTATTGTTGTAGCCACATCAACATCGCGATCTATCGACTCGATTTCTTTTCCATCAATGAGATATCTAGCACTCTCAAATAACGCCATGATACCATTATTGACAAAACCGACTTGAGTACCAGCTGGATACTCTGTATCATTTGTTCGTATAATCTTTCCTTCGATTTCGATAAACGCTTCACAGGGCAAAAAGTATTTACTGGTATCATGGACTTGAAGATCAATTCTTGCTCGACTATTTGAGTCTATGGCATGATAGGCGTAATATTGATAATCGCGTACAGAATCATCCTTGCGAACTGGGGCATCTATATCAAACGCTGGATCAGGTGACTGTTTGAACATTTTATTCTATTTATCAGAGTCTAAATCGCGATTTCCCATTTCATCGTCGTAGTTTTTTAAAGCCACTTCCTGCTATCATGTTTGCAATATTGCTTTGATCCCCTTGATTTATCATCGACGCTAATTTTTCATCTACTGCGTTATTTATAATTCTACTAACACTCGCAGGCATTTCCGCTGTAGATGGCAATGGTACCGGTTTCTTTTTTCGTCTCACTAATGATGTTAATTTATTCTTCGCAGTTGAAAACGCTTTTCCGGCAAGAAGATCTCCAACAGCACCAATACCCTTATCACGAATAACATCAATTGCTTTCATTGATAATTGTTTAGCCAACGGCATCACTTTTGGAGCCATTCTCGCAAATAACCCTGCAATGGTATTGCCTAAACCATCTCCGTAGTATGCTCTATAAACCGGAAACCGTGAATTAACTACGTAGACGGGGGTTGGTTTATCATGATTGTAGTGTATGATCATTATTTTAAATCAGAAACAATTTTTCAATTGTTATTTATCTAATCGATTCAGTCACTATGATACCCACTTTCCACTAACTCTCCAATGAAATCTCGATATGTGCTGATATCCATGATACCACCCTGAAATAATCGTCTACAGATATCAGCTGCTTCATTAATTATTTCCGGTGAGTTATTTCCGGCTCGGAACCCTCCTACAAGAACCTCTAATCGTGATATATCACTGAGAACACTACCAGGACATGAAACGCTAGCGTTTCCAACTAGACCACTCCCCGAAAATTTCTTCTCATCATATGGCCGTCTTATTTGGAGTTGAAATTTTCTTTTGAAGTCTCTGTAGTCCTTCATCCTTCTATCTAAACCCCCAGTATTTATTTCATACACTATATCAGCCCATTCATTATGTGACATTCTATAATCCGAATAATTGTCCGTGAAAAACTTCTCTTGTGAATCATAGCTGTTAGCAGCGAATTCACCTAAATTGTCTATATCCTCGTTGAGAATTTGTTGTTTAGCGCTCTCGGTAAATATAATTGATTTAGGTAGTCCACTAACTAGTTCTTCCTGAAATCCTTTAAATGTTCGTTTCGAAGCGGTTGATATATCCTGAGGAAGTGATTGCAAAGATTTTTTTGTTTGTTTAGTTCTTTTTGCTATTTTTTCTAACACAGGGAGAAAAGTCTCTTCTTGTTTTTTTCCTTGTTCAGAGATTGTTGACACTATCTCCTTCGTTGCTGTGGTTACTGGTTTAAACAATTCTTCAGATCCCGCAGCAAAATCAGTCTGAAGACTTTGTCGTTGTTGTAGTTTATTCCGTACAGAGTCGCGAATTGGTACAAATCTCTTAATTGCATCCAGTCGTTCACGAGCCAATCGGGTTGTTAATGCTTCATTGACCATTATTTGAAATCAGAAACAATTTTTCAATTGCAAAACAATTTTTTAATCCGACCTAACACCAGTGACAAAGTCACCACGGAAGTGTTTTAACAGCTCTATCAATGATGGGGAAAGTATCATAATTGTATATATAAATAAATAATACTGATAGTTTCCCCACTTTTTTGACATGTCGGATGATTTTTGATACCACCATGGAAGTGTTTTAACGGCTCTATCAATGATGGGGAAAGTATCATAATTGTATATATAAATAAATAATACTGATAGTTTCCCCACTTTTCCATTGATCATCCATCGATTTTTGACATCCCTTGAGGGTCGGCTAAAAAAAAATGATTAATGGTCGGGCAATCAAATAATGATAAATGGTCGGTCAATCAAATAATGATAAATGGTCAGTCAATCAAAATTGTTCATTTTCTTGAATTAACGCTCGTAGGTTTCTAACTTTAGAATTAACCTCCTTTTTCAATTCGTATTCGTATCCCAATTCTTTTCGTATTCGTTCTACGATGGTATATAACGGAGCGAACACACTTACGTCACTGGAGAATGCGAGAGAGTCCTTAATAGAATTCTGAATTCTTTTGATGAGTGCATATTTCTTTGGCAGCATGTATTTATTGTTGTTAACTCCGTATTCTATATCCTGAAAATCAGACATGATTTGATCAGGATTTAACCCATCTGATAGTTCAATATCCCAACCTTTCAATTTTGAAATCTCGGATATGATGCTATTCATGTTTTCAGAATTCATTATTCTATAGCAATGACATATTTCTAAATGAAAAATATGACGCATCAGACATAACTAAATTTAATTTTTTGTTCGGTCCTTTTTGAAATAGCCGATCGACAAATCCCCTCTGCAACTCTTTGTACTGAGGGTGAACAAATATCGAAGTGTCTACCAGCGCTGGTTATTGATTGAAATATTTTTTCTTCGTTAGTTATCGTATTCAAAGATTTCACAGGTCTCGCTTTTTTCGAGTATTTCCCAGTCCCCCCTCGTTTGGAATTCTCACTCTGTGTGATAGCCTGCAGATTTGATAAAGAATTGTTTTTCGGATTAGAATCGATATGATCAATGACAGAATCATCCTCGATCAATCCATAAAAACACTCAAATGTGAAACGATGATTGAGATAAGTTTTCGTTTCTTTTCCCTCCCTAACAGTAAATATCAAATACCCTTGATTATTCACAGAACCAACTGGTTTCTTCAGTCTGCGGTTTCTTACAACACCATCACTGGATGCTTCATAATTTGTGATCACAGGGTGTGGTCTGAATTCTTGGTTCATTCGTATACATAATACTATTGTTTGTCTAATTCATTGTTTGGTTTAATGATAAATCTTTCGATGTAGTCTTGAGGAGTTCTTATGATTTTATCCTTGATACTGACTTTGTCAGCGTCAAGAATACTGACTTTATCAGTGTCAGCGTCAGGGTCATAATTTCTGATTGATTGTCTATTTTTTATTCTTTTATCATAATATCGCTTCAACTCCCTGTATCGCTTTCCACCGCAATTCAAACACAACTGCGATTTTCCCCTGACCCCAACCCCACATAGAATACAAGGTAACGGACCAAGGCTTCCACGTCGAAAGCTTTGCATATGATACCCACAAAACTCACTTCTGCATGATTTGTTACACGGGATTACTGATCCAATCATAAGCCACTTACAGTGATTCATTATATAAAAATCTTTCATTTAAATGCTTGTTTTAATTATAGCATGAAGGAGTTAAGGAAAACGCCTTCGAAAAATGCTGAATTCAATGCTGATAAAGAGTTTAAGAGATTATTGAAAATCAGTCCTAGATTTAATCTCGATAGACCCAAAAAACGTATCAAACGTCCAAGAGACGGAAACATGAAAGAGTTTAAGAGATTATTGAAAATCAGTCCTAGATTTAATCTCGATAGACCCAAAAAACGTATCAAACGTCCAAGAGACGGAAACATGAAAGAGTTTAAGAGATTATTGAAAATCAGTCCTAGATTTAATCTCGATAGACCCAAAAAACGTATCAAACGTCCAAGAGACGGAAACATGAAAGAGTTTAAGAGATTATTGAAAATCAATCCTAGATTTAATCTCGATAGACCAAAAAAACGTATCAAATTTAATCTCGAGAAACCAAAAAAAGCGTCCAAGAAATTATCCTGGAAGGATGCTCAATTCAATCTCGATATAGTTTCTAATACACCCAAGAATACAATTCTTGATAAAGCCATGATTAATAAAATCAGAGACTGTTTTAATGAATTCAAGCGTGATGGAGCATCCTATTGTTGGTCAACATTTCGAATTGATGGTGTTGTTGACGCTACCATGAATGATGAAAAAGCAGCAGTGATAATTTCACATGTTGGGGAAAAACGGTATTTTTTCCGAATCAAATTCATTATCGAAGTCGATGGCAAATGGATTATTAGGGATAAATTTGAACCAATCCTCAAGAATAAAAAAGCTGTCATTGTGAGTAGAGATTCCAAACCAGGGATTCTAACCGGCATTGACAAACCATACTACGAAAGATCTTATCCCGTAACAGCAATGGTTTATGGGCTATATCCGTTAAATGATAAACCCGATATCGCAAAACTAGCTCCTATGAAATATTCGTCAGGGCTTAATTGTGTAGCAACACGGGTAATGGAGCACTTCACAAATGCATCCCGAGGAAATAAACTAACTGATCTAAGACGAAAAAAAATAACCGAGTGGGAACTGACAGTGAAACAGAACGGTGCAAAGATTTCTGATATAGCTAAGTTAGAAACATCATTAAGATTTCCAATAACAGTTATGACGATAACCGGAGAGGTTTTATACGAACCGAAATATAACAAAAATGGAGCACCAATACAGATTATTGATCATAACAAACACGCGTGGACACCTGCGGTAACAGTATTTCCACGAGAACGAACCGTGAAATATATCCCTAAGGAGTTCGTCGGGGATGTTTTCTATGAAGAGAGATTATTTGATGCTATTAATGCGTTGTGTAAGGATGATCCTGTGTCAGTGTGGTTACTTAGAAGTGATGAAGGATTCGATCAATTTGTAAAACCAAATGGTGAATTATATCGCGTTGAAGAATTAGATAACAGAATGAGAAAAATCGCTAATGATTTTTCACCGGAGAGTTTCCATGAAAAACTACTTACGGATAGTTTTACTATTCCATCAGTGGTAGCTCACTTCGCAAGAGAAAAAAACTCATGGCGTCCAACACGAAGTGATTTTCTTGAGGATGTTAAATCGAGTTGCGTCGAATTTGGTCATGGAGGATTGTGGAATACGAAATACTCACGTGATGGTATGATTTCAATTGATATAGCCGCGTGTTATCCCGGAAGTTTTCTCGGGTATGGGGAATGCGCTGAGTACTTCAAACGATTTGGACACCCAACACATGAAATGACTCGTGTTGCGATTAATGGACCATTACCTGATTTTGATTTAACCGGATTCGCTCGTGTGATATCATTTGAATTAGCTACAGGGTTACATCCGTGTAGTTATGTTTGGCTCGGTAGACACCTATCTGAAAAGGCCTGGATGCCAATAGTGTTACTACGATATATGATTGATTGTGGTATGCTAATATCGTTGATTGTTTCCGAGGCTATTATATGCTATCGAGCTCAGAAGGAAGTTTGGCTACCACAACCCGATCTAGATAGAATAATCAGCGAACTACGAAAACAATTCCCTGATTTCAATGAAGAAGAAATCATAAATTGGTCTAAGAAGTTATTTGAAATTAAAAAAGAACAAGCAAAAGATCTCGGACGAAGAATAATCGGTAAATTCACTCAAGGTGGACGGTACGACAACGCAAAATATTCTTCGCGGTTGATCATAGATGTCGCTGAATACGATTTTCTTGTAGCGGATTTAATGAAACAGGGAAAACTTGTATCCCGTAAGGATGCTTTTCTATCTAATGGTGAGAAATTAGGTACGGTTGTTACCTACTGTGATGGACATAATTCCCAGTACACACATTTGAGAAGTTCAATGCTAGCCTATGCTTCTATTAATCTATTTTCGATGATAAATAGATTTCCTAATACCGCGGTTAGAGTGGCCACTGATTCGATGTATATACACAATAAATACAAATCAGCTGTAGCTAAATTCACAGATCCCGAAGAAAATTGGGGGCGTTGGCGATTTAAAAGGGAGATGCTACATGAGTATTGTGAATCCGCAGACGTTGCCATGGATGATAAATATCCTTGTTGTAACCGTATTGAAAATCAATCTGAATTTTCTAATGCACCACCGGTATCTGATCCAATATGTCGATACAAGACAGTTTATTTAAACGGTTGTGGTGGGTCAGGAAAGACAACTCGTGCAATTGAATTATTTCGTCGGTCAACCATGATTGTGCTAACACCGACTCACAGACTCGCCAGAGAGATGATACAACGAGGGGTAAATGCCTGCACCTACCATAGTTTCTTTCGATGGAAGGGTGACAAATGGACTCCTGATCGAATGGGTGATAAATTCATTCCTGAAATCATAATCTGGGATGAAATATGCACAGTGTCATTAGATGTATTACAAATATTTCTCGAGTGGTTGTTAAACAAAAACACAAAAGTCGTCATGTGCGGTGATCACGGCCAACCACCACCATTTGTCGGTGCATCTCCACATGAATGGCTAAGGGGATTTGTAGACTACTATGAAGAAATCACCACTGATTATAGATCACTTGATGAACGATTACGCGAGTTCAAAGCGCTAATTAGATTACAACCGGATAGAATCCAGTGCGAAATAGCGCGTGAAGTGATTTCAGAAACTCAAATAAACGATTTCTGGGAAACATGGAAACCAAATGATTTGATAATTGCAAGTAGAAAAATAGTCAGGGACACACTTCAGATGAAGTTATTTGAATTGCATAAAGAAAAATTTGCAACGCTTCCAGTACCCCTTTGTTATAGGCCATCGGATACACGAAAACAGAATATTGAAGTTGATATTCCAGGACAGAGTGAAAAACAGATTCTCGTGTTAAATGATATTGTGCTGGTTGATATCAATGTAGTTGAAGATGCATTGCGTGCTAATAAATCCCCGTGGACTCTAGGATACGCAGCAACAATACACTCTTCACAGGGATTAACTATATCGGATACAACTGTTTGGATGGTGGATAATCACATCGAATGGTCGAATTTAGTCTATCTCGCAGTATCCAGAGTACGAAGAATAAATCAACTTCGAAGAATTGTCCTCGATGATAATGACACCACAATAAGTGATATTGATGTTAGCATCATTAATAAAAAACTCTCCGGTTACAAACAACAGGACAAAAAAAAACAACGAGAATTTGATATTGATGCTGAATTAATAATCACTTTGAAGAAACAACAGAATAATCACTGCGCGAGTTGCAATTGTATAATGCGTTGGCAGTATTCGGATAAGGATCCTCGCCAATTCACCGTAGACAGAAAAAATAACAGTCTCGGTCATGTCAGAAATAATGTGATGTTGACTTGTCTTGAGTGCAATAGACGCAACGGTGCTAGTTAAGACCATGCGGTGGCAATTGAGTATCCTCGGGAATTACCTGTAGTTGTTGTCGAGTAAATCCACGTTGAGGGGCAGTTGAATCCAGTTTATAGACTGGAGGTCTACCAGTTGATCGTGTTATAGTAGATATCTTGTGTGTAGTGACACTCCAAATAGGATCAGTAGCCCTTTTTCTACCCCCTTCAAGCTCTCCTGGTTCGTATAAGTACCTCACAATGACATTACTACGAAGAATTGGTTCTTTGAAATCTTTTTGTGGTTGTACGGGTATTGACTTCTTTTTAATCGCGTTGATAGGTTTCATGTTGATTGTTCTAGTAATCTCGTTATTCAGTGCAGTAATCACAGATGGTAATCTTTTAACCCATTCACGGGATCGCTTTTCTTGGATGAATTCTTTTGCGTATTGATATCCAAATAACCGTTCAGCAAGAGTCCGATTAAATCGTTCTACAATGGCCTGATCGCGATGTAGCGCAGTATGCCCTCGTCGTATGGTGACATTATGATGTTTCATTGTAGATAATACTGCACCCTGAAATTCCTTACCAGGATCAACCTGCAATAGATTTGGCCAGTGCAGAGGACCTCGTCGATAAATCCTCTCAAATGCAGAAGCAACTTCAGTGGCTGATTTTGTTTTTAACGGTTCTGCTTCTTTGTATCGACTTGCAATATCAACTACGGTTAGCGCGTATTTGTAACCACGATCATGTGGCAGAAATAATATATCAGCCTGATGAACTTCATTAGGAGCGGTCACATCAAAATGCGAGAATTGAATTTGTTTAGGCGGTGGTAGATAAATTTGCCATAGTGCCTGTTTGGATAACCAATTAGCCGCAGTGGTTTTTTTCACTTTTGCAGCGCTAGCGAGTTTATGGACTGCTGATTTACCCCTCCAGTATCCTCTTGGGGAATAATAAATTGATTCCATATTATTAATTACCGGCACCTAACATCAATTTGCTTTTCATAGCCGATTTTATCAAAAATGAAGCCAATTTTTCTTTGAAGGATTTATCAGGAATAGCATTTAACGCATGAATTAATTTCACATCTGCTAGATGCCTGTGTTGCAGATTGCTGCTTTTATAAGCAACATCATGAAGGTGACAGGCCTTATCAATGGCGTTTATTGGTTCTTCACCGGGGTTGGGTTGATTTTGATTATTGAGTCTGATATCAAGTCTGGTTCCCGGTCCACAGTAGCTATATCCTGGGAGGTGCTTTTCTCCGGGGTACTTTGCCCATGGGGTTCCAGGGAGCTTTGCCAATTTGGCTGCGATATCACCTCCTCGTTTTTTTTTAAATCAGATTTCATTGACACAAATCTAAATTTCTTTGTACCACATTGCATGCATTTACCAGAAAGCGCTGATCGGTTATTTTTAGTTGTAACCGTCGTCACATCTTCTGTGCCAGTACGCGTTTTGCACTTCACACAATATAGATCCATAATTTATGTATAGAGATATGGATATAATTGATTTTTCAGCGACTAAAAGAAGAGAACCAATTAAGCATCATGCAGCGCTACCAAACTCTATCCGGATGATTATAATCGGGCCATCTGGATCCGGTAAAACGCAATTGTTGCTCAATTTAATAATGAGATGGATGAAGTGGGATAAGTTGTATTTAATTGCTCCTAGCGTAGATGATCAACGATGTTATGAAGTGCTAAAAGATTTTAACGACAGCGCGGTAGAAAAATCCGGAGAGGGTATTATTGAGTTTATAACCGATATCGATGAAGCACCGAGCATTGATGATATTGATGGAGATATTAACAATTTAGTCGTATACGACGATATAATGTTGGATAAACAAAAAAATCCTGCTAGAATATTTTCCCGTGGGCGTCACAAAAACACTGACGTGATATATGTCACTCAACGCTACACTCAGGTTCCAAAAGTGATCAGAGATAACTGCAATATTCTTTCTGTATTCAACGGCGTTGATACACATACGCTACGAAATATATGGCAGACATGGTGTTCTGATATGGACTTCAATCAATTTCGAGATTTCTTTAGTCATGCTCAGTCGACTCCGCACGGATTCGCAACAATAAATCTACATGATCCTCGGACACGATATCGTATCGGACTGGATCAAATATTCGGTTAAAATCATTTATTATTTTTTGTTAACCCAGTGATGAAATCACTAAGCAGCAGAGAGGGTGGATGACAACAAGTTGCGACCAAAATTAATTAAAAAATCGTTTTCATTTTTTTAGTTAAATGAGATTTCGTAGATTTCAACGAAATCCTACGGATCGTTTTAAGGATTCAATCAATTTTTTTTGTCTAAAAACGTTGTAGGATTCGCCCTTTTTTTGGTTGAAATGAGATTATAGGACGGCTCGTTTTAGGATTTCAATCAAAATTTGTCTAAAAACGTTGTAGGGTTCACCCTCTCTGCTGCTCACGTTTATGTCTTTTATTCCGTATAAACTTATAGAAAGTGGAAATATCGAGCTCTGCAGCCTTTTCAAGCTCATTGAACTGTTCTCTATCATACATTTCTTTTGCTCTCAGTAACTCTTTTCCAAACAGTTTCTTCGCTTTCTTATATAGTTCGCGTATGACTGAAAATCCAATCCTCTTGGCCTACCATCAGAGATCCATACGCTACGTTTCAGCCTCATTTCTGTATGAAACTTTTTTACGTTTAGTAGTTTGTATGTATGTATGTATGTATGTATGTATGTATGTATGTATGTATGTATGTATGTATGTATGTATGTATGTATGTATGTATGTATGTATATATGTATGTATACATGCATGCATGTATGTATCTATGTATGGATGTATGTACTTAAGTGTTAAAGGTTGCTTGGATATTTATATATGTGTTTGTACTTCTATGCAAATTTGCGTGTTTAGGATTCCAACACCTAACCGATTTGTCAAAGTCAATACGAATGGAGAGAACGATTGCAGAAAATCTTACCCTTCGTAGATATAGAAATGTTTTGATGAGGTGTATGAACCGTTGTGGTTTTCATTGATGTAGTTGGCATTGCCGTTGACATTTTTATCGTCGTTATATGATGCTCGTTGCCTTAAAATAGACAACGAAATAAGAACAGCTAATTGGATAGCGTTAATATTGTCTTTTTATTCTTGAGGACATGCATGTATGTATGTATGTATGTATGTATGTATGTATGTATGTATGTATGTATGTATGTATGTATGTATGTATGTATGTATGTATGTATGCATGCATGCATATTTTGTGTTTATGTATGTATGTATGTATGTATGTATGTATGTATGTATGTATGTATGTATGTATGTATGTATGTATGTATGTATGTATGTATGTATGTATGTATGTATGTAAAAATACTTAAGTGTTTAATGTCGCATATACATTTATATCTTTATTTTCACTTTGATGCAAGGTTGGGTCATTAGCTGTCGAAAAACAAACCGATTGGTCAATGTCGATATAGATGGATAAAACGATCACAGAAGAACTTACCCGTCGTATGTTTAGAAACAGTTTGGGACTGAGTTTGAACCATTGTTGTTTTCAGTGATGTAGTAGGCATTGCCGTGGACGCTTTAATCGTCGTCACAGGGAGCTCATGGCCTTGAAACAGACAACGAAATTACAAAATGTATTGGAATAAATATATTCATATCTCATTCATCTTTATAAAATGTATGTATGTATGTATGTATGTATGTATGTATGTATGTATGTATGTATGTATGTATGTATGTATGTATGTATGTATGTATGTCTGTATGTACGTACTTACGCATGTATGACTGACTGACTGACTGACTGACTGACTGACTTTATTTCCTCTTCAACATTGATTACATCAGATTAATCAAATTCAAGATAATACAAAATCATGAAATACAACAGAAAAAGTGTATAAAAAAATGGTGAAACGTATTCCAGTGTAATTATCAATGTAGTTCTTTCTACATGACATATGTTATATACATACACACACACACATAAATGTACACACACACAGACACATACATATACACACACAAACACATAGACACATTACACATATACATACACATACACACATCTATACATATATATGTGGAACAACATAAAACCATTCTCAAATGAAAAAGATAGCAATATGTGACATTCTTATATTATATAAGACAGAAAGAATTATATCTCCGTGATCTGTCATACAACAAAATTGCGGAATTTGACAAGAACAGGATGGCCTTTTGTTTTTGCTTGTTTTTTTAAAAAAAATTAATTAATTTATTTATTTAGCTTAACTGCTGTATATTGCTGTTATGA
Organism: Unio pictorum; assembly: GCA_030141615.1. Lineage (NCBI taxonomy): Eukaryota > Metazoa > Mollusca > Bivalvia > Unionida > Unionidae > Unio > Unio pictorum. The sequence continues at coordinate 1,912,616 of JARLTB010000232.1, read as the reverse complement.
TATGACATGTTGTTTGAGAGTAGGGCATGCATTTTATTGTAAAATGAGGTTATGCTTTTTGCCGTTACCAACATGAGTTTATCCCATACGTCATCGTCGATACACGACAAGCAATCTACTCTGCTTCCAAGAAGTGCCTCCAATAGTATATCGTCTTCTTGATTGAATAAAATAACCCCGTCTCTCACCTCTAAAGTGTCAATCACCCTCCCAAAGAAGACGTTTCGTTCTTCAAGTAGCATTTCACAACCTAAGATAAGATGTTTCGCTCTGTCGTAAGTCTCTTTTCCACAGAGTTTGCATATCATAACTTTTCCAACAGGTATGATATATAGTTTCACTATTTCAGAGAGAGGCCATAACATAGATGGAAATTTACGCCCAAGAAACCATATACTGCTTGGTTTAAAGTCCAAATGAATGTTTCTGAAGTGAATTAAATCGCCCCTTAGCTCAATATCTGTATTCCAGGTTGATTCTTCAAGTTTTTGAATATTATTAATAATATACCGATTCCAAACAAGTTTACCTTGGGTTTGTACTCTTACTGCATAGTCTAAGAGAACACTTCCCATACCATATTTCTTGAATATTTTGTCAATATCTGCTATAAACCCCCTCTGTGTTAGTGGGTTGGTCAAGTACTGACATAAGCGCAAAATGAAAATCTTTTTCCAGATAAGAGTCCAATCGCCCCTACACAGCCGGTTGAAACAACACAATTTCATCTTATCTATGTATGCTTCCATTGACCAGAGTCCTAAGGTACTACGCGTTGCCTCTGTGGGCGAATATTTATCGAAAGCTTGCATTCGTCGCGCTGCATATCTCTGACATAGCTCAAGTTCTTCTATATTGGTACTTGTCATATTCGATCATAATTCACATCCATATAGGACTGCGGGTAGAATGAATCTTTTCCAGATTTTCATACTTGTTAGAGGGTTCATTCCCCCATCTCTGATACCTGTCACAGAATTAGGCGAAAATTGAACTAATTTTTGTTCTACTTGAATTGCAAACGAAACTCACCATTTTCTTGATTTCGTCGTACACGCATTACCTGGGGTGATTAAGTGGCGTGTAACGATTTGCATGTGCCAATTTGTAATTTACATGAAATCCGAAATACTCGTTGTACGTGGTGCACGTTAAGCTCGATGTGATTTATGTTCACCTGTTGAGAGTATATAAGGCGATGGATTTCTCATTATTATTTACGGGAACTAAAATATCTAATCAAAGGATAGATAAGTTCGTCTTGCAAATCTCCAGCCAAAGGGGTGAGTGTTAAATTTACATTTCGTTTTATTGTGAATTTTATTCAGATTATCATTTCGTATAATGATGCCTTTATTGCAATGAACGTGGAATATTTGGAATTACTAGTCACTTTTAGACTTTAAATACAATATCGTAATCTACGGCTTAGATTATTTTTGAGACCACTATTATTAGTCTGGTTTTGTTTATTATAGTTGATTCCGGAGATCTAATAACATCGTTGATTCCGTAGATCTGATAACATCTGACAATCATTGATTCCGTCTGATTCAGTCTGATTCCGTCTGATTCCGTCGTTGATAACATCTGATTCCGTCGTTGATACCGTAGAAGTACATCACTGATAGCGCATCTAATAACATCGTTGATACCGTCTCTGATACCGTAGCTGCTAACATAGTTGTTACAATGTTTCTGATACCGTAGCTGCTAATAACATCGTTGATACCGTAGCTGCTAATAACATCGTTGATACCGTAGCTGTTAACACATCTGATACCATCTTTTGATAAACGTCTTTGATATCGTTTGATTTGTTGTGGGACATCTATTGTTTGTTCTGGAACATCTCTGTATAAATATCTGAATGTGCTTGTGCCGTTAATTTGTGCAAACGGAATTGAAGTATCTGTCTGTGTGTCGAACTGTCTGTTCGTCAATATCTGTGTAACGTGTAAATATCCGGAAAGCTAGAAGTCCGAGTGTCGGAGCTGTCTTAAAGTTGTAAAACGTCCGGGTCGACATCTAGGGGAGTGAGGAACCGTTGGTTCGGGTAGATGTTGTATGCTGTCTGAACGTATAACTGTGGTGGATCCGTGTAGGGAAACGTCCGATAATAGTATTGGTCAACCCTCGGTTCTCGGGGAAACTGGGAGACGATTCAACTGTTGCTGAATCGTGCGGTTATACAGGGGAGACACATAGGTGTATTGAAATTGTAATATAATTTAATACATTGTTGTATTTGCATGCTTATGTCAGATCACAATAATATTTCAAGTGATCACATAGATATCAATAAAAGCTAGCAACTTGATTCAATACAAGTATATGATCGTGCTAGTTATCGCAATCCATCGTGCGATAGATAGTTTGTCGTTTGTGTTTATTTTTTTTCGTAAATCATTCTTGCATTTATTTAACTTTCGTAAAGGATTCTTGGATCTGTGTATAATCCAAGAGATCCCTTTACATCTGAGATTCCTTTTGTATTGTTATTTAATTTGTTCATGTATTGTGAATGGTTGTGAGTGTAATTGTGGGTTGAGTGCATGAATTATTGTGTTGTTACATCTGTATTTTTTTTCATTTATAATTTATTACATAAATTTATATTTTCTTTCACAAATTGTGTTTGTATTGTTCATTTAATCCACCCTCCTCTCGGTAACAATTCTGTTACAATGGTGTCAGAAGTGGGATCGTTGGATTAAGTGAACTGTCAATCATTTTTGTGAAGGTATACATTTAATGTTTATATTCGAGCGTAACCTTCTGTTAAGATAATACTCTAGTTGGAGTTTATTTTTGTTTAGTTTACCTAGGTCCGTGTGTCCAGTATAAACGTGTTTAAAGTATTGGTTTGGTTATATATCTATATTCATATTACAATCGTCATGTCATCCCTTAAGGACTTGGTTGCCTTAGGCAAAGATTTCGGATATGAAGGTGAAAGTTTGAGGAAATTTATTCAGGAAGAACAAGCCCGGGAAAGGGAAGAAAGGGCAAGGTCAAGGGAATTAGAAAGGGAATCCGAGGAGAGGAAACGGGCATTAGAAAGGGAATCTGATGAAAGGAAACGGGAATTAGAAAGGGAATCCGAAGATAGGATTAGAGAAGGAAAAGATAGAATTAGAGAAGCAGGCCGAAAAGGATAGGATAGGATGGGAAATGGAAGCGGAGCAAAAGCGAATAGAGTTAGATGAGAAAGCAAAGCAACGGGATCATGAGCGTAAGGTAGAATTAGCGACATCTGGAAGAGAACACGATTCTGCCACTAACAAATTAAGGGGCCCAAAATTACCTCCCTTTGACGATGAAAAAGATAACATGGATAGTTATCTTCATCGGTTTGAGCGGTATGCCGAAAACCAGAAGTGGAGTCAAAATGACTGGGGATTGCATCTTAGTGCGCTTTTAAAAGGTAAAGCGCTGGATGTATACTCTCGACTTCCTAGGGACGATGTGTTTAAGTACGACGTCCTAAAGGAAGCACTTCTCAAAAGGTACGAGCTTACTGAACAGGGTTTCCGTAAAAAGTTCAGGTATAGCAAGCCCGATAAGGGAGAAACCTTTGGTCAGTTCACCGTCAGAATTGCGAACTATTTTGAGCGGTGGATTGAATGCGGCAAAGCGGTGAAGACGTTTGAAGGGTTGACTGATTTCTTGCTCAGAGATCAATTATTTAATACAGTTGGGCGAGAATTAGATCAATTTCTGAAGGAGAAAGTCTTCACGAACGTAAAAGATATGGCTAAGCAAGCCGATTTATTTGCCGAAGCTCATGGGGGAACCCAGAACGTGGTTTTGAAAGATTTTAAGTCTGGAAACCAGTCTGTAAGACCTATGCCTAGGGAGCCTGTAAAATCAGCTGAGGTAAAAAGGTCAGTTGGGAATCCAGTTTTTCAGCGTGTGCGGTGTTTCTTGTGTAATGCATTGGGTCATGTTCAAAAAGACTGTCCTAAAAGAAAGGCACTTATACATAAGGTAGCAGTGGCTATACAAAGTAAAGGTATAACTGATAACATCGTACAGGTAGAACCTTGTATTCATTCGCTTGGCACGTGTTTATTTCCTGAAGCGCGAGTACCAACCGCGAGAGGGTTTGTCAACGGTCGAGAAGTCGTGGTATTGCGTGACACTGGTTGTACGGGCGTAGTGATCAAACGTAGTCTCGTGCAGGATAACCAAATGCTCGGGTGGGAATCCCCATGTATGTTACTTGATCAGACGATGGGTCGCATTCCCGTAGCAAGGATCACAGTAAAAACACCTTTCTTAACGGGAACTGTTGATGCCCTTTGTATGGACAATCCTATTTACGATCTGACGATCGGTAATGTTGAAGGTTCCCGTCTTCCAACCATGGCCGATTTTAAAATACCTTTGGCCCAGGCAGTCGAAACGCGAGCGCAAACACGGCGAGAGAAAACCGCGTTTCATAAATTAATAGTCCCTGAATCGATCTCAGGAATTTCCCGCGATGATTTCAAACAAGAGCAAGAACGTGATGAATCCATCAGAACAATTGTTGAGAAAATCACGTCCGGCGCGATTAAACATTGCAAGCGTGGGGGTAGCTCTAGATTCGTACGCAAGAACGGATTAATTCATAGGGAGTTTAGCGCTCGGGAGGGTAAGAAGTATTGGCAAGTGGTCGTACCCCAGAGATATAGATCTCAAGTACTTAGGGTGGCGCATGAGTCAAGCATGGCAGGACACCTAGGTAAGGCTAAGACCACTAGCAGGGTAGTCGCTGAATTCTACTGGCCAGGTGTTAATGGCGATGTCACACGGTTCTGTAGGTCGTGCGACGTATGTCAGAAAACCGTCTGTAAGGGAAGGGTCACAAGGGTGCTCTTGGGACAGATGCCATTAATAGATACACCGTTTAAAAGAGTGGCAGTAGATATTGTAGGACCAATACACCCGGTTACCGAAAGAAAGAATCGGTACATACTTACTCTGGTTGATTACGCAACCAGATACCCCGAAGCCGTAGCGTTACCAACTATTGAAACGGAAAGGGTAGCTGAAGCATTAGTTGATATCTTCAGTAGGGTAGGGGTGCCAGAGGAAATCCTCACTGATTGTGGTGCCCAATTCACCTCTGACCTCATGGGTGAAATAAGTAGGCTGTTATCCATCAAACAGCTGAACACTACCCCATACCATCCGATGTGCAATGGACTGGTAGAAAAGTTTAATGGTACCCTGAAAAGCATGCTGAGAAAGATGTGCGCGGAACGTCCGCAAGACTGGGACCGTTATTTAAACGCTGTTCTGTTCGCGTACCGTGAAGTACCGCAGGAAAGTTTAGGGTTTTCACCCTTCGAACTGTTGTACGGTAGGACAGTTCGAGGCCCGATGCGGATACTACGCGAACTATGGACTGGTGATGTCGCGAACGAGGAAATAAAAACGACTTACCAGTACGTGTTAGATCTAAGAAATAAACTTGAGAGTACATGCCAGATGGCACGTGACGAATTGATTAAATCGGGGCGCAGATATGCCAAGTATTACAACCGCAGAGCGCGAAATAGGAAATTTCTTGTGGGAGATCAGGTGCTATTGCTTCTTCCAACGAGTTCGAATAAGTTATTAGTCCAGTGGAAAGGTCCATATGAAGTTAAAGAAGTAAAAGGTGACATGGACTATAAAATTGACATGGACGGTATTGTAAAAACATTTCATGCGAACATGCTCAAGTTATACATCAAGAGACAGAGCGACAATGTCAATAAGGGGAGTTGAAAATGTAGGTGCAGACTACTTGAGTAGGGCATGATGGGAAATTTGTATGAATTTGCCCAGTAATAAAATCCAGTTTGTAGTATAACCAGTGTAAATGTTGTAAGATATCATCAGTAGTTATTTTTCTTCTGTTCTGTGTTAGTTTTAAAAATGTGTACATTTTTATTCTTAGGGGGGAGGTATTGTCACAGAATTAGGCGAAAATTGAACTAATTTTTGTTCTACTTGAATTGCAAACGAAACTCACCATTTTCTTGATTTCGTCGTACACGCATTACCTGGGGTGATTAAGTGGCGTGTAACGATTTGCATGTGCCAATTTGTAATTAACATGAAATCCGAAATACTCGTTGTACGTGGTGCACGTTAAGCTCGATGTGATTTATGTTCACCTGTTGAGAGTATATAAGGCGATGGATTTCTCATTATTATTTACGGGAACTAAAATATCTAATCAAAGGATAGATAACCTCGTCTTGCAAATCTCCAGCCAAAGGGGTGAGTGTTAAATTTACATTTCGTTTTATTGTGAATTTTATTCAGATTATCATTTCGTATAATGATGCCTTTATTGCAATGAACGTGGAATATTTGGAATTACTAGTCACTTTTAGACTTTAAATACAATATCGTAATCTACGGCTTAGATTATTTTTGAGACCACTATTATTAGTCTGGTTTTGTTTATTATAGTTGATTCCGGAGATCTAATAACATCGTTGATTCCGTAGATCTGATAACATCTGACAATCATTGATTCCGTCTGATTCAGTCTGATTCCGTCTGATTCCGTCGTTGATAACATCTGATTCCGTCGTTGATACCGTAGAAGTACATCACTGATAGCGCATCTAATAACATCGTTGATACCGTCTCTGATACCGTAGCTGCTAACATAGTTGTTACAATGTTTCTGATACCGTAGCTGCTAATAACATCGTTGATACCGTAGCTGCTAATAACATCGTTGATACCGTAGCTGTTAACACATCTGATACCATCTTTTGATAAACGTCTTTGATATCGTTTGATTTGTTGTGGGACATCTATTGTTTGTTCTGGAACATCTCTGTATAAATATCTGAATGTGCTTGTGCCGTTAATTTGTGCAAACGGAATTGAAGTATCTGTCTGTGTGTCGAACTGTCTGTTCGTCAATATCTGTGTAACGTGTAAATATCCGGAAAGCTAGAAGTCCGAGTGTCGGAGCTGTCTTAAAGTTGTAAAACGTCCGGGTCGACATCTAGGGGAGTGAGGAACCGTTGGTTCGGGTAGATGTTGTATGCTGTCTGAACGTATAACTGTGGTGGATCCGTGTAGGGAAACGTCCGATAATAGTATTGGTCAACCCTCGGTTCTCGGGGAAACTGGGAGACGATTCAACTGTTGCTGAATCGTGCGGTTATACAGGGGAGACACATAGGTGTATTGAAATTGTACTATAATTTAATACATTGTTGTATTTGCATGCTTATGTCAGATCACAATAATATTTCAAGTGATCACATAGATGTCAATAAAAGCTAGCAACTTGATTCAATACAAGTATATGATCGTGCTAGTTATCGCAATCCATCGTGCGATAGATAGTTTGTCGTTTGTGTTTATTTTTTTTCGTAAATCATTCTTGCATTTATTTAACTTTCGTAAAGGATTCTTGGATCTGTGTATAATCCAAGAGATCCCTTTACATCTGAGATTCCTTTTGTATTGTTATTTAATTTGTTCATGTATTGTGAATGGTTGTGAGTGTAATTGTGGGTTGAGTGCATGAATTATTGTGTTGTTACATCTGTATTTTTTTTCATTTATAATTTATTACATAAATTTATATTTTCTTTCACAAATTGTGTTTGTATTGTTCATTTAATCCACCCTCCTCTCGGTAACAATTCTGTTACAATAAAAGTGTTTAATAAGTGTTTACCTTTATCGCATGCTTCTTTTATCGCATCATTAGGTTTAAAGCTGTACTTTAGAGGTATGCCGGCATATTTCTTACTTTTGACTACTGGAATTGGCGTTTTGTTGAATAGAAAAGAAGGGATATCAGTTCTTCTTTTGTTTGTAAAGAGGATGCTGCAACTTTTATCTGCGTTATATTTCAATCTCCACCTTTTCGCATAATTAGAGATTGTATCGAGCAGATGCTGCATCGAATGATGCGAATTAGCCATTACAGTTGTGTCATCCGCTAATAAGACACACGGCAGGTGGAGATCGACAAGTTTTAGGCCTCGCAAAGTTTGATCTAAATCAGTGATCAAATCGTCTATCATAACGAAAAAGAACCAAGCGGACAAGATACGACCCTGCCCTACACCCTGTTTAATATTGAAATATTTGGACAATTTGCCCGCAAATAAAATAGAACTGGTCACTCCCTTAAACGAGTCTTTCATGATGCGCCACGTCTTACCTTTTATGCCAGGTTTGTACAGCTTGTAAAATAACCCATTGTGCCAGACTGTATTGAATGCCCTAGTATTATCAAGAAATGTTGCATAGACAGGAGTATCTTTATCCATATAGTAGCATATAGATTCTTTGATACAAAACGCTGCAGTGATACTACCACAATTATTCCTAAAACCTTGTTGCAATGGTTTTGGAAAATTAATGTGCTTAGAAAATATAAGTAGTCTATTATATATAATTCTCTCTAGGATTGTATGAAGCACTGGAACTATAGTTATATCACGGTAATTATTCATATCTAATTTGCTTTTACCCCCTCCTTTAAATATTGGTATTATTAAACCTTGTTTAAAATGGCATGGGTACTCCTCGGCCTCGTACACTTTTTTGAAGACAGTTTCAAGTAAATGTACACTGCTTTGAGTGTCCGCAAACAGTAAATGCTCGGCAACAATACCGTCGTGACTACATACCTTATCTTTATTGAGAGAACTAATTGCACTACTGATTTCTTCTCTAGTGGGAATTTTGTCAACAACTTCATTAAAGTGGGAATGGGTTTCTATACTCTGTTTTTTAACCTCTGCTAAAACCATCTGGTAATGATTCCCATCGTACAGATAGGTATTGTCAGGTAGTGACAAATTGGAAAAATGATTTGTCCATAAATCTCTTATAGAGTCGTGGTCGCGTACGATTTTTCCGTTAGATTCAATTTCGTATATGTAAAAACGTTTATGTCTTTTATTCCGTATAAACTTATAGAAAGTGGAAATATCGAGCTCTGCAGCCTTTTCAAGCTCATTGAACTGTTCTCTATCACACATTTCTTTTGGTCTCAGTAACTCTTTTCCAAACAGTTTCTACGCTTTCTTATACTTCGGCCTACCATCAGAGATCCATACCCTACGTTTCAGCCTCATTTCTGTATGAAACTTTTTTACGTTTAGTAGTATGTATGTATGTATGTATGTATGTATGTATGTATGTATGTATGTATGTATGTATGTATGTATGTATGTATGTATGTATGTATGTATGTATGTATGTATGTATGTATGTCTTTCTGTCTGGATGTATGTATGTATGTAGGTATGTAGGTACGTACGTACGTACGTACGTATGTATGTAGGTACGTACGTACGTACGTATGTATGTATGTATGTATGTATGTATGTATGTATGTATGTATGTATGTATGTACGTATGTATGTATGTATGTATGTACGTATGTATGTATGTATGTATGTATGTATGTATGTATGTATGTATGTATGTATGTATGTATGTATGTATGTATGTATGTATGTATGTATGTATGTATGTATGTATGTATGTATGTATGCATGTATGCATGTATGTATGTATGCATGTATGTATGTATGCATGTATGTATGTATGTATGTATGTATGTATGTATGCATGTATGTACGAACGTGCGGCCGTGCGTGCGTGCGTGCGTGCGTGCACGCACGCACGCACGCACGTTCGTACGTATGTATGTATGTATACATGCATGCATGTATGTATCTATTTATGGATGTATGTACTTAAGTGTTAAAGGTTGCTTGGATATTTATATATGTGTTTGTACTTCTATGCATATTTGCGTGTTTAGGGTTCCAACACCTAATCGATTTGTCAAAGTCAATACGAATGGAGAGAACGATTGCAGAAAATCTTACCCTTCGTAGATATAGAAATGTTTTGATGAGGTGTGTGAACCGTTGTGGTTTTCATTGATGTAGTTGGCATTGCCGTTGACATTTTTATCGTCGTGATATGATGCTCGTGGCCTTAAAAAAGACAACGAAATAAGAACAGCTAATTGGATAGCGTTAATATTGTCTTTTTCTTCTTGAGGACATGTATGTATGTATGTATGTATGTATGTATGTATGTATGTATGTATGTATGTATGTGTGTATGTGTGTTTGTGTTTGTATGTATGTATGTATGTATGTTTGTATGTATGTATGTATGTATGTATGTATGTATGTATGTATGTATGTATGTATGTATGTATGTATGTATGTATGTATGTATGTATGTATGTATGTATGTATGTATGTATGTATGTATGTATGTATGTATGTATGTATGTATGTATGTATGTATGATGGTATGTATGTAGGTATGTATGTAGGTATGTAGGTAGGTAGGTAGGTAGGTAGGTAGGTAGGTAGGTAGGTAGGTAGGTATGTATGTATGTATGTATGTAAAAAATACTTAAGTGCTTAATGTCGCATATACATTTATATCTTTGTTTTCACTTTGATGCAACGTTGGGTCATTAGCTGTCGAAAAACAAACCGTTTTGTCAATGTCGATATAGATGGATAAAACGATCACAGAAGAACTTACCCGTCGTATGTTTAGAAACAGTTTGGGACTGAGTTTGAACCATTGTTGTTTTCAGTGCTGTAGTAGGCATTGCCGTGGACGCTTTAATCGTCGTGACAGGGAGCTCATGGCCTTGAAACAGACAACGAAATTACAAAATGTATTGGAATAAGTATATTAATATCTCATTCATCTTTATAAAATGTATGTATGTATGTATGTATGTATGTATGTATGTATGTATGTATGTATGTATGTATGTATGTATGTATGTATGTATGTATGTATGGTTTGACGCCATTTTTCAGCACAATATAGGGTATACATGGCGGCCAGTATGAATGGTGGAGGAAGAACACGGAAAACCCCGGAAAGAACCACCCACCCACGAGAAGATACTGGCAAGCTTTCTCACATACCAGCATGAGCCGAATCCAAGTCTCAAACCAAGCGTACAGAGCTGAGATGGCAGTGATCCGTAACGGACAGCGCTTTAGACCACTTGGCCACTCGGGGCCCCATGTATGTATGTATGTATGTATGTATGTATGTATGTATGTATGTATGTATGTATGTATGTATGTATGTATGTATGTATGTATGTATGTATGTATGTATGTATGTATGTATGTATGTATTACGGATGGATGGATGGATGGTTGGATGGATGGATGGATGGATGGATATACATATGTATGTATGGATGTATGTATGAATTTAGATGGGTAGGTACATTGTAAGGGTTCTAGGTAGCTAGTTAGGGATGTACGAATGTTGGATTACGTGGTTTAGATGGTACTAATTGCCCTAAAGGAAAACAGACTATACGAACCATCAGAGACTGACTTCTCGTTCGATGTGATATATAGCTGAAGCATATAAATGCAAAACATGTAACAGATTATGTAAAAATCTTTGAACAATTTGAAATCTTTAAACAATTTGAAATCTTTAAACAATTTGAACTCTTTACACAATTTGAAATCTTTAAACAATTTAAAACCTTTTAACAATTTAAATTCTTTAGACAATTACATTTTTAAGGCCATTTGAAATCTTTCAACAATTTGAAAAATTTGAACAATTTGGATTGTTTCAATTTGTTTGCACTTTTCAAATCAGTTGTCGCTTGACTTTCCCTCGGAACACTGGAAATCCTACGTTTGTGAATATTACAAATGGCAGTCAAGATGTAATGGGGTCATTCGAATGATATTAAAAACACACGTGAATATCAAATATCTCAATCAATTTAATTTATTATTCTGTATATTGATTTTTTTCTCTCTGCTAACAAACACGTGTATTTTTCATGCAACGTCCATGTGTTTCACTATATTACCCAAACGGATTTGAGGAAAGGTATCTTGATAAATAGTCAGTATGGTCGTTTTGTGGTCATCGTTTGTCTTGATATAAAGTCAGTATGGTCATTTTGTGGTCATCGTTTGTCTTGATATAAAGTCAGTATGGTCATTTTGTGGTTATCGTCTGTCTTGATATAAAGTCAGTATGGTCATTTTGTGGTCATCGTCTGTCTTGATATAAAGTCAGTATGCTCATTTTGTGGTCATCGTCTGTTTTGATATAAAGTCAGTATGGTCATTTTGTGGTCATCGTTTGTCTTGATATAAAGTCAGTATGGTCATTTTGTGGTCATCGTTTGTCTTGATATAAAGTCAGTATGGTCATTTTGTGGTCATCATCTATCTTGATATAAAGTCACTATGGTCATTTTGTGGTCATCGTCTGTCTTGATATAAAGTCAGTATGGTCATTTTGTGGTCATCGTTTGTCTTGATATAAAGTCAGTATGGTCATTTTGTGGTCATCGTTTGTATTGATATAACGTCAGTATGGTCATTTTGTGGTCATCGTCTGTCTTGATATAAAGTCAGTATGGTCATTTTGTGGTCATCGTCTGTCTTGATATAAAGTCAGTATGGTCATTTTGTGGTCATCGTCTGTCTTGATATAAAGTCAGTATGGTCATTTTGTGGTCATCGTTTGTCTTGATATAAAATCAGTATGGTCATTTTGTGGTCATCGTCTGTCTTGATATAAAGTCAGTATGGTCATTTTGTGGTCATCGTCTGTTTTGATATAAAGTCAGTATGGTCATTTTGTGGTCATCGTTTGTCTTGATATAAGGCCAGTATGGTCATTTTGTGGTCATCGTTTGTCTTGATATAAAGTCAGTATGGTCATTTTGTGGTCATCGTTTGTCTTGATATAAAGTCAGTATGGTCATTTTGTGGTCATCGTTTGTCTTGATATAAAGTCAGTCTGGTCATTTTGTTGTCATCGTCTGTCTTGATATAAATTCAGTATGGTCATTTTGTGGTCATCGTCTGTCTTGATATAAAGTCAGTATGGTCACTTTGTGGTCATCGTCTGTTTTGATATAAAGTCATTATGGTCATTTTGTGGTCATCGTTTGTCTTGATATAAAGTCAGTATGGTTATTTTGGGGTCATCGTCTGTCTTGATATAAAGTCAGTATGGTCATTTTGGGGTCATCGTATGTCTTGATATAAAGTCAGTATGGTCATTTTGGGGTCATCGTTTGTCTTGATATAAAGTCAGTATGGTCATTTTGGGGTCACCGTCTGTCTTGATATAAAGTCAGTATGGTCATTTTGTGGTCATCGTCTGTCTTGATATAAAGTCCGTATGGTCATTTTGTGGTCATCGTTTGTCTTGATATAAAGTCAGTATGGTCATTTTGTGGTCATCGTCTGTCTTGATATAAAGTCAGTATGGTCATTTTGTGGTCATCGTCTGTCTTGATATAAAGTCAGTATGGTCATTTTGTGGTCATCGTTTGTCTTGATATAAAGTCAGAATGGTCATTTTGTGGTCATCGTCTGTCTTGATATAATGTCAGTATGGTCATTTTGTGGTCATCGTCTGTCTTGATATAAAGTCAGTATGGTTATCTTGTGGTCATCGTTTGTCTTGATATAAAGACAGTATGGTCATTTTGTGGTCATCGTCTGTCTTGATATAAAGTCAGTATGGTCATTTTGTGGTCATCGTCTGTCTTGATCTAAAGTCAGTATGGTCATTTTGTGGTCATCTTTTGTCTTGATATAAAGTCAGTATGGTCATTTTATTGTCATCGTTTGTCTTGATATAAAGTCACTATGGTCATTTTGTGGTCATCGTTTGTCTTGATATAAAGTCAGTATGGTCATTTTGTGGTCATCGTCTGTCTTGATATAAAGTCAGTATAGTCATTTTGTGGTCATCGTTTGTCTTGATATAAAGTCAGAATGGTCATTTTGTGGTCATCGTCTGTCTTGATATAATGTCAGTATGGTCATTTTGTGGTCATCGTCTGTCTTGATATAAAGTCAGTATGGTTATCTTGTGATCATCGTTTGTCTTGATATAATGACAGTATGGTCATTTTGTGGTCATCGTCTGTCTTGATATAAAGTCAGTATGGTCATTTTGTGGTCATCGTCTGTCTTGATCTAAAGTCAGTATGGTCATTTTGTGGTCATCTTTTGTCTTGATATAAAGTCAGTATGGTCATTTTATTGTCATCGTTTGTCTTGATATAAAGTCACTATGGTCATTTTGTGGTCATCGTTTGTCTTGATATAAAGTCAGTATGGTCATTTTGTGGTCATCGTCTGTCTTGATATAAAGTCAGTATGGTCATTTTGTGGTCATCGTTTGTCTTGATATAATGTCAGAATGGTCATTTTGTGGTCATCGTCTGTCTTTATATAAAGTCAGTATGGTCATTTTGTGGTCGTCGTTTGTCTTGATATAAAGTCAGTATGGTCATTGTGTGGTCATCGTTTGTCTTGATATAAAGTCAGAATGTTCATTTTGTGGTCATCGTCTGTCTTGATATAAAGTCAGTATGCTCATTTTGTGGTCATCGTCTGTCTTGATATAAAGTCAGTATGGTCATTTTGTGGTCATCGTCTTTCTTGATATAAAGTCAGTATGGTCATTTTGTGGTCATCGTCTGTCTTGATATAAAGTCAGTATGGTCATTTTGTGGTCATCGTCTGTCTTGATATAAAGTCAGTATGGTCATTTTCTGGTCATCTTTTGTCTTGATATAAAGTCAGTATGGTCATTTTGTGGTCATCGTTTGTCTTGATATAGAGTCAGTATGGTCATTTTGTGGTCATCGTTTGTCTTGATATAAAGTCAGTATGGTCATTTTGTGGTCATGGTCTGTCTTGATATAAAGTCACTATGGTCATTTTGTGGTCATCGTCTGTCTTGATATAAAGCCAGTATGGTCATTTTGTGGTCATCGTCTGTCTTGATATATAGTCAGTATGGTCATTTTGTGGTCATCGTCTGTCTTGATATAAAGTCAGAATGGTCATTTTGTGGTCATCGTTTATGGTTGGCTGGAATGAAACATCTGCTTGGCTGTGTTACCAATGCTTTCCAAATTTTACTGATATACGCGTCCTGTCAGGAACTTGAAGACATTTTTAAATAAGCAACGCTTGGATGCCAACGGCTACATTTTATCAAGCAAACATTTGTCTAGCCTCCAGATAGCAAGTGGACACGTGCATAACGTAAATCTTGCAGGCTTTGATTCCAGTACTATCTCTTTTCGAAAACATGAACTGTTGTTTCAATAATCTATTTGCGGATAGATTTGGTCCAAAATTATATTTTGTTCACGTATAAGAAGGAAACGTATCGAAGTTGATTTTTTTCCCTAAGAAGACGGTATATATCTTTTACAAAATGAATGGTCGCACACTCGTACATCAGAAAGTAAATAATTCGTCTCATAAGCACAATTTTCCACACTTATGAGCCATTAACTTTGCGTGCTTTAATAGAAACACCTAATTTGATTTATCGATATATCTTCCACCGACCGCAACTCAATGTTATTCATTGAAGTATCTTTAATTGAACTCAGTTCCTAACTAATTTTGTTTCTCACATATTTTCTTTTACTGACTTCTATATTATATGTACAGAACTGAGTCACATTTGATCACAATACGCAGGCATACATCACAGCAAGCAAAACTATTTTTGTCCAGATTTAGGCACTACATATTTGATTCAGACCATCCTTTTCTATGAATCAACTTGTTTCCTAGCATGAATCTGTTTTCCTGCAGGCTTTGTTGTCTTTTGAAATATGACATTATTGCTTTTATAAACATCATATCACAATAATCACTGGGATGTATAACTATGGATGTTGCGAAAAGGGACACACATGCTATTAAATGCTGAGGGTATTAGCGTCGTCTCATCCGCTAATATAACACACATGCTATTAACTGATGAGGGTATTAGCGCTCATCCGCTAATATAACACACATGCTATTAACTGATGAGGATATTAGCGTTGTCTCATCCACTAATATAACACACATGCTATTAAATGATGAGGGTATTAGCGTTGTCTCATCCACTAATATAACACACATGCTATTAAATGATGAGGATATTAGCGTTGTCTCATCCACTAATATAACACACATGCTATTAAATGATGAGGGCATTAGCGTTGTCTCATCCGCTAATATAACACACATGCTATTAAACGATGAGGGTATTAGCGTTGTCTCATCCACTAATATAACACACATGCTATTAAATGATGAGGGTATTAGCGTTGTCTCATCCACTAATATAACACACATGCTATTAAATGATGAGGGCATTAGCGTTGTCTCATCCGCTAGCATAACACACATGTTATTAAACGATGAGGGTATTAGCGTAGTCTCATCCGCTAATATAACACACATGCTATTAACTGATGAGGATATTAGCGTAGTCTCATCCACTAATATAACACACATGCTATTAAATGATGAGGGTATTAGCGTAGTCTCATCCACTAATATAACACACATGCTATTAAATGATGAGGGTATTAGCGTTGTCTCATCCACTAATATAACACACATGCTATTAAATGATGAGGGCATTAGCGTTGTCTCATCCGCTAGCATAACACACATGTTATTAAACGATGAGGGTATTAGCGTTGTCTCATCCGCTAATATAACACACATGCTATTAAATGATGAGGGCATTAGCGTTGTCTCATCCGCTAATATAACACACATGCTATTAAATGATGAGGGTATTAGCGTTGTCTCATCCACTAATATAACACACATGCTATTAAATGATGAGGGTATTAGCGTTGTCTCATCCGCTAGCATAACACACATGTTATTAAACGATGAGGGTATTAGCGTAGTCTCATCCGCTAATATAACACACATGCTATTAACTGATGAGGATATTAGCGTAGTCTCATCCACTAATATAACACACATGCTATTAAATGATGAGGGTATTAGCGTTGTCTCATCCGCTAGCATAACACACATGTTATTAAACGATGAGGGTATTAGCGTAGTCTCATCCGCTAATATAACACACATGCTATTAAACGATGAAGGTATTAGCGTTGTGTCATCCTACTAATATAACACACATGCTATTAAATGATGAGGGTATTAGCGTTGTGTCAGCCGCTAATATAACACAAATAATGCTTCAGGTACCAACTTGTATCCCACCCATTGTTGACTCACGCGTCAATCAAACGTTGTCGGTAAATCGTTTGTTTCGAATGATAACTTTATCCTGTTGAACACTTTTTTTTTTAATGTTCATTTTCTTCAGCTGGGTATTATTGCTAGACCTCATTAAAGTATTTACTATGCATGGATTTGTGTAGCGTTGAATAAGTTCTGTTAATGACGATATTGCTTTTCACTGCATCGAAATAATAAGGAAAGGAAACATTAAACCTTTATGTTTGCATCCTGCGTACAATGGACACTAAGTCGTTTACGAA
This sequence comes from Unio pictorum, assembly GCA_030141615.1. Classification (NCBI taxonomy): domain Eukaryota; kingdom Metazoa; phylum Mollusca; class Bivalvia; order Unionida; family Unionidae; genus Unio; species Unio pictorum. The sequence goes on along the minus strand of JARLTB010000232.1, from coordinate 1,895,266 downwards.
AAGGGTCTAAGAATTGTACTATAATACGGTGCTCATGATGATTTTATCATATGATGTTTTATCTTATTGACTTTGCTGTATGTCTTGCATAAGTGAGGTTTTATAACAGACAGGTAAGTAACTCAGCCTCTAATGCAGTCGTCACACATGCACTGTAATCATCCTAAAAGTCATCAGCATGTTTTAACTCTTAACTCAAATTTGTAATGACAAAATGAATCGACCTGTCATATAATGCAAAAAATGTTTGAGATTGTATGCCAAAGAGCTGCAAGAGATGTCAGGACAGCAATAACGTGCAAGTGGTTGTAGATTTGGCCTTACCTGGATGGCAGGTATAATTTGCTTTAAAGTGATTATATCCATATGTATCTGTGAAAGAACCAAAAAAATAGTATTTTGATGACTGAAAATCAATGAACATAGCAATAAATTAACGAGTGATTATTGTATACTAACACTGAAAACATACTTCCATTCTCAATATTGTAAATCTCTCTCTCTCTCTCTCTCTCTCTCTCTCTCTCTCTCTCTCTCTCTCTCTCTCTCTGTCTCTCTCTGTCTCTCTCTCTCTCTCTCTCTGTGTATATATATATATACACGTTTGAAGTATGCTCATTTGATAGCTCCCGGTTTTAATGATTTCTTTGATCTGTGTGATTACTTGTGTGATTGTTAGAATTCGAGGTAGTGGAAATATCCTTAGCGCGATATAAGTGGCCAATTACTAGGAGCACGCATCAAGCATTAGCCGAATGAATTTCCCAGTTGTAACGTAGTCCATATAAGAAGCTACTGGTGTACATCGATGGTGTGACTGCAGTGGCAGATTGTACTGTAGAAAACCGGTGAATTACTCAACGTAATACATAAAACGGGACTCGGGAGATACCGTTTATGTCGCCATGGTAGAAAATGCGGTGCAGCTATATTGGCGAAATAAGCCTGGAAAGCTTACATTAACCGGCCTAAGGTGGCGGAGTTTAACTAATTCCTTGTTTAGGAGAGAGTTCTGTAGTTTCTACGATGTGAACTGCTGCAAGTACGCAACCTGATGACGAGAAATCATCCCGATGTGTGATTTATATATACTTGGCAGGCTATAGATCTGTGGTCTTGCATTGTTTGGTATAACATTTAAGGATATGACGTACACGTGGTGTGTTCTAATGTATAATTTAAGTTGTATGGATTTCGTATGTAATGTGAGGTAAACTTATAATTTCAAGCTAGAATCGCTCCAGGGTTTGACAACCGCTCGGGCAAGTAAAAACACCTGCCGTGTAACAATATATATAGCCCCATATAATGTCTGTAAAGTGTCCAAAACTATGTTCTGGAGACGATTCTTTCCACATGGACAGGAATTTCAGAGCGAGTCCCGTTAATCTAGTTTGCCATGTATGCTTTGATGTATCAATACGTCAAAAGTCATTAGGTGTTATATATACTTGTCGGTAAAAGTAAATCAAAATATGGCACTATTGATATAAAAAAAAAACTTTTTGCAAAGAAGGAGTATATAACTCCTGGTATGTCTAAAAATAGGCAACATGGACTATAAAGATAAAGAAACAGCTTCTGATCTCTCCTGCAGCACAATAATATTATTTTTTAATGTCGTTGCAGTTTTCTATACAGTTATGAAAATTATACAAATCATTACGACGATGATATCTATCAATATTGCCACCTGTATCCAGTGACAAGATAAATTAATATCTATCAAAATTGCCACCTGTATCCAGTGACAAGATAAATTGATATCGATCAATATTGCCAACTGTATCCAGTGAGAAGATAAATTGATTAATATCAATATTGCCAACTCTATCCAGTGACAAGATAAATTAATATCTATCAAAATTGCCACCTGTATCCAGTGACAAGATAAATTGATATCGATCAATATTGCCAACTGTATCCAGTGAGAAGATAAATTGATTAATATCAATATTGCCAACTCTATCCAGTGACAAGATAAATTGAGATCTATCAATATTGCCACCTGTATACAGTGACAAAATAAATTGATATCTATCAATATTGCCACCTGTATGCAGTGACAAGATAAATTGATATCTATCAATATTGCCACCTGTATCCAGTGACAAGATAAACTGATATCTATCAATATTGCCAACTGTATACAGTGACAAGATAAATTAATGTCTATCAAAATTGCCACCTGTATCCAGTGACAAGATAAATTAATATATATCAAAATTGCCACCTGTATCCAGTGACAAGATAAATTGATATCTATCAATATTGCCAACTGTATCCAGTGACAAGATAAATTGATATCTATCAATATTGCCACCTGTATCCAGTGACAAGATAAATTGATATCTAGCAATATTGCCACCTGTATACAGTGACAAGATAAATTAATATATATCAAAATTGCCACCTGTATCCAGTGACAAGATAAATTGATATCTATCAATATTGCCAACTGTATCCAGTGACAAGATAAATTGATATCTATCAATATTGCCACCTGTATCCAGTGACAAGATAAATTGATATCTAGCAATATTGCCACCTGTATACAGTGACAAGATAAATTAATATCTATCAAAATTGCCACCTGTATCCAGTGACAAGATAAATTGATATCTATCAAAATTGCCACCTGTATCCAGTGACAAGATAAATTAATATCTATCAAAATTGCCACCTGTATCCAGTGACAAGATAAATTGATATCTATCAAAATTGCCACCTGTATCCAGTGACAAGATAAATTAATATCCATCAATATTGCCAACTGTATCCAGTGACAAGATAAATTGATATCTAGTAATATTGCCACCTGTATACAGTGACAAGATAAATTGATATCTAGCAATATTGCCACCTGTATACAGTGACAAGATAAATTGACATCTAGCAATATTGCCACCTGTATACAGTGACAAAATAAATTGATATCTATCAAAATTGCCACCTGTATTCAGTGACAAGATAAATTGATATCTATCAATATTGCCACCTGTATCCAGTGACAAGATAAATTGATATCTATCAATATTGCCACTTGTATCCAGTGAGAAGATAAAATGATATCTAGCAATATTGCCACCTGTATCCAGTGAGAAGATAAATTGATATCTATCAATATTGCCACCTGTATCCAGTGACAAAATAAATTGATATCTATCAATATTGCCACCTGTATCCAGGTGAAAACAATGTAAACGATAAGCAGAAATAGCATTTATGTACGTATGTATGTATGTATGGTCTGCATGTCTGTCTGTCTGTCTGTCTGTTTGTCTGTCTGTCTGTCTGTATGTATGTATGTATGTATGTATGTATGTATGTATGTATGTATGTATGTATGTATGTATGTATGTATGTATGTATGTATGCATGCATGCATGCATGCATGCATGCATGCATGCATGTCTGTCTGTCTGTCTGTATGTCTCTATGTCTGTCTGTATATATGCATGCATGCACGCACGCACGCACGGACGCACGCACGCACGCACGCACGTACGTACGTACGTATATATGTATGTATGTATGTATGTATGTATGTATGTATGTATGTATGTATGTATGTATGCATGCATGCATGCATGCATGTATGCATGTATGTATGTATGTATGTATGTATGTATGTATGTATGTATGTATGTATGTATGTATGTATGTATGTATGTAAGTATGTATGTATGTATGGTCTGCATGTCTGTACGTATGTATGTATGTATGTATGTATGTATGTATGTATGTATGTATGTATGTATGTATGTATGTATGTATGTATGTACGTACGTACGTCTGTCTGTCTGTCTGTCTGTCTGCCTGTCTGTCTGTCTGTCAGTTGGTCTGTCTGTCTGTCGGTCTGTCGGTCTGTCGGTCGGTCGGTTTGTCTGTCTGTCTGTCTGTCTGTCTGTCCGTACGTACATACTTACGTATGTATGTATGTATGTATGTATGTATGTATGTATGTATGTATGTATGTATGTATGTATGTATGTATGTATGTATGTATGTATGTATGTATGTATGTATGTATAGTAATACTGGATAACTTACATGCCAAGTCTTTTATTAGTAGATTACGGCAATTAGTTTCGACGGCCATGATCATTTTCCAGACTTAAATATTAAAGAAAGGGATATCATTGTTACATACAGCATTTTAGATTTAATTATGTTAACATTATCGCTTTAATTATATTCAAATGCTAAGAAAGTTTATGAAATGCATTTGCAATGAAAATAATGACACACGAATAATCTACTAATGCAAAATATTTATTTTATGGTTTTGTTGTCTCCATATTGAGCTCATTCTTTTCAAAATTGTTATGACGTCATACGTAGGTAATATGTTTAATATTTTCTACATATAAAATATTTGAATAAAGCACGTGCAACTATCCGTTACCAACTATAAATATGGCTTCATCACGTGGTTTACATTTTGTTCTAATAAGACCACGAAGCGGTAGATTTTGAGTGTATATTGACAGAAAAACTGTTTTCGTCTCCCATCGACTCTCTATATGTATATTTCCACGTATATCTATATTGCTCTCTCTCTCTCTCTCTCTCTCTCTCTCTCTCTCTCTCTCTCTCTCTCTCTCTCTCTCTCTCTCTCTCTCTCTCTCTCTCTCCATTGCTTTTATGTAGATTGCTATTGCAGCAATCCAACAGGCCATGTTAAATTTCGTTATGTGATGAGTGAGCTGAATTGATTAGGTTTCAGTATAATCTATGTGTAAGACTCTTTCGAAGTTAATGGTTAATTGGAACACGGATGAAGGTTAAAGGCCAAACTGCCTATCATAGTTTTAAACATTACGATATCGATACTAAATATAGCATCAAAGGCTTATTATTGATACCCTACATGTCTGATTTATACAGAAATTTAATAATTAGTAGATTTAAATGAGAGAGTTCTCACATCTGACAATTTAAATGTGATGTTAACATTTATCGATGAACATTAATGTCACTGGTCCAATAGTTAAGTTACTCGATTATGGATTCGAAACGAGCTGAAACAAGTTGCGTTTTTATTGATGCAAGAAAAAGGACGCTTAATGAAAAAATATGGTAATACATATTCAATTTAGTCCACTTCTCTGACACATAAAGAACTTTGGTATGAGTTGTGTAAGTTTTTGTAGTTTCTTAAATACAACATTTATGTTATATTTAAAAACAAATGTGTGCATGATTTATTAAAGAATTAGTGTAAGATTTAAATTAAAAATTTGTATAAGATTTAAAAAAAGAATGTGTAAGATTTAAATTAAAAAATTGTGTAAGATTTAAATAAAGAAAGAATTTGTGTTATATTTACGAGAAGAAGTTTGTGTAAGTTTTAATATCAAGAATATTAGTTTCTTAATAAGCGGAATTTGTATTTGGTGCTCCGACCTTTGGGAATTAAATTCGCTTTGACTTTTTATAAAATCAGGACTTTTGTACATTATATGGAACTGCTGGAAGGTGAAGCAAGTTTGATAAGCCGAAAAGCAGAAACATTTGGTTTTGTTTTTTTATTTTATTATTAATGTCTAACCTTTATACTTTATTTGGCTCTTACAGAGATTCAATATGAACTTTTCTCAAAGCATTATAACGATTACTGCAGATACTATGTACGAATAATTGCCTGGGTTTCATCATAATGCACACACTCATTCATCACTTGGTTTCCATAACGTTATTCTTGTAGACATATACAAACGTAGAAAAGCGATACATATATATTTGACTATTTAAACAAATAATTCAACTTTTACACAAACATTAAATTTGCTTGCCCTTACTGCTTCTCCATCATATCGATATTGTTAAATATCGGAACGCACTAAACACAAATAAAACAATTACATGTTTCAAGAATTTGGATGGCCTTATTTCCCATATATTTGGTTATATTTATTCCATCTTTATGCCAGATGCATGTTTTATCAGCTGCATTTGGCATTAAGGATATTGGTAAATATTTTAGATAGACTATTTACCGAGCACGAACGAAGTGAGAGGTATTATTAATTATTATAGAACATTAATGTTTCAGGACAGATCGGCTAAGGCCGTGTGTTTTTTTTGTAACTTCAGTGTATTTTAATATGTGGGAAACAATGTAAGCTTAAGTATGAAGCGATATCGCACAACGATATTTACTACTTTCAAATGTGTTGGTCTCTCTCTCTCTCTCTCTCTCTCTCTCTCTCTCTCTCTGTATATATATATATATATATATATATATATATATATATATATATATATATATATATATATATATATATATATATATATATATATATATATATATATATATATATTACCTGTATGATGACTCAAACTGCGAGCATGATGAATTATTTCATCGGGATATATTGGATCTATATGCACATAAAACTTCTCATATAGTTCTGAAAAATATATTATGAACATATCGGAATGGTATATAATTCTGAAAAATATATTATGAACTTATCGGAATGGTATATAATTCTGAAAAATATATTATGAACATATCGGAATGGTATATACTTCTGAAAAATATATTATGAACATATCGGAATGGTATATAATTCTGAAAAACATATTATGAACATATCGGAATGGTATATAATTCTGTAAAATATATTATGGAATGGTATATAATTCTGAAAAATATATTATGAACATATCGGAATGGTATATAATTCTGAAAAATATATTATGAACATATCGGAATGGTATATAATTCTGAAAAATATATTATGAACATATCGGAATGGTAACTTTGAATATGTTATTCTATAGAATAAAAATGTACAAATTTTATTATATACTAAAATAGTCGAAAGCCTTAAAAAATACGAAATAATTTCTTTGGCAGGGCGAGGAATACAGTAATTAAACCAATATAAACAACTTTTGTCCGTTTCATCTCTTAACAATATCTCTCAAACGAAGTATAACATATTCTGAAGATGCGAACTAATAGATACAGACATAATAATAAGAAACGAAGTCAAGAACTGGTCAAAAGCTATATATAATTACGAAACACATTAGTTTAAAAACTACATCAACTTGAATTTGAACATGCAAGAGTAGGTCAATGAGAGCGGAATTTTTAAAAATATATATGTACCTTTAAATGCTAAATCTGTTCTCAGACAATTGATGTTGGCTGTTTCCAAATCTGTAAGATAAATGGCACCCGCATCAATTCTTCAGAATAAAAGTCGGAACTTGCTAGTAAATGTTACAAGTAACATTACAGATTAAAAGACATTTTCATGTCATTTATTTATTTTGGAAAGACAATTTTAAAATATGTACATACATCAATAGAGTAATGAATAACTGCCTTTCTCATACATGTAGGCAACAACTAATTACCAGAGTGTTAGACTTATGTCTGCTTGATTTTACATACATGTATAGATTATAATAAAATATTCATCCTATATGAAATAGCGAAAGTTATGTACAACAAACATTTTAGAGTGCGTATACCACAAAGTTTCTTGCATGTCTATCAAATACATACATACATACATGCATGCACGCACGCACGCACGCACGCACGCACACACACACACACACACACACACACACACACACACACACACACACACACACACATATACATACATACATACATACATACATACATACATACATACATACATACATACATACATACATACATACATACATACATACATACATACATACATACATACATACATACATACATACATACATACATACATACATACATAATTGTGACGTTTTAAGAAATAAGACAAGAGTAATGTGCTAATGTGAGTCGACGTTATGAGCATAATTTACGGGTCGCTGGAATGTCACTTCACTAAGGTAAACATCCATCAAGTATATTATCTGACTGATTCAAAGCAATTTTTTTAATCAATTCATAATTTAACTGCCGCCAGCTGAAAGTCTAGTATCAGATTTGTATCATTATACAGGCTCTTCATACAACTGGCAATGCTTAGCGAGGAACTCTCCCTGTCTCTCTCTCCTTGTCTGTCTGTCTGTCTGTCTGTCTGTCTGTCTGTCTGTCTGTCTCTCTCTCTCTCTCTCTCTCTCTCTCTCTCTCTCTCATACAAACACACACACAAACCATATTTTTAACTCTAGGAACAGCTTACATTGATAAATATGCATTCATATTTCATGACTTGTTATGGTAATTCAATAGGTATCATCTCTAGCGGTATGTACAATATAGTATTTTGCTATTATTACTTTTTGGAAAGCTTCTTTTATGACGTACTAACCTCAATGCAAACTTCGAATAAAAAATGACATGATTTTAGACTGGAATAACATATAAGGTTGGCAACTGCAAATAAATACACGTTTATAAAATGGTGGGATTTCAAGTATATTTTGTTTTCATACACTGAATGTACATCGTGTTTTAAATTGGACAATATTCATTGCTGAATGTATTTCTAACATCAAATCAGCTTATTAGTTATATAAGTTATCACCTATAATTGACAGCAGTTGCTTTTAATTTGGATTTCTGGACAAGTCAAGAGACGATTTGCAATCGCAAATGCAGGCGTAAGAAACTAGCATACTATTAGTGATGTTCCGCCAACATAAACAATGTTTAGTTGAAAAAGTAAACTGATGTGAAATATGCAAACGAATAATGGTCAGCGTTGTTGTGTACACAACAGTGTACACGTAACTTCACCCACCCCCACTCTCCTGGGAAAGATGAACTGGGTGCTAAATGGCATAGGTCAATCACTGTCAGGCTGTTTCAGATGGACTATGGTCAATGAAACTATAACGATATTATCCATTATGTATTGCCAATTACTAACCAGAAACTAAACGTCTTCTAACCGAACGTCTAGGTGGGGGTGCTATGGTTACCAACACCACTTTTCTTGTGGAGGGAGGCGTTGGTTTGGTAGTTGTACTTAGCACAGTCGGGTGATGCGTTGCTGTTGATGTAATCAATTTGGTCAGTGTGCTTGACACCGTTGACATATGAGTTGTCATTTTGGTTGTTGTGCTTGACGTTGTTGTAGGATGAGTTGATAGATGACTTGACATTGTTGTTGGATGAGTTGATGGATGACTTGACACTGTCGTAAGATAAGTTGAAGGATGACTTGACACAGTCGTAGGATGAGTTGATGGATGACTTGACACCGTTGTTGGATGAGTTGATGGATGACTTGACACTGTCGTAGGATGAGTTGAAGGATGACTTGACACTGTCGTGGGATCTTTTTAATAGTAGAAAAAACGGCATATATATTCAACGTATAAACGAAATGAATCTTATCTAATAATATATCATTGCTATTATCATATTAAATTAATTTCCCATATTAAGATATACTACTTCTGCTAATTCGATTCGAGGAAAAGACACAGTGATCCCTTTCAAGAGTGCTCTTAAAAGTCGCCGTTTAGGATATATATATATATATATATATATATATATATATATATATATATATATATATATATATATATATATATATATATATATATTGGCATAGCATACTCACTGTATGATCTGTTTTGATATGGAAGATGAAACCAATCTTCTATACAGTTGCAGTAATTCGGCGGTGTGATGTCAAAATAAGCTGAAAATATATTAAATTGATTTTAAAACATGACGTGCCTGTATTTAAATAACAGAGCAATATAAATTAATATGTATTTCTTTGTAAATTCAACTGAATGAGCTAAACTCTCGTATATAGTCCAAAACGCAGAGACACTTGATTCAATTTCCCTTGACACTAATGTTAATATTTATGAGACTTTTTCTCATCTTTACAACCTGTATTGTAATCATTTGAATAATAACGTTTACTCAGCAGAACCTTTATTCCAACTGATTGAACCACACCAATGGTAGTTTAATTACAAAGAGGTATATATATATATATATATATATATATATATATATATATATATATATATATATATATATATATATATATAGTGATTCCACTTCCACTACAAAAATGCAATATTTATTGGTTTCAAAACATGTTCGTATGATCAGTGACATATTTTTTATATATATATATATATATAACTATTTGTAATTACAATGATGTAACACTGTATCACAGAAGCGCTTATTTTATTTTATAGTTTGCTCTGTGATCGATTGAAGTCGTATGATTAAGGCAAGTGTTGTTATTTTCTGAAAGAGACCACAGCTCTCAAAATGTTTGCCACATAAGCATGCTGTGATACAAACATGTACTAATGAATAAACAAACTATTGAAATGGGATAAAATATTGCAATACGGAAAACATCTATTCGTATGTGAGGAATTCATACGTTTAAGTAATAATTGCATTGTGAGCATGACAAGCAAGCAAGCAAAATGATCGTTTGCACCAGTTGGTCAAAAAACAGCGTCGTCATGCATCATATGTTGTCATGTTCATTAGGCCCTGGAATGTGGTGGTAATGCTTCATACCAAATCACATCACTTTTATTGACATAGTAAATCTATCAGTAAGTGGAATCTGCCAGACTCCTTTTAACATATCTAACTCGGTAACATATTTTGTATTTCCAATCCTGTCAATATAGTCTTCCATTTTTGGTATCAGATATTAGTCTGTTTTTGTGACATTGTTCACATTTTTGTAGCATGTGCTCGACAAACTCTTGTTACGCTTGCTTTGTTCAGTAAAGTCATTCCAATTTGTTCTTCATATGTTCCTGTTTTAGGGATTCATAAGACCGTTGATTTACGTTTTTAGAATCTTCAATTTCAGCATCATGGTATATTCTGTTTTTCTTTTCAGTTGAAACATCTGGGAACAGGAACTCCTGTTTACCATTTAGATACTTAAGCTTATTCGTTTCTTCTGGAGATAGATGTTAATGTGTAATGGTTAGGGTTCCATTATTTGTGCATGTTGAAGACTATTTAAGCTAAATTCATTTTGTTTCGGTCGTACGTAATTATTTAAATCGCCATTTTGAGGGACAGGAATAACTACTTGTATTGAATGTCTTACAGATCTCTCTCAATCAACATTCTTGTGCAAAATAAGTATGTTACTTGTGGAGAAGTTAATCTGTGTTCGCTTCCCAGAAGACATTTTGATATCATTTCAACCCATTTCTTTTCATATGTACAAGGGCCGCAATAATTAAATAATGGCAAGAGAGTCTGGACTTTGTTGTTAGGTTGAAAAAGTATTTGCCATTGTAGTCTTGGCGTATGAAAAACAAGAGCATTTTGATGTACTCTGTTTTTTTTTTATTTTGATTATTGTTCAACGTATTGCAGCAATGAAAAATAACATTCTCCATTTTCTTCCAATAAGTGTACTTATAATGGGGCAACGATGTCCAATCAGTCTTATCAAACGTTGGATTCCAATCAGTCTTATCAAACGTTGGATTCCAATCAGTCTTATCAAACGTTGGATTCCAATCAGTCTTATCAAACGTTGGATTCCAATCAGTCATATCAAACGTTGGATTCCAATCAGTCTTATCAAACATTGGATTCCAATAAGTCTTATCAAACGTTGGATTCCAATCAGTCTTATCAAACGTTGGATTCCGATCAGTCGTATAAAACGTTGGATTCCAATCAGTCTTATCAAATGTTGGATTCCGATCAGTCTTACCAAACGTTGGATTCCGATCAGTCTTATCAAACGTTGGATTACGATCATCTGTTCGAGACAGAAATTTGTAAGTACTTGCTTGAAATTGTTTTTGGCTTAAGACTGACCATTTGTTGAGACGAATATTTGCAAATGAAACATTGTGACCATTGGAATATTTCCTCAGCTGCTTGAGCAACGGTTGGTTTTTAACGTATGTATATTGCGGTCATCAACATACGTTTTGACGTCACTATGGACGCAGAGTTTGAACTTAACGACAAATATAAGTTCTTTTTGTTTGTCACAATATATATCAGTTTCCTGAGACGAATACCACCGCTTAACTACCACCAAACTCAACATGGGCTTGGCTAAATTCGTTTTGACAATTCAAAGTTCACTGTGGATAAGCCTCATGTTCCAACCCTGACCCGATTACAATCGGTACTAGCTTCTACTGATATTGAAATATATACATCAGTAGCTTTGCTCTATAATAAAAAAGTTCAGTGCCCTCTTTACTATTTTGATTTCATTATTTGTTCAACATGATACAAACGGTTGATCTACATTATTTACCTGAAATGGTGGATCCGACTTGATATGACAACATCTACTATGACGCATTACGACACAGTACGTACATTGGCCCCGAGTGGCCGAGTGGTCTCAAGAGCTCTCCGTTACGGATCACTGCCATCTTACCTCTAGCTGCGTGGCTTCGAATCTAAGATTCGGCTAATGTAGTTATGTGAGAAAGCTTGGCGGTAGCTTCTCGTGGGTCGGTGGTCTTAGCAGGGGTTTCCCGGGTTCTTCCTCCACCAATAATAATGACCGCCATGTATAGCCTATCGTGTGCTGAAAATGGCGTTAACCACTACATCAACAACAACAACATTACGTACGTTTAATGAACTCTCGTAACCAATGACAATCCATAGAATTCTTTAAATTTTCATCAGTCATTGAAACAAATACCCCAATGATACCATTTCAATTCGTAGTATTACCTATATTAGTTTTAATTGTCTACACGTTTAACTAAAATAAAATTATTTTTAGATCCTACATACATTGTGTGTTCCACAGAGCCAATAAGGAACACAATTTATAAGAAAATATTTTCAATACAGACCGTGAAAACAACATGGAACAATTTAATAAAATCATGTGCCAGAAAGTACAGTAAATAAAGATATGCCTATCAATATTCATGCATGATTAATATGACACTCAGGTTATTATTTAATGTTATAGAAAATATATTTTTTGTGTGTGGTAATAAATGACTATGCAGATATAATGTAAAACGTCGGTACTAATTACATCGAAATTAGACTAAGGTCAAAAAAATAAATATCAATATAACATATGAATAATAAGGACCTTATTATGATGTAAAACTTGCAGCTGTTATAGATAAACAAGGATGGCAAATTCTGAACAAATTTTCAGAGGGATTTTATCTCCAATGTAATACAGGGCATTTAATTGTCGTCTATAAACTGAAATATTTGCTTTACGGCTTGTACGAAGAGTATGCTGAACTGTTTTCATAAATAATAAATAATATAATAATAATATATAATAATAAATAATATAATAATAATATATAATAATAAATAATATAATAATAATATATAATAATAAATAATATAATAATAATATATAATAATAAATAATATAATAATAATATATAATAATAAATAATATAATAATAATATATAATAATAAATAATATAATAATAATATATAATAATAAATAATATAATAATAATATATAATAATAAATAATATAATAATAATATATAATAATAAATAATATAATAATAATATATAATAATAAATAATATAATAATAATATATAATAATAAATAATATAATAATAATATATAATAATAAATAACCAACGTGTTATTACACAAATGGTCATTTTCAACGATAACTAAGATATTAATTCTTTATTCAAGAATATATTTCATATGTAAGATCATGTCATACAATTATTGTTCAATGTCTCATGAGGAACTAAATATAGTTTATTAACTTATCTTGTTTCATGGCACTGACAAGATCTGAATTAGACTCAATTTGCGACATATCACTAAATATGGTTTGTTAACATGTCTTGTTTCATGGCGTTGACAAGATCTGAATTAGACTCAATTTGCGACATATCACGTGACATACTATGTACTATTCTCATGTTTTTTATAATATTTACCTCAGATTGAATTCATTGTCGAACTCAGAACTCCAAATGAGTACGAATAAACAAAAACGCGTGGTTGTATTTTATAATCGCAACACATATTTGAAAATGTATATATGGCAAGACATGATTTCAATTGTTAGACATTGAACAGCTATTGACTTACATTTCTTGTGCTGCAAAACGGAAAGAAGGGAATATACGTTGAGTAGAATTAATTAGAAATTAGCCAAATGTAATCAATGCTTACTTGACAATGTCTTGATAATCCTGTAAACACAGTCATATGTACTATTCTGTTTGCTGAGTAACTCGTTCAGTGGCTCCCAAACTTCAAAATATAATAATATACTTTTGAATCAACTCATGTCGTGCGAAAATCATTACGAAACGATATGGGCAAACAAAAACTAAAGATATAATTCCCTTTCTGCTCAATTAAATGTTATGAACTGCCCATCATCTGAGATAACTATATTTAGAAAATGTACATCTATAGTTATCAATATTTACTATTTTCTTCTTATACATAAACCAAGCAATAATGTAATATACTTTGTTTTAACAAGTCATTCTTTTCGGCTGGTAATTGAATTATAATGTCCGTAAATATCTGGAGAAAAAAATGATAGCGACAAAGCAATCTTTTAGGATATATAAATAATTAATATGCGAGAATATTATATTTAACATTGCCTTGTCTTGTTATATTACTTATATCATTGTTATATTACTTATATCATTGTTATATTACTTATATCATTGTTATATTACTTATATCATTGTTATATTACTTATATCATTGTTATATTACTTATATCATTGTTATATTACTTATATCATTGTTATATTACTTATATCATTGGGGGAAAAAATACTTTATTCAGGACAGTTTTTTGATTTGCATTTTAACCAACAAAAATATAAATAAAACAATTTCTGGCTAGTATGACAAAACAGCAAAAGCATGAAAAGAGACTTTTTAATTGTTGGACACATACTGTCAACGGATCTATTCAAACATGGATCCACTTTCGTCAGATGAAATAACTCTGAAAAGGTAAAATATAACATTCTTGAATATGCAATGTCTTTCATGTTGCAGCTATGTGTGTGTGTATGTGTGTGTGTGTGTGTGTGTGTGTGTGTGTGTGTTTTGCTACGTCTCTGTGCTCGTATATTTAGCAGCATACATATAAGAGTAAAAAGGTCAATCTTATCTTAACATGACATACAATGTAATTATTAATGTGATAATACTACATTTACACCAGTAGATGTATGCTAAGTACAAACACATACGTACTAGATAAACAAATATTACTCCTATACACGTGAAAGTTCGTGTATTGAACCATGTGTTGTTTGTGCTTGATAATCCCATTATCAATATTGTATTCTTGCCACATCAAGCCTCTTCTAATCATTCTCTGATAGTTAAGTTTTACAATTGTTTGCGACGTAGTGATCACTTAATACATCAATTAGAGAAGTACATACCTATGGTCTTAGAAATGGGCTATGCATAGGGTAGAATAATAATGAAACATTACATTCATATGTCGATCCGAGTGATGAAAGTGAAATCTAACTGTGATAAGGCTACCAAATGCACGACTACATCTGCTCTATCTATCTATCTATCTATCTATCTATCTATCTATCTATCTATCTATCTATCTATCTATCTATCTATCTATCTATCTGTCTGTCTGTCTGTCTGTCTGTCTGTCTGTCTGTCTGTCTGTCTGTCTGTCTGCCTGCCTGTCTGCCTGTCTGTCTGTCTATCTATCTATCTAGTGTTTATATGTGTACGTGTTCCTTTATGACGTATACATTATAAGCCTTCGAAAATGGCAATACATATAGGTTCTGTTCTTTAAGCATTGATGGTTGTTATGAATATTTGAGTATGAGGTTGAGAATATTTGAGTATGAGGTTGAGAATATTTGAGTATGAGGTTGAGAATATTTCAGTATGAGGTTGAGAATATTTGAGTATGAGATTGAGAATATTTGAGTATGAAGTTGAGAATATTTGAGTACGAGGTTGAGAATATTTCAGTATGAGGTTGAGAATATTTGAGTATGAGGTTGAGAATATTTGAGTATGAGGTTGAGAATATTTCAGTATGAGGTTGAGAATATTTGAGTATGAGGTTGAGAATATTTGAGTATGAGGTTTCGACGGCGTGTATTTCTAGATGAAATGTTTTCTTTTGTTTACTTTCAAAATTAACAAGAATGCAAAATCCAATATCTTTTCTGATAAAATCAACCAGCTAATAAGCAGGGAATATACACATAATTAAATACACGGCTAAATCCTTGTTATGCACACATGATCATATTTCTATTCTTGAACTGATACGACAATATACAGTTAATAAACTTATATCGTGGCAACAATCTTCCCAAACTTGCAAAGGAACGAGCCTTAGTATTAAACTATCATAAAAAAACAAATTAAATACTTGAATTACCAGTGTTGCAGATTACGGTTTCTTTCTGATTGATACATACGTTTTAGTTAACGATTTTTATGTTTTATACCAAAGTTATTGATTAATAAGCATTATCAAGCTTAATTTTACAGTATACAATGCGCAAAGTTATTGATTAATAAGCATTATCAAACTTAATTTTACAGTATACAATGCGCACACTACATATCACAGACATATATTACGGAGAAAGAAAGGAAAAATTAGGTTATGAAGTAATATGTAGAACATTGAGTTTGTTATACTTCAGAATGCAGTAAGTTGGCTGTGGTAGAGAATGGTATATGATTGTTTCAACTGAGTGGATATAGCTAATTGTGATGTTTTACTTTTGATTTTATTAGCTGGCTTTGGAATGATTGACAAATAAAGGTAACGGACAAACAGTGAGTACGAAAAAGGATTTACCTAGATAAGGTCCATATCTGGTGCAGTTCATATCCGGCCCAATATTGCTTTCCATTATTGATTTCTCCACTCTTCCGGCAGTAACTGTATGCGCTTAACAAAAATAATAATAATAATAATAATAATAATAATAATAATAATAATAATAATAATAATAATACAAATAATACAAATCATAGAAATAATAATAATAATAATAATAATACAAATAATACAAATCATACTACTACTACTACTACTACTACTACTACTAATAATAATAATAATAATAATAATGATAATAAAAATAATAATAATAATAATAATAATAATAATAATAATTGAAAGTAGACTACTAGTAATAGTAAGAGAAATTAGTATTGCCCAATATAATAATGTTGATAATATTAATAATGAAATTAGTAATAACCCATGTATTAATATTGATAATATTAATACTGAAATTAGCAATAACCAATGTAATACTATTGATAATATTAATAATGAAAATAGTAATAACCAATGTAATAATATTGATAATATTAATATTTAAATTAGTAATAACCAATATAATAATATTGATAATATCAGTATTGAAATTAGTAAACTATTGTCAATATGTTCATTAACGTCATTATTAATAATGGTCAGGGTATTTGTGGAGTAGTATGTTTAAAGCAGGCATGTTTCTATCACGAATAAGTTTCAATATATTGACAATGTCAGAGCAAAGTGATAGTGTTCCAGTTTAAATAAAACATCAGAAACAGCAATTAAACAGTATTTCCTCTGAGAGTTATTTCCCTTTTTCCAAAATTAATATTTATGATTCCCATTTCCCGCTTTCGAAGTACATGTATATGCAACATATGCAATTGTAATAGACCAATGAAATACTAAAGAGGTGAAACTTTTTTAACCTGCATTCAATTTGACTGGTTAAGAATATACCAGTTTTGAAGTATTGGTAAGGACTGGACTTGATAAAAATCTTACCATCATTTATATTATATTATATTATATTATATTATATTATATTATATTATATTATATTATATTATATTATATTATATTATATTATATTATATTATATTATCTATCTATCTATCTATCTATCTATCTATCTGTCTGTCTGTCTGTCTGTCTGTCTGTCTGTCTGTCTGTCTGTCTGTCTGTCTATCTATCTATCTATCTATCTATCTATCTATCTATCTATCTATCTATCTATCTATCTATCTATCTATCTATCTATCTATCTATCTATCTATCTATCTTTTAACAAAATGGCTTTAAAATAAATCTGTAGAATACTTGTTGCTGTTTAGATTTAGCGATTCGACCTGATTCGCTAACTTTGGACTTTATCATACAAAGGAAGGTCATAAAATCAACGAATTTTGTCTCCACTTTAAATTCAGAAACGTACGATACAATTAACGTGTGTTGTAATAAATGAAACAATGAGACATCATATACCCTGCCACCATATTATTAGCACAGTTCATTCTTAAAACTTTTTTCCATCTGATAGAAAATAATAATAAAATGATGCGTCTGACTTGTTTGCTATTTATAAAAATGAATGGGCAAATTTAAATAAGCATAAAACCATGCAAGAACTGATCCACAAACTATATATGCTCAAATTATATGAAGATATTTTTAAATTTAAAAATAAATTTATACTATTCTACAATATTTGTTTTCGCCGCGGACTTTGTCCCATGCATTGTACAAAACCCACTGATTGCCAAAACGTTTCCGAGAGTGCCTAGTTTATGGCAATTTGAATTTCAAATGTTGATGCTGACGTTTCATGTCATCGGACACATGCTAGATAGTCATATACACAAAGTTATATTGCAGGCATTTATTAGTGATATATTTCAATTTATGCTCATCTTTTCCTTTCTTTTGTTTTCATTGTTCCGCTTTATGGTGCTAAAGTTGGCGTTGAGAATATATAATAATATTGGTATGGTAACATCACTAAATGTTTATGTTTTATTTTTTCTTCACCAGAAGAAAAAAAAACGAACTCGCATATCTCTTGTTTTCTTGCATTTGACGAAAACCGGACATCATGCATATGGTTGGTGCAATGTATAATGCATTGGGATAGCTTGTTGATGCATTTATTGAAGTCTCGAAAAAATATATGGTGACTTGACTTTAAACTAAAACAAGTTACTAGATTGATTATTACCACTATTTGAAGACTAGCAAAATGTATCATACTCACCGCATGAGACATATAGGGTTCCAATATAAATCCATTGGACTAGCAGAGAAAATACTGAAATTGAATGGTACAGACAATTTACAACAGCCTATAGTCATTGCATATGTCGCATGGTTATTATATTTGTTTACTTCTATCGAACTCAGATGTCCTACGAACTATAATACTCATCAGATATAATTAAACTTTGCAAATATTATTTATATGACATAATGTTGTCAAATATACCTGTGATAAGCATACTGGAAATTTTTTAAATTATAGCCAAAGAAATGAACTATTTCGGATACTTCTGATTACAAGAAACCTCTAACTTCATGATCTTATATAGATAATTTTAGACATAATACTTACAAACGCCGACATTAATTGAATGCATGATTCCAAGTTGTGCTAGAAGACGAATCTTGAAATGTCACTATTGTGCTTAACAGTTAACATAGATATTACCTAGGTGTACTTAAATAGCATGACGTAGGGATAGATAAAGATCTCACGTGACTCCCATTGAAATCGCGAGCAAAATCACGTATGTGAGGGAATGACCAGTGACACGTTATTATATCGTGACTAAATATAGAGCGAAACGGTGTCTATGCCGATTTGTTTAAAATTTCCTTTTAGATTTGTATGTGTACTGTATTTCCCTCACTCTTAGCCTTCTAGTTCTTGACATACGTTGCTCGTGTACATATAGATTAATGGATCATTCTTTTAGTGCCATCTACGGAGACCATACACATTAGAAATATAGGCTAAAACCGTATGAATTTACTTAGTAACGACTTTAAAAAAGAACATCCTCAATCAATACAAATTAACAAAGCATTTATAGAGATAATTCTAAGGTCAAGAAAATTAAAGTCTTCTTAAAATTGATATCTGTTAGAACATACATGTACAAAAATTAATTCCTAAGATTGAATATATATATATATATATATATATATATATATATATATATATATACTTTGTTAATTTATAACTAGATTTAACTGCTTCTCTTAACTGTTATGTGTTGTCTATTTACTGTTTATATATACTATTGTACTGTATATATATACTATTTATATATACGTATATTGTCAACTAATATGCATAATATGCAATATCAATATGGCTGGAACAAACTATTTGGCCTCGTTTTGATTATCTATTCACAAAGACGTACCATAAACAATGAAAACTATATTTTATCAGTTATGAGAATACTGCAATAGTGTCCTTCTTTATAAATCAAATCAAAGATCCACACTATGATGCCAATTAAATTGTGAAACATCTTTAAAAGATCAGTTAGTATTTTTTTTTTGAGTTCATTATAATTATCTGTCACACAAATGTTTAAACCTAATTCTGCCTGCGTTTAAAGATGTTACGCATTTACTTCTGCCGCGATGTCTTGGTTCTGTTAATATTTAACAATAGAAGGATGATTCATAATACTCTGTGTAAAGTATCCAATGAGATAAAGTATTCAATGAGATAAAGTATCAAATAAGATAAAGTATTAATTACAAGGTCAAGACTTTGTTATGATACAATAGCTCCGATAAGGTTAAAATTAGTTCAGAACGATAGTTAACTACAAGTTATGGAAAGGTTTAAATCGCAACATTTGCTTTGTCTGTATTTAACACCGTGATAACTGTTCCTCTATCTTAACCTCCTTTTTATAATTCTGCAATCCTGCAATATTGAAAAAAAAGATTCAAAAACAATATTATAAACAGCAAAATAAGCGAGGGCGTGTTTGAGCAGAAAAATTAATAAAGACCAGCATTGGCTGCAGTTATTTATTGGGGGATGAATTGTTTCTTTTCTTGCCGGAGGCATTAATTGTGAGTGAGGTTTGAAATTTTATCGACATTCACAGATCGTTTCAAATTAAGTGGGGTGATCGAATGGCAATGCTTTCGTTGGATGGAATACTAGCAACTGATTATTCGTAGTTCTGTAGTTTTTTAAATTTCATTAATATCAATTAAAATTGAAACTCAATTACGAAAGTAACGATCAACATGTGTTGCCAACCATTGTATTTGCAGGAAACAAATCATACAACAACCCCGGATACGCAAGGCTAGGAGTCCTCTCCGTCTATCCATTTACAATGTCAAGTTTTAGAAAGTGAATATGCATAATCGTATGTGACATATATTAAGTAAATGTTTAGAATGAACGGGCATGATGACTTCAAATAAATATTGATACGTCCATAATACAAATGTATGATTGACATAACATATACGCTTATACACATACATACAAATAACAATACAAATCTAAGGCATTTAATGCTCAGAAAAAAAACAATATTAAACAAAAACAAACACAAGTAATTTTTCGTGTTCCACAAGGACGTAATCCATAATGACCTTCAATGTCTTGACTCAAATCTAAGGCATTTAATGTTCAGAAAAAAACAATACTAAACGAAAACAAAAACAAATAACTTTTCGTGTTCCACAATTGAACATATATACAAACTGAGCAAGGAGTAACAAAAGCTGATATAGCACATTAATATATATATATATTCACCCCTCAAGTATCTCCTGGTGTTTAAGTGTGCAAGAACCTATTCTACCGGTTTATCTACGATGTCTTAATCCGTTATTATCAAGAATAAATTTCAAACTTACTCACCAAAGCTCCACCTTGCTCGAATCTATAATCTGTACACGAAATCTCTCTCTGTATGCAGATCAACTGAAATGTATGAAATATGCTTCATTAGTAAAATATATATCAACAATGAAATACGAGGTAATTAAGGAAATTCAATAAAGTCTCCACTGAACCTAACAGTTATAATTATTACATATTACTCCCTGAGGTAAATAAAGCATAACATGGTGCTGACCGTACATCAAATTCTAGAAATGGAAGTTATTATGTCTCCGCAACAAACGGTTTTTTCTTCTGCAATACACATTAAATAATAAGTTCTTTAAAGTTGGCACAATACAAAATATTATTAATTCTATTAAAAAAAACTCTGATGTGATGTGATAGGCGTTTGTTGCATTCACAATTTATTGGATATCAACCAGTAGAACATGAGTGAGACCACATTTATAATCAGCAACTGCAGAAAGGCGTAGTAGCCATATGTAGTCGTTTTTCTCACCTGAATCCGTCATGACTGCCTCTTATATATAGGAATTTTTTAAAATTGATATTGAATATTTGTCACATTGGTAGCTAATCAACCTTTAGTTGTTCTATGTATCTAGAATGTCAGCATTGCAGACTACAGTATTCTTTATAATACCGTACCAGATTTGGAATATTATATATAATACCCTAATTCAATTTTGACATGCAATAATTTATCATTAGTGATCAATACATGTTTAATTTCTAGAACAAAATCGTGTCTCATTACCATGCCAGACGAATCAAATTAGCTTGTATGGTAATAAAAATGAACGAAATAGAAAAGGTAGACTTCACGTTATTCTCTGGCGATACGAATATCGATATGGAGTGAAAATATTTTGTAAAGATTTACAGTGGTGTCTGGCGTTATGAACTACTAATTAAACTGCAGGAGGGGGCCGAGTAGCCGACTGATTCAAAGTGCTCACCGTTACGGATCACTGTAATCTCACCTCTGCGTGGATTCAAGTCTCTGATTCGGCTAATGTAGTTATGTAAGAATGCTGGTCGGTAGCTTGCCGTGGATCGGTGGTTTAGTAGCATTTCTACAATTCATCAACTACATCATGTTTCTAGCTCAACATTCAATGCTTTCACACAGAGTATTCGATCATTCGTATTCGTGGACTAGGCAGTATCCAGTGTAACATGAAGTTTTAGACGCAGGCTACGGAGCATCCAATGTAACATCAGGTGTTTGGTGCAGACTAGCATCCTGTGTAACATAACGATTTAGGTGCAGGCTATGAATAATTTAATCGAACATAATGTTTAGGTGCTTCCTAGGGCGTCATTATCATCAGCAGCAGCCTTTCGACCTAGTGCGATCATCAAGCAATGTGCTGATGAACATCTGACCAGTTCCTTCCCCTAGTCTTGATCATGTGCCTATGCCTGTGTCTCCGCAAAACGTTTCCTGGTCCATTCTGCCATGTTGTCAATCCACTTTTCTATCTGCCTACTTATTCTTCTGCCACCCTGGACGCAGCCTCATGACTGTTTTGGATAGACTGTTGAATCTAGTAACATGGTCATACCATTTCAGTTTTCTCTTTTTGATGGTTTTGATGAGGTCTTCATATTGACCTACTTTGCGCATGATGGTGTTACGCACATCTTCATTTGTGATTCCCGTAAAATATGCCAAGGATGGTTATGTTTCATCTCATTTCAAGTGTGTTGTTTGTTCGTTGTAAACCTGCTGTCTGTGTCCAGGCCTAACATGAATATAAAACGACTGAGATGACTAGTGCTCTCAATAGTCTGATTTTAGTTTTCAGACATATATTCTTGTGTCTCCAGATCGGTCTTATTTTCAACATAGTTGCCATTATTTGTGCGTTTCACACTGTGATTAAATATTTGTTATATTGTATATATTCTTCCACTATGCAAACCGGCTTGCCTATTCTTCTGCGATTATTTCTTCAGCTTGCGGTTTCAGTCTCTTCAAGATGATCTTCATCATCACCTTATTAGCTGGTCCAACGGATAGTTAAGGAATTATGACACAGCTGGAGATTGCCGTTTTTGGAGAGTAGTATAATCAGTGACTGGGTCCACTGTTTCGGACATTCAACTGTCTACTAGATCTAGTTGCTGATTTTTGTTAGTAGCTCTATCACGGATTCCACCCCATTTTTGATACGTTCAGCTGCGATGTTGACTTCTCCAGCTGCCTTCCCAATCTTCAGTGCTCGTTTCGTTGACTCCACCTCGTTTTGAGAATGGAAACATCATCATCATTTATGGAGTTGGAACTTCAAGCACCTCTGAAGGGATGGTTGTAGATTTCTTTGCAATACTCAGTCCATCTTTCTGCAATGTTTCTCGCGTCTGTGAGGCATTGTCCATTTTCGTCTTTAATGTTACTGACTCTTGTTTATTTTTTGTCCGGTGAGCTCTTTCACAATTTGGAATGTCGTTGTGCTGTTATTCTTTATCCGACCAGGCATTATTCAGTGTAACATTATGTTTAATGTGCAGAATATGGAGTATACTGTGTAACATAACGTTGTAGGTGCAGACCAGCATGTATCCAGTGTAACATAAAGGTTCTGATGCAAACTAGTGTTTATCCAGTGTAACATAAAGATATAGGTGCAAATTAGCCATTAATCTAGTGTAACATAAAGGTTTAGGTGCAAACTAGCGTTTATCCAGTGTAACAACAAGGTTTAGGTGCAAACTAGGGAGTATCCGGTGTAACATAAAGTTACATAAATGCAGTGTAATCTCAAGTCTGGATTAAAGTCTTTATTAATGAAAGCACATGCTGTTTATCTTCCAATCCATTGCATAAAAACAATTATTAAATATCCGAATATTAGGTTGCATGCAAAATAAATATGTTCTTTCGATCCCAATAAGGTTGTGCCCCTGCACGGTGTGTGTATCCATAACAATTGCTAACATCTCAATATTCATTTCAGTACTAGTGTTTATATGAGGGAACCTGCTATCAAATAGATTAGGTCTATATTCATACATAATGATCAGACTTACTGGAAACGGCCGTTGTTGTTACTTATTTAAGTTTCACGGTATCGGACTACAAAGTAAATAGTATCCCCTTAATGCAAATCTACTGAGCCATGAAATAGTTTGTGAATAGTGGTAACATAGTTTGTATCCTTTTAATTTCAGAGAGAGTTAGTGTAAGGGAGAAAGAGACCAGTTGAAATAGAAACGTCAGACGATAGACTAAGGATCACAAATGTCTCAGTGAATAAAATCACTCTTATTAAAGTCTCGTCCGTAACTGTAATGTTCACTTTACTATAATTAATCTCACCGATACCAAATTTCACATCAATCTTCTCATAATAGTCTCTGAGGTAAAGTAAGAAAAGCAATCGGAATTTTGAATGATTTTTTTTCCTCTTGATATTTCTAACATAATAATTCAATAGAAAAAATGTATTTTTAATAATATATTATTATTGCGCGATATATGTGTTGTAAACTATGTTGTCATTAAGATGGTGTTTATGTTTTGTCTTGATTTGCATCGGAAGGTAGATGGTTGGATGATAACACCTAACAGCATGTGTGATACTTAAATATTTGTCTTAACCTTATACCAAACACATCGTTTAATCATTTAATTATATCATATTT